>OY757188.1:50036164-50636164 GCA_963583895.1 Melanophora roralis
ATTGCAAGGTACCCAGATTGCTGCTGTCTTTGTTGCGTCTTCGAACCAAGTTCCATTTTTCTTCCTAGTGTATTGTTCGCTTATTATAACCACGTCTGCTTGATGTTCCATGGCCATTTGCGAAAGCAGAGCGTCAGCCGTTTTGCTCCTGTGGAGGTTTGCCTGGATAAGTTTGGCCATCATGAGTCCTAAGTTCCGCGTGACGCACATTTGCCTGAGCCCGCTATATGATCGAGGGAGCTCAAGCAATTTTGTGCGCAGAGAAAACAATTTGGCCAATTTTTGCACTCACGCCTCTTGTGGCCTTTCTCACCACACCTCATGCATACGTCCCCTCTGTCCCGGCAGTCAGCCCGCAAGTGCCCGAAGCCAAGACATTTGTAACACCGCTTGATGCTGTCACGTTGTAGAGGTCGACATCTGCATCTCATATAGCCAACCTTAATCCTCTGCATCTTGTGGATGGTGTGTGCTGCGCCCAAAGGTAGAGTCACAAAAGCACGTCGTTGTTCACTAGAATTCGTGCCAGTTACACGCACAGTTACTTCCACGTCAGGCATCTTTAGCGCTTCTTTGACCGCTATAACGACTTCTTCCGGGGTATAATAAAAACAATAATAATAATAATAATAATAATAATAATAATAATTATAATAATAATAATAATAATAATAATAATAATAATAATAATAATTTTAATAATAATAATAATAATAATAATAATGATAATAATAATAATAATAATAATAATAATAATAATAATAATAATAATAATAATAATAATAATAATAATAATAATAATAATAATAATAATAATAATAATAATAATAATAATGATAATAATAATAATAATAATAATGATAATAATAATAATAATAATAATAATAATAATAATAATAATAATAATAATAATAATAATAATAATAATAATAATAATAATAATAATAATAATAATAATAATAATAATAATAATACACGGGATTAATAATAATCCCGTGTGGAGTTGCTAGTTCTCCCATCGGGCGCCTCCCCAGGTGGCGGATAGGGGAACGCCCGCTAGATATAGCAGGTACCGAGGAAATAAAATACTCGGGGTGGACCAAAAAACTAGCTGGAAACGTTGACGACCCGGAAGTGACAAGGACACGCTTTGAATTATGGATTGGAACTGTCGAATTTTGGCCGACAATTGCGGCAGTCTGTTACCTTAATACACGAGAGTGACATTTCGTGGAAACGGCTTTCAGGTTAATGTCACAATTGCCTTCCGTCCCGTTAAATCTTTGGCAGGGCTTGTGGAACGCTCCATGGATCGTAGTCACTAAACTGACCATGTAGGTTCGGTTGAGACGACTCCCGTTTAATGTCTGTCCTGGCTCTGAACAAGAGTTCTCGTAAAGTCTCTTGTCAACCCTCGCGAGGACCTCACTGCTTGCAAAGGGACCCTCGGGGACATGAGAGACAACTGCATGACGACCATGGATAACGACTTCAAGATGGGACCCAGAAAGAATTGAATATGGAAGCAAAAACACAAACAACAACAACAAATGTTACAACGAATGTAACACCCAGGAACGTGACCGCGCAGGGAACATCAAATCCCTTTAAACCTAGCGGGAAAATAAGGAGAAGTCCCCCAGTGAGAGGTGATGGAGCTCCACAGGTAATTTCTGTGCCTCCCAGATGTGAGTTGGATCCTGTTGTCGACATGACAAAGGAGGATCTCTTTGAGACGCCGAAGGCGGTAATGTCTACGAACGGCACTGCAAAATGAGGAAACTGGAGGAAGATGCTATCTCTCAATGTAAATTGGTGATTGCCAGCATGCAGCGAGCTTTTAACCGCCAGAAGAACATCAGCGCCGAAGTCAAGGTCGGTGTATCCAAAATGGCTGAGCTACTGGATGTCACGCTAAACTATAGGCGTACGTGGAAGGTGGCAGAAGAGGAGGGAATGATTTCTAACCCCCGCCGGAAGGCTGCTGGACTGCATATAACAGATGCTCCCACTCCCTTGGCGACAAACACGAAGCGAGCGGCTACCAGCCCGGTCGCTCCTGAAAGCTCCAAGAAAGCCAGAGGAAAGGAACCCATAGTTGATAGAATGGAGATTATCGAGAAGACGGAGGAAACCTGGCGAACGGTCGTCAAGAAGGCTAGTAGGAAGAAGCAAAAGGAAGGGCCACCCGAACCAGGCAGAAGAAACCAGCCGCGACCACCGCGCTCAAAGCCTGAGGCTGTACTAATAAAACCGGCAGAAGGACACAGATTTGCGGAGGTGCTGAAAGATTTGCGCAGCAAAATTACGACTGATGAATCGGTAAAGGTGAAGTCAGTCAGAAAAACGAAGGCGGGAGCCATTCTCTTGGAGCTCGGGAGAGGGGAGAAAGTTAAACCGGAGTTCGTACAGCAATTAAAGAGTACGGTACGGGAAACAGCCTCTATTGCAGAGCTCACGTCAAAATCTACGATTGAGATACGGGACCTTGATTCCTTGACTCTCAAGGAGGAAGTAGAGACGGCAATTAGAGAGGTGCTTGCTGACCCAGGAGAGCAGATACAGACGACGATCACGGCGCCGAATGCACGGGAAGAAGTTCGGGCCTTTGTAGTTTTATCCGCGAAAGGAGCCGCGAGACTCAAGGAAGTTGGCCACGTAAAAATCGGATGGATCCGAGCCAAGATACGTATGTGCGAATACCCCCGTAGGTGCTATCGCTGCCTTGGAACAGGTCACACCCAAGCGAATTGCTCCGGCCCAGACAGAAGAGATACGTGCATTAGGTGCGGGAAGCTAGGGCACAAAATGAGGAACTGCAAAGCACCCCCCAACTGCGTTCATTGCACAGATGCAAAACGCGACCGGACTGATCACCTAGCCGGTTCAAGGAGGTGTCCACTAGCCAGAAGATGATAAGAGTACTCCAGGCAAATATGCACAGAAGCCGGGCAGCAGACGCTTTGCTCGAACAGATGGTTGCAGAAAACGAAGCAGATGCCGTCATCATCAGTGAGCAGTATGGACGAATGTCCCGAGACGCCTGGTTTGAGGATGAAACAGGTACTGCTGCACTTTGGCTGCCTTGTGGTAGTAGGCTTGCCGTCACGCAGCATGGGGCCGGCATCTGTTACACGTACGTGCGAGCCAGTGGTTTCACGCTGATGAGCTGCTACCTCACTCCTAGTGATAGCATAGAGCAATTTAGAATGAAACTGGACCTGATCGAGGATAGGGTTCATGATATAGGTGGCCCTTTTATAGTGGCTGGAGATTTTAACGCCAAGGCTGTTGAATGGGGCTCCCGAACAACGAACACACGTGGAAGGTACATCCTAGACATGTCTGCCAGGCTGGGTCTGATAGTGGCAAATACGGGGAACGCCACTACCTTCAGAAGACCGGGATGTGAAAACACCACCCCGGACATCACTCTGGTGTCCGAGAGCCTCGCTGGGGCAATTCAAGGATGGAGGGTTATGGAAGATTACACTGGAAGTGACCACCAATATATTAACTTCCAGATCGTGGAGAGGGCGAATCCCAGCTTTGTCCCAAGACCGAGAGGTACACGCAAGTGGAAAGCGGACAAATTGAACTCCGGAGCATTTTTGTCAAATTTCGATGGAGCTGCAATCGAAACTACCACCGACGCCAGCTCCCTTGCGACCGCGATGGTGCACCGCATCACTCAGGGCTGCATCGCATCGATGCCGTTTATAACCCGTCGCACTAGAAGGCGGCCTGTGTACTGGTGGACATCAGAAATCGCTCAACTCAGACGAACCTGCCTCCGCAGCAGAAGGCGGTACACCAGAGCTAGAAGAAATGGTGAAGCGCTGCTGGAAGCCGAAGATTTCAGACGCTCACGGAAAGCGCTAAAAGATGCAATTTTCTCAAGCAAGAAATCGAAATGGGAGGAGCTCCGGAGCGATCTGAACAGCAACCCTTGGGGACTCGGCTACAAGATCGTAACGGGGAAGTTAGGGGCAAACTCCGCCGGCCCACATCTGAACGGCGAGGACATCAGTAACATTGTGGAGAATTTATTCCCCACGCACACCCCGCTGTGTGAGGAACATGAACCCGAAGTCGGTGGAACGCTTATCCCCTTCACTGAAGAAGAGCTTAAAACCGCAGCGAGATGTCTTAAAAATGGCAAGGCCCCCGGTCCGGATGGGATACCAGCCGAGGTACTTAAACTGCTGGCTGAAAGCCGACCAGAACCGCTAATTGCAGTATATAACGCGTGCATAGCCCAAGGTGTCTTTCCTAAACAGTGGAAGATACAAAAGCTCGTGCTGATTAGTAAAGGAAGAGGTGATCCGGTGCATCCGTCATCATATCGCCCCCTTTGCATGCTGGACAGTGCCGGAAAACTACTGGAGAAGCTACTGCAACGTAGATTGGCAGAGGCTGTGGAGATAGCGGGGGGACTATCGGAAAGACAGTATGGCTTTCGGCAGGGCAAATCGACTATTGGTGCAATTGAGGATATAGTGAGACGCTTTGAACACGCCCAATGCAGACGTTATTACCCAAAGCGCACGATAGTGCTGGCCACACTTGACGTACGAAATGCTTTCAACAGCCTACGTTGGGTGGACATAATGAAAGCACTACGCGAAAGATTCCGCGTCCCCGGATACCTGCTAAGAATTCTTCAGAGTTACCTGAGGGATCGCGAGCTCCTCTTCGACACGCCAGAGGGCCAGAGAGCTAAGACGGTCACGTCCGGTGCCGCGCAAGGATCTATCTTGGGTCCTGATCTTTGGAACCTGAGTTACGACGAGATCCTGAGCATGGACATGCCTGAGGACACACAACTTGTGGGGTATGCAGATGACATAGCGGCGGTCATTTCAGCGCGAGACATGGACGATGCTAGGAGAAAGTTAAACCAAGTCATGATAAGGACTAGGATATGGCTTGAGGACCACGGTCTGGAGCTCGCTGCAAACAAGACTGAGGTCATCCTTATGACTAGGGGCCACATGCCACTTGAAGTTGATTTCCAGTTTGGCGATATTTCTTTGGTGACGCAGAAGGCAGTGAAATATCTGGGCGTGAAACTAGACTGCAGGCTCACGTATTGGGCTCAGATTCAACACGTGGCCACCAAGGCAGCGAAAGTGACTGGTATGCTAAGCAGACTGATGGCAAATATAGGCGGCCCAACACAGGGCAAAAGAAAGCTGATCATGGCAACAACTAATTCAATATTGTTGTACGGCAGCGAAATCTGGGGAGATGCGATGAAGTCTAGAGGCAAGCGCAGGGCACTGGAGGCGGTACAGCGCACAGCGGCACTCAGGGTGGCCTCGGCCTACCGCACTGTCTCAGGCGCGGCAGTGTTCGTGATTAGCGGAGAGATACCTGTCGACCTCTTGGCCCGTGAGCGGAAAGAGGCATGGGATGCAAGAGAGGACAGTGCTGGTATAAGTGCCACAGAGCGGAGATCGCAAACCATCCAGCGATGGCAAGCCAGATGGAGCGCAGAAACGGTCGGCAGATGGACGCAAAAGCTGATCCCTAATGTAGAGAGATGGACCCAGAGGAATTTTGGAGAGGTTAACTACTTCTTAGCCCAATTCCTCTCAGGACACGGCTACTTCCGAAAGTACCTGCATCGCATGGGGAAGGTAGATGACGCCGGATGCATCTACTGTGGAACGCCGAACGATGATGCGGAACACACTTTCTTTGATTGTGCCAGATGGCAAGCTGAGAGAGATGCCTTGAAGGAGCAGATTGGTGATTGTCATGTCACCAATATAATTGACAAAATGCTCGAAAGTGAAGACAACTGGAGCGCGGTAAGAAGGTACTCTGAGTGCGTCCTTCGAAATAAGAAGAGAGACCTCGACGCATCGCAAACCGATGCCCCCTCAAACAGAGGCACAAGAAGACGAGCCAATAGCATGACGCTGGCTACAAACCTGGCGGTCCCAGACGTGGGAGAGTAGAAAATAGTCCTTTTTAGGACGTCGTCTCTGGGCCCTTCCCGAAGTAATGCAGAAAGCGGTTCCGGGAAGGGAGTCTCACCAGAAGAGGAGGAGGGATTGTTTTAGTGGATGAAACACCACATAACGCAGCTGACGACGGTCACTGTAAATGCGAAGGCATTTTAAACCCTACCTCACCTGCCAAAAAAAAAAAAAAAAAAAAAAATAATAATAATAATAATAATACGAGCTGGGCGTTTCTGTCCCGCCTTTCCCTTTGCTTATTAAGACAAGTCGCTGCCTTTTCCAAACATCAGGGAAACGACCTTCCCTAAGGCATGCGTTGTACATATCAAGCAGGATCTGGGGCCTGTTTGAAACTAGGATCTTCAGTACTTCGGCTGGGACCTTATCTGGGCCTGGCGCCTTGTTGTTTTTGAGGCCATTTGCCGCTGCCTTAAGTTTGTCCTGTGTAAAGTGGATGATTCTGATGCCTGGGTTACCGGATCGTCTATCCTATCAGGATGCGATGGAAACAATGTAGTCACGATGTGCTCCATTGTGCTTTTACCCATGTTTGTTGCCGCTGTCTTCGCTCCAAGCTTTTTCATGACAAGCTTGTATCCCAGTCCCCATGGGTCGTTATTTACGTCCAGGCATAATTGTGAACACTTTTGCTTCTTACTACGTGTTATGGCAAGTTTTAGGGCCCTTTTTCCCTTTTTGTACGCCTCGAGTTTAGGGAAAGAATTGCCTCTGCGCCGTGTTCTGGTAAGACGGCGTCTGCAGCGTATGCAAGTTTGCCTGAGTTGCGCAATTTTCTCGTTCCACCAGTATACAGCTTTTTTCTGTCGTAATACCAGCTTTGGCATAGCCGTTTCACAGGCTCCAACAATGGCGGACATTGTGTGGTCCACAGTCTCTTTGGCGTTTACGGCCGCTCCCAAACCAGACAATCCTCTGCTGATTTCCGAAATCAATTCAGTTTGTCTGAGCCAAATATCGTTCCATTTCGCTTCTGCTGCTAGTGTCCTGGTTAACAGGTCTTTGCATTTGCAATACAAATGATATATACTGGTGGTCACTTGCAGTGTAGTCCTCCAATACCTCCCAGGAGTGCACTCTACATGCAACTGAATCTTTTGCCATCGTTATATCAGGTGTTGTAGCTTCACATCCCCGTCGCCTAAAGGTCGTTGTTGTTCTTGTATTCATAATAACAAGCCCCAGTCGCGTGACCATGTCTATGACCCTATGGCCTCTGGAGTCGGTCCTTCGCATACCCCATTCTGGTGCGCGGGAGTTAAAAGCGCCGGGTATAATACAGTCTCCCTCGGCTTCTCGAACCTTATCCTCGATGGCGTCCAACTTATTTTGAAACGTCTGTATATCGCCGCTTGGAGTAGGGTAACAACTCATTACCATGGTGTTTTCGATGTGGGCGTAGACAAAACAATTTCCACTGCCACTGGTCGATGTCTGGATCTTACTATTGCAAGGTACCCAGATTGCTGCCGCGTCTTCGAACCAAGTTCCATTTTTCTTATTAGTGTTTTGTTCGCTTATTATTACCACGTCTGCTTGGTGTTCCATGGCCATTTGCGAAAGCAGAGCGTGAGCTGTTTTACTCCTGTGGAGGTTTGCCTGGATAAGTTTGGCCATCATGAGGCCTTATTTCCGCATGACGCACATTTGCCTGAACCCGCTATATGATCTAGGGAGCTCAGATAATTTTGTGCGCAGAGGAAACAATTTGACCCATTTTTGCACTCACGCTTTTTGTGATCTTTTTCACCATACCTCATGCATACGTCCCTTCGGTCCGGACCGCAGCAGTCAGCCTGCAAGTGCCCGATACCATTTATAACACCGCTTGATGCTGTCACGTTGTAGAGGTCGACATCTGCATCTCATATAGCCAACCTTGATCCTCTGCATCTTGTGGATGGTGTGTGCCGCGTCCAAAGGTAGAGTCACAAAAGCACGTCGTTGTTCGTGCCAGTTACACGAGAAGTTTTTCCTCACTGAGCCAATTGCAACTTTGTCATGATCCGGGTTAATCTTTTCGCGGATACCTCTAAGTACATCAGCATAGCTTTTATTATCGCCTGGTTTCACGAGTATTGCTGCTGGTTTACGCCTCGGTGGTCAAGGCTTTTCTCCCCTAGCCCGCTCTCGGGTCGGTTTGAAACCTTCGCCCGCGTTTGTCGTCCATGGACCTGTTTAGTACTCGCCCTTTTCCTTGTGTCTTCTTTTCCGTTGAACAGTCTTCCATTCTTCCGGCTCCGCGGACTTTGTTTTCCTGCCCGTGTTTTCTTCTGGCACTTTCTTCTTGACCTTTTTTCCCAGGGTTTAGAGCTGCTGGGCTCGTTGCTGCTCCCTTACCTTGTGATGTTGAAGTTTCCGGATATTCTTTTATTGTCTCGCTCCTCCTATCGTTTTCTACCGCTTCTCTGACAGCCTCACGTTCTTTTTCCGCCTCTTTCCAGTTTTTGCGGTAGTCCCCAATAACGTCGATAAGCTCTTCTAGCTCTCTTATGCCATTTTGTACACCCATGCTTATGTTCCTTTGTTTGCTCATCGCCTGCTTGATCTTCCGCAGAGCATTCTTGCACCTTTCAAGTGCCTCTTCTTCAGAGAACCTCATCTTGTATATAAACTGCTGCCTTGGTGAGCTTCTGGCATCCTCGATTTGGCCTCCTACTGTAGCCGCTTCTATCCTTATGAGATCCGTCCTATCACGGGTACTTCCTTTAGAGCGTGGAGTTTCAACCGGTGATCGGAAAGTCTTCGTGTTCCTTCGGAAAACGGTTGGAATCTCTCTCTCTGTCGCGTTTTCCTTCACCACGTTGCTCCTAATAACCGGAATTCGCTCCTTCTTTTTACTTTTATTTCCATTTTCATTGCTTGTAGCATTATCTGCAACCCGAGCCAAGCTTACCGAGGTAGCATTGCAGTACCGACGACTGGTAGCCTGCTTGCACACCACCAAGAGCCGCCGACACTGGGATCATTACTCCCTGCACCGTAACAAATTTTCTTTTCCTCTTTTCTTCCATGTTGGCATTTTTCTCCGGGATCCTACCCGTAGCGTTTTAGACCTTTCGCCAGGTTTTCTGCGAATCGGCCGCCCCTAACCTGGAGAACAGACGCCGACCATGTAGCCGCCCATTATGGGTCAGACACTTCTGGGTTTAGGTTAACTGGAGGACCCACGGAAGCGTTACTCTCCTAACTGCATCTCTTTTGAGTGCACCCCCTGTGGGGAGATACCTAGTTGATGGCGGCATCTTCTCGCCACGTCGCACATAGGAGTATTTTACCATTCTAGCCGGACATTACTTTTTATTTTTTACAATAAAGCTTCTTAAAAATTACTGAGTGCTCTTAGATTGATGAAACTTGGCAGAAACATGTATTGTAGTCATAGATTAAAAAATAATACAAATCGAGCCAAGGGGGAAAAAGTTACCCTTAGAAGAACGCTATTGATATGCAAATGCAACTTTAAACGTAAGAAAAAGCTAAAAAAATCTACACTTGGGCAGTGTCGTCCTCTCCCCTTTCGTGGGCGGCGGCATAAAGTAAAATTTGCAAAAATAATGTTTATATTAAAAATAATGGAAAACTTACGGCCAAATAATATAAAAGTAAAAAAAAATTTTTTTTTATATATTGCTAATTTTCACAAAAAAATTATTTTTAAGCTTGTTTGTCGCTTTTTTTGTAATTTTATGTATAAAATTTATCTGAAAATAAGTAATTTATATATAAAAATAACTTATTTACAGAAGTAACAAATAATTTAAAGTTCCCACAATTTTCCTTCTAAAAATTGCAATTTCTCCTTAACAGATTTATCTTTACATTCATGTACTTATTGTAATAACTCTAATCTTTTACAAACTTTTTCCATTTTACTCTCGTAGTTTTAAAAGTGTCCTTGAAGCACAGATTTGTTTCTCTTTAGTAAATAATTTTTTTTTTAAATTTTTGAAGGTTTTGAAGACAGGTACATTTATTTTTTTTGCATAAAATAGCGTTATTAGGAAAGTTGTCGCACATGTATTATCAGTTTAGGGACGGGTAAAAACTACTGCCTCGCACATTCCTTTTTATACATGCAATGTCAGTGTAAGACCCAATTTAACCTGTTAAATATTAATTTCAATTTACCTGTAATAATTTAAATAAAAAACATAAAAAAAAATTAATTATCCAAACGTTTTATGACCCACAAAACAGTTTCTTACTCATATGTAAACACACAAGATGAGAAAAAAACATAAAAAAGTGAAATTTTCAAAAATTCGCCAAAAACAAATGGCGCAAAAATGCGCAACGTTTTCTTTTTTCGTCTAAAAGTAGAGATTTCAGGTTTTATTGTAATGAAAAAGATTTTTAGGATAATGAGTGCCATCACTTTCAAAAACCTTTTGATTTAATTTTTTTAAATCAAAAAGTGAACAAAAAAACCTCTTTTTTTAATTTCGCAGGAATTTTTTTAAAAAAACCTAAAATAAAAAATAAAAATAAAATAAATAATGTAGCTGCTTATATAATCTTTCGCAGAGAAAAAAAAATCAATGTAAAATCTTTTTTTGTTAAGCTACAAAAAAAATATATTGTAAACCTCTCAAAACCATCAAAAGTTAATAAATTTCGGGCAATTTTACTTAACTTTCCTGACTTTGACAGTGCCTCAAAACGACAAATTGCAAGCAAAAGATTTGAAAATTTACTATCCGATACAGAATTTAGTTATCTGTCGAGCTGCGCACTTTAATTTTTACATTTCTTAAGTTTCCATTTTGGCTTAATGTCCGGCTAGATTGGCAAAATGCCCCTATGTGCGTCGCAGAGTCGTCTTAAGGCATTTCCCGCCTTTTTTAGCGTACCCTCGTACTCTGCCATTCCTGGTCGGGCACTGCTTATTCAGTATTCGCAGCTAACCTTTATATCTACAGGTCGTTCAGTGATCCGCCACCTACTGACCCCGATAGTAGCCTGAGCCAGCTCTGTAGTGCTTGAACTACCAGGAATACGACCATACCATAGCTTGTTGTAAGTTGCCTTCTGTTGGTGTTGTGTGTGGGGACCTGCATGCACGACCAAATGCGATAAGCCGAAAGATGACCCCAGGGTAAAGAAATGCAGCTATTGCGGCGGACACCACACGGCCAACTATAGAGGTTGACCTGTTTTTGAATCAGTTAAGCGCTCATCTAAGCCGAAAATAGTTTCTGCCCCTCCCCAACCTTTAAATATACCAACTACACACATGCCTCCATTAACACAACCAACAACAGGTCAAGTTTTTATGCCAACGCACTGAAGTCCAACCAGCCCAACCAGCCAACAACATCACATGAGGCGCCAACAAATAAACGAACTGGCCCCAATCTTAGCCGTCTGGAAGCCGTAATTGACAATATGGTTAAACAGTTCCCGCAGATTATCGCGCAAATGGCTGGCATGATGCAAGAAATGCATAGAATGCAGTTTGGTCTTTTGTAGGACATGCTTAAAAGGCCATGAACTGTCTCAGGGTTGGTTTCTGGAATGCAAACGGCATCCGCCAACACAAAAACGAGCTCAAATACTTTTAAAAACCAAAAAATTTATGTCATATTGATTTCCGAGACTCATATGACTTTCAAAATAAGTGACTATACTTTTTTTGATTCAAAAGACCCCAGAGATAGGTCATGTGGTGGCTCAGCTCTATTGATTAAATCAAGAATCAAAGACCAATGGATAAGTGGTCTTTCCAAAAATTATATACAATCAACAGACATCTGCATTGATGAAATTTACCATAACCTCGTTATTTTGTCAGTTTAATGTCCACTCAGGTTTTCCATAACGAAGGGTTGTGGCGTGCCTGCCATATAATATGATGACGCGATAGTTAAGATTGACAACGTGGACGAAACTTTAAAAGCACTCAACTCGTTTAACAAACGGGTTCAATTTACCATGGAATATGAAAAGAACAACAAGTTACCATATTTGGACTCAATTATAATTCGAAATGGGCAAAAACTAGAATTAGATTGGTATCAAAAATCTCAGGGAGGTTGATCAGTTTTTAATCTAAACATCTCAGACGAGTAATCGATAACACAGCAATCAATTTTATAAATCGGGTTTATCGATTAATGACGAAGTTTTCACTCCCAAAACATTGAAAGACTCAAAGAAATTCTAAAAAAAAAATAACTTTCCTAGTAAAGTTATCGATAGTTTATTAGTACGAGCTAAACAGAAACTTTTGACAAGAAATGAACAAGCAGAAAAAACTTCTAAAGTATTTAAGTCCACAACCTATGTTCCTGACTTCTCTGAAAGCCTAAAACGTGCTAATATATATGACAGAAAGAAAAACGAATTAGCATTTAAAACTGACAATACAAACATGCTATTTAGCAAGACGAAGTCCAAGCTAAGGAACGACGAAAATCGAAATGTTGTTTATAGAATTAACTGCGATGGAGACGGTCTTAATATATGCCAAAAGGTATATGTTGGTACTACAAAAACCACAATTAAAACAAGAATTAAAACATAAATGTGATGTAAGATCAACCCAAAAAAACAGCACTTGCGGCCAACTGTGCTATAACTGGACATAAGCCAAACTTTGAAAATGTTATTGACAAGAGAAAATAACTTAACAATTAAAAACTTAACTTAAAAGAACGAATTTTAATCTGTTTACTTTTTTTCAAAATTGTATATATTGATATTTGTTTTTTTTTTTAATGTATACGTTATTGTAGTTATTGTGTTATTTTTACTTGTACTTATTTAGATCCCCCGAAGATGATCAACGAAGTTGATCGAAATATTGGGAAAATTAAAATAAATGAGAGCAATTAAAATGGAAACTTAAATGATCCTTTTTTATTTAAACAAACTATATGACCTAAAGCCGAAAATAAAAAACATAACTATAAACAAAGAAAGGTCAACTAACAAAATTTATTTCACCAATAATAAAAATGATAATAATAATAATAATAATAATAATAATAATAATAATAATAATAATAACAATAATAATAATAATAATAATAATAATAATAATAATAATAATAATAATAATAATAATAATAATAATAATAATAATAATAATAATAATAATAATAATAATAATAATAATAATAATAATAATAATAATAATAATAATAATAATAATAATAATAATAATAATAATAATAATAATAATAATCCTAAGTGCCATCGTTCTTTTTCCCGCCACCACGGAGCGTTTCCGGGTATTAGTATTTAGCGTGTCCGCCCACACTTCGCAGCCATATAGTAGGATTGAGTGGCCTACTTCCATCAGCAGCTTGCGTTTACTCGGCATCAAGCCATTGACATTTGCCATCAGCCTGCTTAGCGAATTTTTTACCCCGGCAGCTTTTTCCGTCGCATATCTCGTCTGAGCGCAAAATTTCAACTTAGAATCCAGCCTGATGCCAAGATACTTGATAGCCTCCTTCGTGGTAATAATTTTGTCACACACTTGCATCTCCATTTGCAAGGGTATATGGCGTCTTGTTACAAATAGTAGCTCTGTTTTTTCCGTTGCCAATTGGAGCCCTCGATCCGTTAGCCAAGCTCTAGTTCGGATCATTACCTGTGTCAACTTGCGTTGTGCCTCTGTCGTATCCTGGGCAGTGATAACAGCCGCTAAGTCATCAGCAAACCCTACTAAAAAGTATCATCGGGCATTTCCAGACGAAGTATTTCATCGTACGTGGCGTTCCAGAGGTCTGGTTCTAGTATAAATCCCTGGGCTGCACCGGCTGTAACCTGCCTCCCTTTCGTACCGGCGTTTGTATCGTAGTGGAGTGTTCGGTCCCGTAGGTAGCTCCTTACCATTATTCTCACGTAGTCTGGAATCTGGAAAATGCCGCTAGTATATCCGTCTATCCCAAGCTATTGAATGCATTCTTGACGTCAAGTGTTGCCAACAATACTGCTGGTCTAGAGTAATGGTTCCCACTTTGTGTAGTTCGCGCCATGGCAACTACTTCCTGGACAGCTTCGATAGTCGACCTCTGTCTTTTGAAGCCTTACTGCATTTGGCTTAATCTACAAGCTGCAAGTATTGCTGACGTCAGTCGAGGTTTTAGCAGTATTTACAGGAATTTTCCCGCGGTGTGCAGCACACAGAGTGGTCGGTACGAGCTGGGCGTTTCTGTCCCGCCTTTCCCTTTGCTTATTAAGACAAGTCGCTGCCTTTTCCAAACATCAGGGAAACCACCTTCCCTAAGGCATGCGTTGTACATATCAAGCAGGATCTGGGGCCTGTTTGAAACTAGGATCTTCAGTACTTTGGCTGGGACCTTATCTGGGCCTGGCGCCCTGTTGTTTTTGAGGCCATTTGCCGCTGCCTTAAGTTTGTCCTGTGTAAAGTGGATGATTCTGATGCCTGGGTTACCGGATCGTCTATCCTATCAGGATGCGATGGAAACAATGTAGTCACGATGTGCTCCATTGTGCTTTTACCCATGTTTGTTGCCGCTGTCTTCGCTCCAAGCTTTTTCATGACAAGCTTGTATCCCAGTCCCCATGGGTCGTTATTTACGTCCAGGCATAATTGTGAACACTTTTGCTTCTTACTACGTGTTATGGCAAGTTTTAGGGCCCTTTTTCCCTTTTTGTACGCCTCGAGTTTAGGGAAAGAATTGCCTCTGCGCCGTGTTCTGGTAAGACGGCGTCTGCAGCGTATGCAAGTTTGCCTGAGTTGCGCAATTTTCTCGTTCCACCAGTATACAGCTTTTTTCTGTCGTAATACCAGCTTTGGCATTGCCGTTTCACAGGCTCCAACAATGGCGGACATTGTGTGGTCCACAGTCTCTTTGGCGTTAACGGCCGCTCCCAAACCAAACAATCCTCTGCTGATTTCCGCAATCAATTCAGTTTGTCTGAGCCAAATATCGTTCCATTTCGTGTTTTGGCTTCTGCTGCTAGTGTCCTGGTTAACAGGTCTTTGCATTTGCAATACAAATGATATATACTGGTGGTCACTTGCAGTGTAGTCCTCCAACACCTCCCAGGAGTGCACTCTACATGCAACTGAATCTTTTGCAATCGTTATATCAGGTGTTGTAGCTTCACATCCCCGTCGCCTAAAGGTCGTTGTTGTTCTTGTATTCATAATAACAAGCCCCAGTCGCGAGACCATGTCTATGACCCTATGGCCTCTGGAGTCGGTCCTTCGCATACCCCATTCTGGTGCGCGGGAGTTAAAGGGGCCGGGTATAATACAGTCTCCCTCGGCTTCTCGAACCTTATCCTCGATGGCGTCCAACTTATTTTGAAACGTCTTTATATCGCCGCTTGGAGTAAAGTAACAACTCATTACCATGGTGTTTTCGATGTGGGCGTAGACAAAACAATTTCCACTGCCACTGGTCGATGTCTGGATCTTACTATTGCAAGGTACCCAGATTGCTGCCGCGTCTTCGAACCAAGTTCCATTTTTCTTATTAGTGTTTTGTTCGCTTATTATGACCACGTCTGCTTGGTGTTCCATGGCCATTTGCGAAAGCAGAGCGTGAGCTGTTTTACTCCTGTGGAGGTTTGCCTGGATAAGTTAGGCCATCATGAGGCCTTATTTCCGCATGACGCACATTTGCCTGAACCCGCTATATGATCTAGGGAGCTCAGATAATTTTGTGCGCAGAGGAAACAATTTGACCCATTTTTGCACTCACGCTTTTTGTGATCTTTTTCACCATACCTTAGCATACGTCCCTTCGGTCCGGACCGCAGCAGTCAGCCTGCAAGTGCCCGATACCATTTATAACACCGCTTGATGCTGTCACGTTGTAGAGGTCGACATCTGCATCTCATATAGCCAACCTTGATCCTCTGCGTCTTGTGGATGGTGTGTGCCGCGTCCAAAGGTAGAGTCACAAAAGCACGTCGTTGTTCGTGCCAGTAACACGAGAAGTTTTTCCTCACTGAGCCAATTGCAACTTTGTCATGATCCGGGTTAATCTTTTCGCGGATACCTCTAAGTACATCAGCATAGCTTTTATTATCGCCTGGTTTCACGAGTATTGCTGCTGGTTTACGCCTCGGTGGTTTAGGCTTTTCTCCCCTAGCCCGCTCTCGGGTCGGTTTGAAACCTTCGCCCGCGTTTGTCGTCCCTGGACCTGTTTAGTACTCGCCCTTTTCCTTGTGTCTTCTTTTCCGTTGAACAGTCTTCCAGTCTTCCGGCTCCGCGGACTTTGTTTTCCTGCCCGTGTTTTCTTCTGGCACTTTCTTCTTGACCTTTTTTCCCAGGGTTTAGAGCTGCTGGGCTCGTTGCTGCTCCCTTGCCTTGTGATGTTGAAGTTTCCGGATATTCTTTTATTGTCTCGCTCCTCCTATCGTTTTCTACCGCTTCTCTGACAGCCTCACGTTCTTTTTCCGCCTCTTTCCAGTTTTTGCGGTAGTCCCCAATAACGTCGATAAGCTCTTCTAGCTCTCTTATGCCATTTTGTACACCCATGCTAATGTTCCTCTGTTTGCTCATCGCCTGCTTGATCTTCCGCAGAGCATTCTTGCACCTTTCAAGTGCCTCTTCTTCAGAGAACCTCATCTTGTATATAAACTCCTGCCTTGGAGAGCTTCTGGCATCCTCGATTTGGCCTCCTACTGTAGCCGCTTCTATCCTTGGGGCTTTCTCCCCTATGAGATCCGTCTTATCACGGGTACTTCCTTTAGAGCGTGGAGTTTCAACCGGTGATCGGAAAGTCTTCGTGTTCCTTCGGAAAACGGTTGGAATCTCTCTCTCTCTCTGTCGCGTTTTCCTTCACCACGTTGCTCCTAATAACCGGAATTCGCTCCTTCTTTTTACTTTTATTTCCATTTTCATTGCTTGTAGCATTATCTGCAACCTCAGCCAAGCTTACCGAGGTAGCATTGCAGTACCGACGACTGGTAGCCTGCTTGCACACCACCAAGAGTCGCCGACACTGGGATCATTACTCCCTGCACCGTAACAAATTTTCTTTTCCTCTTTTCTTCCATGTTGGCATTTTTCTCCGGGATCCTACCCGTAGCGTTTTAGACCTTTCGCCAGGTTTTTTGCGAATCGGCCGCCCCTAACCTGGAGAACAGACGCCGACCATGTAGCCGCCCATTATGGGTCAGACACTTCTGGGTTTAGGTTAACTGGAGGACCCACGGAAGCGTTACTCTCCTAACTGCATCTCTCTCGAGTGCACCCCCTGTGGGGAGATACCTAGTTGATGGCGGCATCTTCTCGCCACGTCGCACATAGGAGTATTTTACCATTCTAGCCGGACATTACTTTTTATTTTTTACAATAAAGCTTCTTAAAAATTACTGAGTGCTCTTAGATTGATGAAACTTGGCAGAAACATGTATTGTAGTCATAGGCATTTAAAGATTAAAAAATAATACAAATCGAACCCAGGGGGAAAAAGTTACCCTTAGAAGAACTTATACTACCTCTGAAAAATTAAAATTTTTTTTAAGTTTTTAACACTATTGATATGCAAATGCAACTTTAAACGTAAGAAAAAGCTAAAAAAATCTACACTTGGGCAGTGTCGTCCTCTCCCCTTTCGTGGGCGGCGGCATAAAGTAAAATTTGCAAAAATAATGTTTATAATAAAAATAATGGAAAACTTACGCCCAAATAATATAAAAGTAAAAAAAAATTTTTTTTAATATTTTGCTAATTTTCACAAAAAAATTATTTTTAAGCTTGTTTGTCGCTTTTTTTGTAATTTTATGTATTAAATTTATCTGAAAATAAGTAATTTATATATAAAAATAACTTATTTACAGAAGTAACAAAAAATTTAAAGTTCCCACAATTTTCCTTCTAAAAATTGCAATTTCTCCTTAACAGATTTATCTTTACATTCATGTACTTATTGTAATAACTCTAATCTTTTACAAACTTTTTCCATTTTACTCTCGTAGTTTTAAAAGTGTCCTTGAAGCACAGATTTGTTTCTCTTTAGTAAATAATTTTTTTTTTAATTTTTGAAGGTTTTGAAGACAGGTACATTTATTTTTTTGCATAAAATAGCGTTATTAGGAAAGTTGTCGCACATGTATTATCAGTTTAGGGACGGGTAAAAACTACTGCCTCGCACATTCCTTTTCATACATGCAATGTCAGTGTAAGACCCAATTTAACCTTTTTTTTTTTTTTTTTTTTTTTTTTTTTTTGTTCATATATTTTATTATTGAATCTTCGCTTAAGCGAACTAACAATAAGTATTCAAATCTTAAAACTAAGTAGTTAATACTAGCCCAGTCAGTACCAGACTAAAATTTAAGTTCTCACAATAAAATTAACTAATTTCAAAGGTTTCATCTAAGAGCAATTGTATCCCTTCTTTTTAGGCGGGTGTGCCCACTATGTTGCAGGATGCTTCGAGCGAGCGGATTTGGATGTGATTCCAGCTTATTTAAATACTTGTCCACATATTTCAGGATTTCGCATTTTACAAGTGGAACTTCTAGATCCTTGTGGATGTTGCTGTTTTTGATATACCAAGGAGCACCAGTTATCATTCTTAGAATTTTGTTTTGACGGCGTTGGATTTTTTCGATGTTAGAGGCGGAAGCAGTACCCCATAATTGTATACCGTAGCACCAAATTGGTTTTAAAATCGAGTTGTAGAGTAGAAGCTTACAATCAAGACGTAGCACAGAGTTTCTACCAATAAGCCAGTGGATTTGAGCAGCTTTAAGTTTCATTTGCGTCAGCTTAGCATCTATATGAGGCTTCCATGTAAGGCGGCGATCTAGGTGAATACCAAGATATTTTGTCTCAGATCGTTGAGGCACATTATGGTTGTTGATAGTGATTGGAGGGCACGTTACTTTGCGTAAAGTAAAAGTTACGTGGGTACATTTTTGTTCATTTATCTTTAGTCCCCATAAATTTGCCCATTTCTCAACTTGGGTTACGTGTTGCTGCAGCTGGTTCGAAGCCTCTTTAGGGTCTTTGTGAATACTAAGAAAAGCAGTGTCGTCAGCAAATGTCGACGTGTGTGTGAAACTATTGGTTGGCATATCTGCCGTGTAAAGCAAGTACAAAATTGGACCTAGTATACTTCCTTGAGGGACACCAGCCTCTATTGGTTGGGGACAACTTATTTGGTTTCCCTCTTTGATCATAAATTGTCGGCCTGTTATGTATTTTTCTAAAAGGTTGAAAATATTAGCTGGAAGGTTGAGCTTTAGTTTGTTTAGAAGGCCTTCATGCCATACTTTGTCGAAAGCTTGTGAGACATCGATAAATAGTGCAGAGCAGTACTTCTTTTCCTCAAAGGCTTTTCTTATAACCTGTACCAACCTGTGAGTTTGTTCGATGGTCCTATGTTGACTTCTAAAGCCGAATTGGTGATTTGGAATGCAGTTGTTGTCATTCAGAATCGGATTTAGCTTGTTTTTTAACAGTTTTTCGAACAATTTTGACATTGTGGGTAACAAACTTATGGGCCTATAAGATTCTACCTTCGAGGGATCTTTGCCAGGCTTAGGAATCATCTTTACTAAGGCAACTTTCCATATAGGCGGAAAATGTTCAAGCCGAATTATCGCATTAAAAATAAAAAGAATGATTCTTTTAGCAGTAAGAGGCAGCTCTATGAGCATTTTGTTGCTTATTTTGTCAACGCCAGGAGCTTTTTTACCATTAAGGTTAGCGATAGCCTCTACAACATCAGCAAATCGGAAACGTATTTCTAAAGGACGTCTAGCAACAACAGGCGGTAATTCCCTCACGTCAGTGCATGTATTGGGAGTGAATACGTTTTTGAAGTGATTTGCGAATAGATCGCATTTTTCTTCATCATTTCCAGCCCAGGATCCTCTCAGATTGCGCAGTGGTGGTTTTGCGATAACAGGTCTTTTAAGACGTCTGGCTGATCGCCATAAGGAATAATTTGTCTGAGGAGTCGCGTCTAGACCTTCCAGGTACTCTGTCAGTGATGCAATTCTGTGAGCCTCCAACAAGCTTTTTAGTTGGGTTGTACATTCTTTCAGCTTAGTTTTAAGTTGGGGCGATCTATGTTTTTGCCATTCCCTGCGGGCTCTTCTTTTTTCAGATACCAGCTTCTCCACATCTTCAGAGAAAATTTTGTTGTACCTAGTCTGGCGGTAGGTAGAAGACGCATGTTCAACGGCTTTGTTAATGTTTTCATTTAGGACGCTCAAACAATCATCTATGTCTACGGGAGTTTTTAGCGGTTGATTCTCCGCGCAGTGAGTACTAATATATTTTTTATATTTCAACCAATTAATTCTTTTAGATAAGAAAAACTCACTATCTGCTATTTGGTGAGGACTGCAGATAGTGATTATTGTGGGTGAGTGGTCAGAAGATAAATCCAAGGAGGCTTGAGCCTCAATGAGCTCCGAGGATATACCTTTTGCTACGCCAAAATCAATTACGTCTGGAATTTTATTGTGGTCTGTTGGCCAGTAGGTTGGTTGTCCAGTTGAAATAACATAAAGTCCCATTTCAGACACGGCATCATACAAGACACGACCTCTGGGACTAATTAGGCGGGAGCCCCAGTATGTGTGCTTAGCGTTATAGTCTCCAGCAGCTATGAAGCGGGGACCTAATGATTTGTAGAAACTGTTGTACTGATCCTTCGTTATGGAGAATCTGGGTGGACAGTAAACTGATGAAATAACAAGGTTATGAAAAAATTCATCAATGCAGACGTTCGTAGCTTGGATATAACATTCCGAGAGGCCACCCAACCATTGGTGTTTAATTCTTGATTTGATTAGAATAGCCGAGCCACCACATGATCTATCCCTAGGATCCTTTGAATCGTAAAAAGAATAACCACTAATTTTAAAAGTGCTTCTAGATGTCATATGAGTCTCAGAAATACACATAACATCGATTTTTTGATTTATCAAGAAATATTCGAGCTCGTTTTTGTGTTGGCGGATGCCGTTTGCGTTCCAGAAACAAACCCTGAGGCAGTTCATGGTCTTTTAAGCATAGCCTGCAGAAAAGCAGACTGCATTTTTTGCATTTCTTGCATCATGTTGGCCATTTGCGCCATAATCTGCGTAAATTGTGTGACCATATTGTCAATTACGGCTTCCAGGCGGCTAAAATTAGGCCCGGTTGGTTCGCTAGTTGGCACTTCTTGTTGTGTTGTAGGCTGGGTAGACTTACGTGAATTAGGCTGGGTAGACTTTAATGCGGCGGCGTAAGAAACTTGATTTGTAGTTGGTTGTGCCAATGGAGGCATATTTGTAGTTGGTATATTTAAAGGCTGGGGAGGGGCAGGAACTATTTTCGGCTTAGTTGAGCGCATAACTGAATTGAAAACAGGACAACCTCTATAGTTGGCAGTGTGGTTTCCCCCGCAGTTGCTGCATTTCTTTATCCTAGGATCATCTTTTGGCTTGTCGCACTTGGTCGTATCGTGCAGATCCCCACAGACAACACAAACAGAAGGCAACTTACAATAAGCTTTAGTGTGGCCATATTCCTGGCAGTTCAAGCACTGTACAGGCCCAGATCGCTTGTGTGGCACTTCCACAGTAACTCGTCGGTGCATAATATATCTCAAATTATAAATGGGGTGAGTTTCACTCTTTTTCAATTTGATATCACCAGGCTCAAGCTCCACTCGGAATAATGGTTGGGGGTGTTTTTCCCTGTTTCTCATATTGGATACAGTCCTAACCATAAACCCTTTGCTTAACAAACTGGTCTTGATCTCTTCTGGGTCAACATTAGAATCAATGCCTTTAATAACTACCTGAAGGCCTTTTGCGGTCTTGAGTTGGTAGGTATAGAAGTTTTTGCTGAGTTTCTCGAGCTCGGAAACCGTAGCGCGGTAGGCGTTTTCATGGTTTACTTGAATTTTTGTCTCAAATATGTTACCGCGTTTAACGTTTGAGACATAAAAGTTATTTTCCCCAATCAAACTGACTAAAAACTTGACGAGATCATTTGAGTTTTTTTCCCTCAAATAAATGGGAGGTGGCTTAAAGGCCTTTCTTTCACTAACTGGGGCCTCATTATCCTCTTGCAAAATTGCAAAACGATTTTGCGATGAGGTTGGCCTTTCATCGTCTTTTAAAATTTTTGCAGGTTGAGATGCTTCTGCCGATTTAGGGCTTCTTCCCCTTTTAAGCACTGTCACGTAGCGGTCCATCCCTACCTGGATCTTAGGTGCTGGTGCAGATGCGGGTTGATGCGGCTTTAGCAGCTGCAGGTTCAATTCCAGAGTTTGATAATGGTGACCGCGACAAAGATGGTACCTCAGAATTTTTTTTATAATTATTAAATAGAGATTGGGCTAAATTTGTCCCTTGTTCAGTACATTTATTTAAATTAGGCGCACTTGAACTAAGATTGTTTGTAATTATTTTTGGCCTTGCATTTAAATAATTCCTATTAAATTCAGGGTCTCTTATGTTCTCATTGCTAACACTTGTGGAACTTAACACAATGTAAGCATTTCGGCTAATAGGCCCACTGTCACTACGATTACTGTTACTCATTAACAGTTCGCTTTTTTTTATTTAGTTTGTTGTTATTGTTTTTCTTTTCTCACTTTTTGTGTATATCTATATGTATATTAATAAATTCGTTTGCTACTTATTTCTAATATCACCTATTAACAATATTACACTCGCGTACACACGTCCGTACACTACGAGATTAAGAGAGCAACCTGTTAAATATTAATTTCAATTTACCTGTAATAATTTAAATAAAAAACATAAAAAAAAAATTAATTATCCAAACGTTTTATGACCCACAAAACAGTTTCTTACTCATATGTAAACACACAAGATGAGAAAAAACATAAAAAAGTGAAATTTTCAAAAATTCGCAAAAAAAAAAAATGGCGCAAAAATGCGCAACGTTTTCTTTTTTCGTCTAAAAGTAGAGATTTCAGGTTTTATTGTAATGAAAAAGATTTTTAGGATAATGAGTGCCATCACTTTCAAAAACCTTTTGATTTAATTTTTTTAAATGAAAAAGTGAACAAAAAAACCTCTTTTTTTAATTTCGCAGGAATTTTTTTAAAAAAACCTAAAATAAAAAATAAAAATAAAATAAATAAGGTAGCTGCTTATATAATCTTTCGCAGAGAAAAAAAAAATCAATGTAAAATCTTTTTTTGTTAAGCTACAAAAAAAATATATTGTAAACCTCTCAAAACCATCAAAAGTTAATAAATTTCGGGCAATTTTACTTAACTTTCCTGACTTTGACAGTGCCTCAAAACGACAAATTGCAAGCAAAAGATTTGAAAATTCACTATCCGATACAGAATTTTGTTATCTGTCGAGCTGCGCACTTTAATTTTTACATTTCTTAAGTTTCCATTTTGGCTTAATGTCCGGCTAGATTGGCAAAATGCCCCTATGTGCGTCGCAGAGTCGTCTTAAGGCATTTCCACCCTTTTTTCGCGTACCCTCGTACTCTGCCATTCCTGGTCGGGCACTGCTTATTCAGTATTCGCAGCTAACCTTTATATCTACAGGTCGTTCAGTGATCCGCCACCTACTGACCCCGATAGTAGCCTGAGCCAGCTCTGTAGTGCTTGAACTACCAGGAATACGACCATACCATAGCTTGTTGTAAGTTGCCTTCTGTTGGTGTTGTGTGTGGGGACCTGCATGCACGACCAAATGCGATTAGCCGAAAGATGACCCCAGGGTAAAGAAATGCAGCTATTGCGGCGGACACCACACGGCCAACTATAGAGGTTGACCTGTTTTTGAATCAGTTAAGCGCTCATCTAAGCCGAAAATAGTTTCTGCCCCTCCACAGCCTTTAAATATACCAACTACACACATGCCTCCATTAACACAACCAACAACAGGTCAAGTTTTTATGCCAACGCACTGAAGTCCAACCAGCCCAACATTCCTAAGCCCAACCAGCCAACAACATCACATGAGGCGCCAACAAATAAACGAACTGGCCCCAATCTTAGCCGTCTGGAAGCCGTAATTGACAATATGGTTAAACAGTTCCCGCAGATTATCGCGCAAATGGCTGGCATGATGCAAGAAATGCATAGAATGCAGTCTGGTCTTTTGTAGGACATGCTTAAAAGGCCATGAACTGCCTCAGGGTTGGTTTCTGGAATGCAAACGGCATCCGCCAACACAAAAACGAGCTCAAATACTTTTAAAAACCAAAAAATTTATGTCATATTGATTTCCGAGACTCATATGACTTTCAAAATAAGTGGCTATACTTTTTTTGATTCAAAAGACCCCAGAGATAGGTCATGTGATGGCTCAGCTGTATTGATTAAATCAAGAATCAAAGACCAATGGATAAGTGGTCTTTCCAAAAATTATATACAATCAACAGACATCTGCATTGATGAAATTTACCATAACCTCGTTATTTTGTCAGTTTAATGTCCACTCAGGTTTTCCATAACGAAGGGTTGTGGCGTGCCTGCCATATAATATGATGACGCGATAGTTAAGATTGACAACGTGGACGAAACTTTAAAAGCACTCAACTCGTTTAACAAACGGGTTCAATTTACCATGGAATATGAAAAGAACAACAAGTTACCATATTTGGACTCAATTATAATTCGAAATGGGCAAAAACTAGAATTAGATTGGTATCAAAAATCTCAGGGAGGTTGATCAGTTTTTACTCTAAACATCTCAGACGAGTAATCGATAACACAGCAATCAATTTTATAAATCGGGTTTATCGATTAATGACGAAGTTTTCACTCCCAAAACATTGAAAGACTCAAAGAAATTCTAAAAAAAAATGACTTTCCTAGTAAAGTTATCGATAGTTTATTAGTACGAGCTAAACAGAAACTTTTGACAAGAAATGAACAAGCAGAAAAAACTTCTAAAGTATTTAAGTCCACAACCTATGTTCCTGACTTCTCTAAAAGCCTAAAGCGTGCTAATATATATGACAGAAAGAAAAACGAATTAGCATTTAAAACTGACAATACAAACATGCTATTTAGCAAGACGAAGTCCAAGCTAAGGAACGACGAAAATCGAAATGTTGTTTATAGAATTAACTGCGATGGAGACGGTCTTAATATATGCCAAAAGGTATATGTTGGTACTACAAAGACCACAATTAAAACAAGAATTAAAGCATAAATGTGATGTAAGATCAACCCAAAAAAACAGCACTTGCGGCCAACTGTGCTATAACTGGACATAAGGCAAACTTTGAAAATGTTATTGACAAGAGAAAATAACTTAACAATTAAAAACTTAACTTAAAAGAACGAATTTTAATCTGTTTACTTTTTTTCAAAATTGTATATATTGATATTTGTTTTTTTTTTTTTAATGTATACGTTATTGTAGTTATTGTGTTATTTTTACTTGTACTTATTTAGATCCCCCGAAGATGATCAACGAAGTTGATCGAAATATTGGGAAAATTAAAATAAATGAGAGCAATTAAAATGGAAACTTAAATGATCCTTTTTTATTTAAACAAACTATATGACCTAAAGCCGAAAATAAAAAACATAACTATAAACAAAGAAAGGTCAACTAACAAAATTTATTTCACCAATAATAAAAATGATAATAATAATAATAATAATAATAATGATAATAATACTAAGTGCCATCGTTCTTTTTCCCGCCACCACGGAGCGTTTCCGGGTATTAGTATTTAGCGTGTCCGCCCACACTTCGCAGCCATATAGTAGGATTGAGTGGCCTACTTCCATCAGCAGCTTGCGTTTACTCGGCATCAAGCCATTGACATTTGCCATCAGCCTGCTTAGCGAATTTTTTACCCCGGCAGCTTTTTCCGTCGCATATCTCGTCTGAGCGCAAAATTTCAACTTAGAATCCAGCCTGATGCCAAGATACTTGATAGCCTCCTTCGTGGTAATAATTTTGTCACACACTTGCATCTCCATTTGCAAGGGTATATGGCGTCTTGTTACAAATAGTAGCTCTGTTTTTTCCGTTGCCAATTGGAGCCCTCGATCCGTTAGCCAAGCTCTAGTTCGGATCATTACCTGTGTCAACTTGCGTTGTGCCTCTGTCGTATCCTGGGCAGTGATAACAGCCGCTAAGTCATCAGCAAACCCTACTAAAAAGTATCATCGGGCATTTCCAGACGAAGTATTTCATCGTACGTGGCGTTCCAGAGGTCTGGTTCTAGTATAAATCCCTGGGCTGCACCGGCTGTAACCTGCCTCCCTTTCGTACCGGCGTTTGTATCGTAGTGGAGTGTTCGGTCCCGTAGGTAGCTCCTTACCATTATTCTCACGTAGTCTGGAATCTGGAAAATGCCGCTAGTATATCCGTCTATCCCAAGCTATTGAATGCATTCTTGACGTCAAGTGTTGCCAACAATACTGCTGGTCTAGAGTAATGGTTCCCACTTTGTGTAGTTCGCGCCATGGCAACTACTTCCTGGACAGCTTCGATAGTCGACCTCTGTCTTTTGAAGCCTTACTGCATTTGGCTTAATCTACAAGCTGCAAGTATTGCTGACGTCAGTCGAGGTTTTAGCAGTATTTACAGGAATTTTCCCGCGGTGTGCAGCACACAGAGTGGTCGGTACGAGCTGGGCGTTTCTGTCCCGCCTTTCCCTTTGCTTATTAAGACAAGTCGCTGCCTTTTCCAAACATCAGGGAAACCACCTTCCCTAAGGCATGCGTTGTACATATCAAGCAGGATCTGGGGCCTGTTTGAAACTAGGATCTTCAGTACTTTGGCTGGGACCTTATCTGGGCCTGGCGCCTTGTTGTTTTTGAGGCCATTTGCCGCTGCCTTAAGTTTGTCCTGTGTAAAGTGGATGATTCTGATGCCTGGGTTACCGGATCGTCTATCCTATCAGGATGCGATGGAAACAATGTAGTCACGATGTGCTCCATTGTGCTTTTACCCATGTTTGTTGCCGCTGTTTTCGCTCCAAGCTTTTTCATGACAAGCTTGTATCCCAGTCCCCATGGGTCGTTATTTACGTCCAGGCATAATTGTGAACACTTTTGCTTCTTACTACGTGTTATGGCAAGTTTTAGGGCCCTTTTTCCCTTTTTGTACGCCTCGAGTTTAGGGAAAGAATTGCCTCTGCGCCGTGTTCTGGTAAGACGGCGTCTGCAGTGTATGCAAGTTTGCCTGAGTTGCGCAATTTTCTCGTTCCACCAGTATACAGCTTTTTTCTGTCGTAATACCAGCTTTGGCATAGCCGTTTCACAGGCTCCAACAATGGCGGACATTGTGTGGTCCACAGTCTCTTTGGCGTTTACGGCCGCTCCCAAACCAGACAATCCTCTGCTGATTTCCGCAATCAATTCAGTTTGTCTGAGCCAAATATCGTTCCATTTCGTGTTTTGGCTTCTGCTGCTAGTGTCCTGGTTAACAGGTCTTTGCATTTGCAATACAAATGATATATACTGGTGGTCACTTGCAGTGTAGTCCTCCAACACCTCCCAGGAGTGCACTCTACATGCAACTGAATCTTTTGCAATCGTTATATCAGGTGTTGTAGCTTCACATCCCCGTCGCCTAAAGGTCGTTGTTGTTCTTGTATTCATAATAACAAACCCCAGTCGCGAGACCATGTCTATGACCCTATGGCCTCTGGAGTCGGTCCTTCGCATACCCCATTCTGGTGCGCGGGAGTTAAAGGCGCCGGGTATAATACAGTCTCCCTCGGCTTCTCGAACCTTATCCTCGATGGCGTCCAACTTATTTTGAAACGTCTGTATATCGCCGCTTGGAGTAAAGTAACAACTCATTACCATGGTGTTTTCGATGTGGGCGTAGACAAAACAATTTCCACTGCCACTGGTCGATGTCTGGATCTTACTATTGCAAGGTACCCAGATTGCTGCCGCGTCTTCGAACCAAGTTCCATTTTTCTTATTAGTGTTTTGTTCGCTTATTATTACCACGTCTGCTTGGTGTTCCATGGCCATTTGCGAAAGCAGAGCGTGAGCTGTTTTACTCCTGTGGAGGTTTGCCTGGATAAGTTAGGCCATCATGAGGCCTTATTTCCGCATGACGCACATTTGCCTGAACCCGCTATATGATCTAGGGAGCTCAGATAATTTTGTGCGCAGAGGAAACAATTTGACCCATTTTTGCACTCACGCTTTTTGTGATCTTTTTCACCATACCTTAGCATACGTCCCTTCGGTCCGGACCGCAGCAGTCAGCCTGCAAGTGCCCGATACCATTTATAACACCGCTTGATGCTGTCACGTTGTAGAGGTCGACATCTGCATCTCATATAGCCAACCTTGATCCTCTGCGTCTTGTGGATGGTGTGTGCCGCGTCCAAAGGTAGAGTCACAAAAGCACGTCGTTGTTCGTGCCAGTAACACGAGAAGTTTTTCCTCACTGAGCCAATTGCAACTTTGTCATGATCCGGGTTAATCTTTTCGCGGATACCTCTAAGTACATCAGCATAGCTTTTATTATCGCCTGGTTTCACGAGTATTGCTGCTGGTTTACGCCTCGGTGGTTTAGGCTTTTCTCCCCTAGCCCGCTCTCGGGTCGGTTTGAAACCTTCGCCCGCGTTTGTCGTCCCTGGACCTGTTTAGTACTCGCCCTTTTCCTTGTGTCTTCTTTTCCGTTGAACAGTCTTCCAGTCTTCCGGCTCCGCGGACTTTGTTTTCCTGCCCGTGTTTTCTTCTGGCACTTTCTTCTTGACCTTTTTTCCCAGGGTTTAGAGCTGCTGGGCTCGTTGCTGCTCCCTTGCCTTGTGATGTTGAAGTTTCCGGATATTCTTTTATTGTCTCGCTCCTCCTATCGTTTTCTACCGCTTCTCTGACAGCCTCACGTTCTTTTTCCGCCTCTTTCCAGTTTTTGCGGTAGTCCCCAATAACGTCGATAAGCTCTTCTAGCTCTCTTATGCCATTTTGTACACCCATGCTAATGTTCCTCTGTTTGCTCATCGCCTGCTTGATCTTCCGCAGAGCATTCTTGCACCTTTCAAGTGCCTCTTCTTCAGAGAACCTCATCTTGTATATAAACTCCTGCCTTGGAGAGCTTCTGGCATCCTCGATTTGGCCTCCTACTGTAGCCGCTTCTATCCTTGGGGCTTTCTCCCCTATGAGATCCGTCTTATCACGGGTACTTCCTTTAGAGCGTGGAGTTTCAACCGGTGATCGGAAACTCTTCGTGTTCCTTCGGAAAACGGTTGGAA
This sequence comes from Melanophora roralis, assembly GCA_963583895.1. Taxonomy (NCBI): domain Eukaryota; kingdom Metazoa; phylum Arthropoda; class Insecta; order Diptera; family Rhinophoridae; genus Melanophora; species Melanophora roralis. The sequence continues at coordinate 50,065,280 of OY757188.1, forward strand.
TCTCTCTCTCTCTCTGTCGCGTTTTCCTTCACCACGTTGCTCCTAATAACCGGAATTCGCTCCTTCTTTTTACTTTTATTTCCATTTTCATTGCTTGTAGCATTATCTGCAACCTCAGCCAAGCTTACCGAGGTAGCATTGCAGTACCGACGACTGGTAGCCTGCTTGCACACCACCAAGAGTCGCCGACACTGGGATCATTACTCCCTGCACCGTAACAAATTTTCTTTTCCTCTTTTCTTCCATGTTGGCATTTTTCTCCGGGATCCTACCCGTAGCGTTTTAGACCTTTCGCCAGGTTTTTTGCGAATCGGCCGCCCCTAACCTGGAGAACAGACGCCGACCATGTAGCCGCCCATTATGGGTCAGACACTTCTGGGTTTAGGTTAACTGGAGGACCCACGGAAGCGTTACTCTCCTAACTGCATCTCTCTCGAGTGCACCCCCTGTGGGGAGATACCTAGTTGATGGCGGCATCTTCTCGCCACGTCGCACATAGGAGTATTTTACCATTCTAGCCGGACATTACTTTTTATTTTTTACAATAAAGCTTCTTAAAAATTACTGAGTGCTCTTAGATTGATGAAACTTGGCAGAAACATGTATTGTAGTCATAGGCATTTAAAGATTAAAAAATAATACAAATCGAACCCAGGGGGAAAAAGTTACCCTTAGAAGAACTTATACTACCTCTGAAAAATTAAAATTTTTTTTAAGTTTTTAACACTATTGATATGCAAATGCAACTTTAAACGTAAGAAAAAGCTAAAAAAATCTACACTTGGGCAGTGTCGTCCTCTCCCCTTTCGTGGGCGGCGGCATAAAGTAAAATTTGCAAAAATAATGTTTATAATAAAAATAATGGAAAACTTACGCCCAAATAATATAAAAGTAAAAAAAAATTTTTTTTAATATTTTGCTAATTTTCACAAAAAAATTATTTTTAAGCTTGTTTGTCGCTTTTTTTGTAATTTTATGTATTAAATTTATCTGAAAATAAGTAATTTATATATAAAAATAACTTATTTACAGAAGTAACAAAAAATTTAAAGTTCCCACAATTTTCCTTCTAAAAATTGCAATTTCTCCTTAACAGATTTATCTTTACATTCATGTACTTATTGTAATAACTCTAATCTTTTACAAACTTTTTCCATTTTACTCTCGTAGTTTTAAAAGTGTCCTTGAAGCACAGATTTGTTTCTCTTTAGTAAAAAATTTTTTTTTTTTAATTTTTGAAGGTTTTGAAGACAGGTACATTTATTTTTTTGCATAAAATAGCGTTATTAGGAAAGTTGTCGCACATGTATTATCAGTTTAGGGACGGGTAAAAACTACTGCCTCGCACATTCCTTTTCATACATGCAATGTCAGTGTAAGACCCAATTTAACCTTTTTTTTTTTTTTTTTTTTTTTTTTTTTTTTTTTTTTTTTTTTTTTTTGTTCATATATTTTATTATTGAATCTTCGCTTAAGCGAACTAACAATAAGTATTCAAATCTTAAAACTAAGTAGTTAATACTAGTCCAGTCAGTACCAGACTAAAATTTAAGTTCTCACAATAAAATTAACTAATTTCAAAGGTTTCATCTAAGAGCAATTGTATCCCTTCTTTTTAGGCGGGTGTGCCCACTATGTTGCAGGATGCTTCGAGCGAGCGGATTTGGATGTGATTCCAGCTTATTTAAATACTTGTCCACATATTTCAGGATTTCGCATTTTACAAGTGGAACTTCTAGATCCTTGTGGATGTTGCTGTTTTTGATATACCAAGGAGCACCAGTTATCATTCTTAGAATTTTGTTTTGACGGCGTTGGATTTTTTCGATGTTAGAGGCGGAAGCAGTACCCCATAATTGTATACCGTAGCACCAAATTGGTTTTAAAATCGAGTTGTAGAGTAGAAGCTTACAATCAAGACGTAGCACAGAGTTTCTACCAATAAGCCAGTGGATTTGAGCAGCTTTAAGTTTCATTTGCGTCAGCTTAGCATCTATATGAGGCTTCCATGTAAGGCGGCGATCTAGGTGAATACCAAGATATTTTGTCTCAGATCGTTGAGGCACATTATGGTTGTTGATAGTGATTGGAGGGCACGTTACTTTGCGTAAAGTAAAAGTTACGTGGGTACATTTTTGTTCATTTATCTTTAGTCCCCATAAATTTGCCCATTTCTCAACTTGGGTTACGTGTTGCTGCAGCTGGTTCGAAGCCTCTTTAGGGTCTTTGTGAATACTAAGAAAAGCAGTGTCGTCAGCAAATGTCGACGTGTGTGTGAAACTATTGGTTGGCATATCTGCCGTGTAAAGCAAGTACAAAATTGGACCTAGTATACTTCCTTGAGGGACACCAGCCTCTATTGGTTGGGGACAACTTATTTGGTTTCCCTCTTTGATCATAAATTGTCGGCCTGTTATGTATTTTTCTAAAAGGTTGAAAATATTAGCTGGAAGGTTGAGCTTTAGTTTGTTTAGAAGGCCTTCATGCCATACTTTGTCGAAAGCTTGTGAGACATCGATAAATAGTGCAGAGCAGTACTTCTTTTCCTCAAAGGCTTTTCTTATAACCTGTACCAACCTGTGAGTTTGTTCGATGGTACTATGTTGACTTCTAAAGCCGAATTGGTGATTTGGAATGCAGTTGTTGTCATTCAGAATCGGATTTAGCTTGTTTTTTAACAGTTTTTCGAACAATTTTGACATTGTGGGTAACAAACTTATGGGCCTATAAGATTCTACCTTCGAGGGATCTTTGCCAGGCTTAGGAATCATCTTTACTAAGGCAACTTTCCATATAGGCGGAAAATGTTCAAGCCGAATTATCGCATTAAAAATAAAAAGAATGATTCTTTTAGCAGTAAGAGGCAGCTCTATGAGCATTTTGTTGCTTATTTTGTCAACGCCAGGAGCTTTTTTACCATTAAGGTTAGCGATAGCCTCTACAACATCAGCAAATCGGAAACGTATTTCTAAAGGACGTCTAGCAACAACAGGCGGTAATTCCCTCACGTCAGTGCATGTATTGGGAGTGAATACGTTTTTGAAGTGATTTGCGAATAGATCGCATTTTTCTTCATCATTTCCAGCCCAGGATCCTCTCAGATTGCGCAGTGGTGGTTTTGCGATAACAGGTCTTTTAAGACGTCTGGCTGATCGCCATAAGGAATAATTTGTCTGAGGAGTCGCGTCTAGACCTTCCAGGTACTCTGTCAGTGATGCAATTCTGTGAGCCTCCAACAAGCTTTTTAGTTGGGTTGTACATTCTTTCAGCTTAGTTTTAAGTTGGGGCGATCTATGTTTTTGCCATTCCCTGCGGGCTCTTCTTTTTTCAGATACCAGCTTTTCCACATCTTCAGAGAAAATTTTGTTGTACCTAGTCTGGCGGTAGGTAGAAGACGCATGTTCAACGGCTTTGTTAATGTTTTCATTTAGGACGCTCAAACAATCATCTATGTCTACGGGAGTTTTTAGCGGTTGATTCTCCGCGCAGTGAGTACTAATATATTTTTTATATTTCAACCAATTAATTCTTTTAGATAAGAAAAACTCACTATCTGCTATTTGGTGAGGACTGCAGATAGTGATTATTGTGGGTGAGTGGTCAGAAGATAAATCCAAGGAGGCTTGAGCCTCAATGAGCTCCGAGGATATACCTTTTGCTACGCCAAAATCAATTACGTCTGGAATTTTATTGTGGTCTGTTGGCCAGTAGGTTGGTTGTCCAGTTGAAATAACATAAAATCCCATTTCAGACACGGCATCATACAAGACCCGACCTCTGGGACTAATTAGGCGGGAGCCCCAGTATGTGTGCTTAGCGTTATAGTCTCCAGCAGCTATGAAGCGGGGACCTAATGATTTGTAGAAACTGTTGTACTGATCCTTCGTTATGGAGAATCTGGGTGGACAGTAAACTGATGAAATAACAAGGTTATGGAAAAATTCATCAACGCAGACGTTCGTAGCTTGGATATAACATTCCGAGAGGCCACCCAACCATTGGTGTTTAATTCTTGATTTGATTAGAATAGCCGAGCCACCACATGATCTATCCCTAGGATCCTTTGAATCGTAAAAAGAATAACCACTAATTTTAAAAGTGCTTCTAGATGTCATATGAGTCTCAGAAATACACATAACATCGATTTTTTGATTTATCAAGAAATATTCGAGCTCGTTTTTGTGTTGGCGGATGCCGTTTGCGTTCCAGAAACAAACCCTGAGGCAGTTCATGGTCTTTTAAGCATAGCCTGCAGAAAAGCAGACTGCATTTTTTGCATTTCTTGCATCATGTTGGCCATTTGCGCCATAATCTGCGTAAATTGTGTGACCATATTGTCAATTACGGCTTCCAGGCGGCTAAAATTAGGCCCGGTTGGTTCGCTAGTTGGCACTTCTTGTTGTGTTGTAGGCTGGGTAGACTTACGTGAATTAGGCTGGGTAGACTTTAATGCGGCGGCGTAAGAAACTTGATTTGTAGTTGGTTGTGCCAATGGAGGCATATTTGTAGTTGGTATATTTAAAGGCTGGGGAGGGGCAGGAACTATTTTCGGCTTAGTTGAGCGCATAACTGAATTGAAAACAGGACAACCTCTATAGTTGGCAGTGTGGTTTCCCCCGCAGTTGCTGCATTTCTTTATCCTAGGATCATCTTTTGGCTTGTCGCACTTGGTCGTATCGTGCAGATCCCCACAGACAACACAAACAGAAGGCAACTTACAATAAGCTTTAGTGTGGCCATATTCCTGGCAGTTCAAGCACTGTACAGGCCCAGATCGCTTGTGTGGCACTTCCACAGTAACTCGTCGGTGCATAATATATCTCAAATTATAAATGGGGTGAGTTTCACTCTTTTTCAATTTGATATCACCAGGCTCAAGCTCCACTCGGAATAATGGTTGGGGGTGTTTTTCCCTGTTTCTCATATTGGATACAGTTCTAACCATAAACCCTTTGCTTAACAAACTGGTCTTGATCTCTTCTGGGTCAACATTAGAATCAATGCCTTAAATAACTACCTGAAGGCCTTTTGCGGTCTTGAGTTGGTAGGTATAGAAGTTTTTGCTGAGTTTCTCGAGCTCGGAAACCGTAGCGCGGTAGGCGTTTTCATGGTTTACTTGAATTTTTGTCTCAAATATGTTACCGCGTTTAACGTTTGAGACATAAAAGTTATTTTCCCCAATCAAACTGACTAAAAACTTGACGAGATCATTTGAGTTTTTTGCCCTCAAATAAATGGGAGGTGGCTTAAAGGCCTTTCTTTCACTAACTGGGGCCTCATTATCCTCTCGCAAAATTGCAAAACGATTTTGCGATGAGGTTGGCCTTTCATCGTCTTTTAAAATTTTTGCAGGTTGAGATGCTTCTGCCGATTTAGGACTTCTTCCCCTTTTAAGCACTGTCACGTAGCGGTCCATCCCTACCTGGATCTTAGGTGCTGGTGCAGATGCGGGTTGATGCGGCTTTAGCAGCTGCAGGTTCAATTCCAGAGTTTGATAATGGTGACCGCGACAAAGATGGTACCTCAGAATTTTTTTTATAATTATTAAATAGAGATTGGGCTAAATTTGTCCCTTGTTCAGTACATTTATTTAAATTAGGCGCACTTGAACTAAGATTGTTTGTAATTATTTTTGGCCTTGCATTTAAATAATTCCTATTAAATTCAGGGTCTCTTATGTTCTCATTGCTAACACTTGTGGAACTTAACACAATGTAAGCATTTCGGCTATTAGGCCCACTGTCACTACGATTACTGTTACTCATTAACAGTTCGCTTTTTTTTATTTAGTTTGTTGTTATTGTTTTTCTTTTCTCACTTTTTGTGTTTATCTATATGTATATTAATAAATTCGTTTGCTACTTATTACTAATATCACCTATTAACAATATTACACTCGCGTACACACGTCCGTACACTACGAGATTAAGAGAGCAACCTGGTAAATATTAATTTCAATTTACCTGTAATAATTTAAATAAAAAACATAAAAAAAAAATTAATTATCCAAACGTTTTATGACCCACAAAACAGTTTCTTACTCATATGTAAACACACAAGATGAGAAAAAACATAAAAAAGTGAAATTTTCAAAAATTCGCAAAAAAAAAATGGCGCAAAAATGCGCAACGTTTTCTTTTTTCGTCTAAAAGTAGAGATTTCAGGTTTTATTGTAATGAAAAAGATTTTTAGGATAATGAGTGCCATCACTTTCAAAAACCTTTTGATTTAATTTTTTTAAATGAAAAAGTGAACAAAAAAACCTCTTTTTTTAATTTCGCAGGAATTTTTTTAAAAAAACCTAAAATAAAAAATAAAAATAAAATAAATAAGGTAGCTGCTTATATAATCTTTCGCAGAGAAAAAAAAAATCAATGTAAAATCTTTTTTTGTTAAGCTACAAAAAAAATATATTGTAAACCTCTCAAAACCATCAAAAGTTAATAAATTTCGGGCAATTTTACTTAACTTTCCTGACTTTGACAGTGCCTCAAAACGACAAATTGCAAGCAAAAGATTTGAAAATTCACTATCCGATACAGAATTTTGTTATCTGTCGAGCTGCGCACTTTAATTTTTACATTTCTTAAGTTTCCATTTTGGCTTAATGTCCGGCTAGATTGGCAAAATGCCCCTATGTGCGTCGCAGAGTCGTCTTAAGGCATTTCCACCCTTTTTTCGCGTACCCTCGTACTCTGCCATTCCTGGTCGGGCACTGCTTATTCAGTATTCGCAGCTAACCTTTATATCTACAGGTCGTTCAGTGATCCGCCACCTACTGACCCCGATAGTAGCCTGAGCCAGCTCTGTAGTGCTTGAACTACCAGGAATACGACCATACCATAGCTTGTTGTAAGTTGCCTTCTGTTGGTGTTGTGTGTGGGGACCTGCATGCACGACCAAATGCGATTAGCCGAAAGATGACCCCAGGGTAAAGAAATGCAGCTATTGCGGCGGACACCACACGGCCAACTATAGAGGTTGACCTGTTTTTGAATCAGTTAAGCGCTCATCTAAGCCGAAAATAGTTTCTGCCCCTCCCCAGCCTTTAAATATACCAACTACACACATGCCTCCATTAACACAACCAACAACAGGTCAAGTTTTTATGCCAACGCACTGAAGTCCAACCAGCCCAACATTCCTAAGCCCAACCAGCCAACAACATCACATGAGGCGCCAACAAATAAACGAACTGGCCCCAATCTTAGCCGTCTGGAAGCCGTAATTGACAATATGGTTAAACAGTTCCCGCAGATTATCGCGCAAATGGCTGGCATGATGCAAGAAATGCATAGAATGCAGTCTGGTCTTTTGTAGGACATGCTTAAAAGGCCATGAACTGCCTCAGGGTTGGTTTCTGGAATGCAAACGGCATCCGCCAACACAAAAACGAGCTCAAATACTTTTAAAAACCAAAAAATTTATGTCATATTGATTTCCGAGACTCATATGACTTTCAAAATAAGTGGCTATACTTTTTTTGATTCAAAAGACCCCAGAGATAGGTCATGTGATGGCTCAGCTGTATTGATTAAATCAAGAATCAAAGACCAATGGATAAGTGGTCTTTCCAAAAATTATATACAATCAACAGACATCTGCATTGATGAAATTTACCATAACCTCGTTATTTTGTCAGTTTAATGTCCACTCAGGTTTTCCATAACGAAGGGTTGTGGCGTGCCTGCCATATAATATGATGACGCGATAGTTAAGATTGACAACGTGGACGAAACTTTAAAAGCACTCAACTCGTTTAACAAACGGGTTCAATTTACCATGGAATATGAAAAGAACAACAAGTTACCATATTTGGACTCAATTATAATTCGAAATGGGCAAAAACTAGAATTAGATTGGTATCAAAAATCTCAGGGAGGTTGATCAGTTTTTACTCTAAACATCTCAGACGAGTAATCGATAACACAGCAATCAATTTTATAAATCGGGTTTATCGATTAATGACGAAGTTTTCACTCCCAAAACATTGAAAGACTCAAAGAAATTCTAAAAAAAAATGACTTTCCTAGTAAAGTTATCGATAGTTTATTAGTACGAGCTAAACAGAAACTTTTGACAAGAAATGAACAAGCAGAAAAAACTTCTAAAGTATTTAAGTCCACAACCTATGTTCCTGACTTCTCTAAAAGCCTAAAGCGTGCTAATATATATGACAGAAAGAAAAACGAATTAGCATTTAAAACTGACAATACAAACATGCTATTTAGCAAGACGAAGTCCAAGCTAAGGAACGACGAAAATCGAAATGTTGTTTATAGAATTAACTGCGATGGAGACGGTCTTAATATATGCCAAAAGGTATATGTTGGTACTACAAAGACCACAATTAAAACAAGAATTAAAGCATAAATGTGATGTAAGATCAACCCAAAAACAGCACTTGCGGCCAACTGTGCTATAACTGGACATAAGGCAAACTTTGAAAATGTTATTGACAAGAGAAAATAACTTAACAATTAAAAACTTAACTTAAAAGAACGAATTTTAATCTGTTTACTTTTTTTCAAAATTGTATATATTGATATTTGTTTTTTTTTTTTTTAATGTATACGTTATTGTAGTTATTGTGTTATTTTTACTTGTACTTATTTAGATCCCCCGAAGATGATCAACGAAGTTGATCGAAATATTGGGAAAATTAAAATAAATGAGAGCAATTAAAATGGAAACTTAAATGATCCTTTTTTATTTAAACAAACTATATGACCTAAAGCCGAAAATAAAAAACATAACTATAAACAAAGAAAGGTCAACTAACAAAATTTATTTCACCAATAATAAAAATGATAATAATAATAATAATAATAATGATAATAATACTAAGTGCCATCGTTCTTTTTCCCGCCACCACGGAGCGTTTCCGGGTATTAGTATTTAGCGTGTCCGCCCACACTTCGCAGCCATATAGTAGGATTGAGTGGCCTACTTCCATCAGCAGCTTGCGTTTACTCGGCATCAAGCCATTGACATTTGCCATCAGCCTGCTTAGCGAATTTTTTACCCCGGCAGCTTTTTCCGTCGCATATCTCGTCTGAGCGCAAAATTTCAACTTAGAATCCAGCCTGATGCCAAGATACTTGATAGCCTCCTTCGTGGTAATAATTTTGTCACACACTTGCATCTCCATTTGCAAGGGTATATGGCGTCTTGTTACAAATAGTAGCTCTGTTTTTTCCGTTGCCAATTGGAGCCCTCGATCCGTTAGCCAAGCTCTAGTTCGGATCATTACCTGTGTCAACTTGCGTTGTGCCTCTGTCGTATCCTGGGCAGTGATAACAGCCGCTAAGTCATCAGCAAACCCTACTAAAAAGTATCATCGGGCATTTCCAGACGAAGTATTTCATCGTACGTGGCGTTCCAGAGGTCTGGTTCTAGTATAAATCCCTGGGCTGCACCGGCTGTAACCTGCCTCCCTTTCGTACCGGCGTTTGTATCGTAGTGGAGTGTTCGGTCCCGTAGGTAGCTCCTTACCATTATTCTCACGTAGTCTGGAATCTGGAAAATGCCGCTAGTATATCCGTCTATCCCAAGCTATTGAATGCATTCTTGACGTCAAGTGTTGCCAACAATACTGCTGGTCTAGAGTAATGGTTCCCACTTTGTGTAGTTCGCGCCATGGCAACTACTTCCTGGACAGCTTCGATAGTCGACCTCTGTCTTTTGAAGCCTTACTGCATTTGGCTTAATCTACAAGCTGCAAGTATTGCTGACGTCAGTCGAGGTTTTAGCAGTATTTACAGGAATTTTCCCGCGGTGTGCAGCACACAGAGTGGTCGGTACGAGCTGGGCGTTTCTGTCCCGCCTTTCCCTTTGCTTATTAAGACAAGTCGCTGCCTTTTCCAAACATCAGGGAAACCACCTTCCCTAAGGCATGCGTTGTACATATCAAGCAGGATCTGGGGCCTGTTTGAAACTAGGATCTTCAGTACTTTGGCTGGGACCTTATCTGGGCCTGGCGCCTTGTTGTTTTTGAGGCCATTTGCCGCTGCCTTAAGTTTGTCCTGTGTAAAGTGGATGATTCTGATGCCTGGGTTACCGGATCGTCTATCCTATCAGGATGCGATGGAAACAATGTAGTCACGATGTGCTCCATTGTGCTTTTACCCATGTTTGTTGCCGCTGTCTTCGCTCCAAGCTTTTTCATGACAAGCTTGTATCCCAGTCCCCATGGGTCGTTATTTACGTCCAGGCATAATTGTGAACACTTTTGCTTCTTACTACGTGTTATGGCAAGTTTTAGGGCCCTTTTTCCCTTTTTGTACGCCTCGAGTTTAGGGAAAGAATTGCCTCTGCGCCGTGTTCTGGTAAGACGGCGTCTGCAGTGTATGCAAGTTTGCCTGAGTTGCGCAATTTTCTCGTTCCACCAGTATACAGCTTTTTTCTGTCGTAATACCAGCTTTGGCATAGCCGTTTCACAGGCTCCAACAATGGCGGACATTGTGTGGTCCACAGTCTCTTTGGCGTTTACGGCCGCTCCCAAACCAGACAATCCTCTGCTGATTTCCGCAATCAATTCAGTTTGTCTGAGCCAAATATCGTTCCATTTCGTGTTTTGGCTTCTGCTGCTAGTGTCCTGGTTAACAGGTCTTTGCATTTGCAATACAAATGATATATACTGGTGGTCACTTGCAGTGTAGTCCTCCAACACCTCCCAGGAGTGCACTCTACATGCAACTGAATCTTTTGCAATCGTTATATCAGGTGTTGTAGCTTCACATCCCCGTCGCCTAAAGGTCGTTGTTGTTCTTGTATTCATAATAACAAACCCCAGTCGCGAGACCATGTCTATGACCCTATGGCCTCTGGAGTCGGTCCTTCGCATACCCCATTCTGGTGCGCGGGAGTTAAAGGCGCCGGGTATAATACAGTCTCCCTCGGCTTCTCGAACCTTATCCTCGATGGCGTCCAACTTATTTTGAAACGTCTGTATATCGCCGCTTGGAGTAAAGTAACAACTCATTACCATGGTGTTTTCGATGTGGGCGTAGACAAAACAATTTCCACTGCCACTGGTCGATGTCTGGATCTTACTATTGCAAGGTACCCAGATTGCTGCCGCGTCTTCGAACCAAGTTCCATTTTTCTTATTAGTGTTTTGTTCGCTTATTATTACCACGTCTGCTTGGTGTTCCATGGCCATTTGCGAAAGCAGAGCGTGAGCTGTTTTACTCCTGTGGAGGTTTGCCTGGATAAGTTAGGCCATCATGAGGCCTTATTTCCGCATGACGCACATTTGCCTGAACCCGCTATATGATCTAGGGAGCTCAGATAATTTTGTGCGCAGAGGAAACAATTTGACCCATTTTTGCACTCACGCTTTTTGTGATCTTTTTCACCATACCTTAGCATACGTCCCTTCGGTCCGGACCGCAGCAGTCAGCCTGCAAGTGCCCGATACCATTTATAACACCGCTTGATGCTGTCACGTTGTAGAGGTCGACATCTGCATCTCATATAGCCAACCTTGATCCTCTGCGTCTTGTGGATGGTGTGTGCCGCGTCCAAAGGTAGAGTCACAAAAGCACGTCGTTGTTCGTGCCAGTAACACGAGAAGTTTTTCCTCACTGAGCCAATTGCAACTTTGTCATGATCCGGGTTAATCTTTTCGCGGATACCTCTAAGTACATCAGCATAGCTTTTATTATCGCCTGGTTTCACGAGTATTGCTGCTGGTTTACGCCTCGGTGGTTTAGGCTTTTCTCCCCTAGCCCGCTCTCGGGTCGGTTTGAAACCTTCGCCCGCGTTTGTCGTCCCTGGACCTGTTTAGTACTCGCCCTTTTCCTTGTGTCTTCTTTTCCGTTGAACAGTCTTCCAGTCTTCCGGCTCCGCGGACTTTGTTTTCCTGCCCGTGTTTTCTTCTGGCACTTTCTTCTTGACCTTTTTTCCCAGGGTTTAGAGCTGCTGGGCTCGTTGCTGCTCCCTTGCCTTGTGATGTTGAAGTTTCCGGATATTCTTTTATTGTCTCGCTCCTCCTATCGTTTTCTACCGCTTCTCTGACAGCCTCACGTTCTTTTTCCGCCTCTTTCCAGTTTTTGCGGTAGTCCCCAATAACGTCGATAAGCTCTTCTAGCTCTCTTATGCCATTTTGTACACCCATGCTAATGTTCCTCTGTTTGCTCATCGCCTGCTTGATCTTCCGCAGAGCATTCTTGCACCTTTCAAGTGCCTCTTCTTCAGAGAACCTCATCTTGTATATAAACTCCTGCCTTGGAGAGCTTCTGGCATCCTCGATTTGGCCTCCTACTGTAGCCGCTTCTATCCTTGGGGCTTTCTCCCCTATGAGATCCGTCTTATCACGGGTACTTCCTTTAGAGCGTGGAGTTTCAACCGGTGATCGGAAAGTCTTCGTGTTCCTTCGGAAAACGGTTGGAATCTCTCTCTCTCTGTCGCGTTTTCCTTCACCACGTTGCTCCTAATAACCGGAATTCGCTCCTTCTTTTTACTTTTATTTCCATTTTCATTGCTTGTAGCATTATCTGCAACCTCAGCCAAGCTTACCGAGGTAGCATTGCAGTACCGACGACTGGTAGCCTGCTTGCACACCACCAAGAGTCGCCGACACTGGGATCATTACTCCCTGCACCGTAACAAATTTTCTTTTCCTCTTTTCTTCCATGTTGGCATTTTTCTCCGGGATCCTACCCGTAGCGTTTTAGACCTTTCGCCAGGTTTTTTGCGAATCGGCCGCCCCTAACCTGGAGAACAGACGCCGACCATGTAGCCGCCCATTATGGGTCAGACACTTCTGGGTTTAGGTTAACTGGAGGACCCACGGAAGCGTTACTCTCCTAACTGCATCTCTCTCGAGTGCACCCCCTGTGGGGAGATACCTAGTTGATGGCGGCATCTTCTCGCCACGTCGCACATAGGAGTATTTTACCATTCTAGCCGGACATTACTTTTTATTTTTTACAATAAAGCTTCTTAAAAATTACTGAGTGCTCTTAGATTGATGAAACTTGGCAGAAACATGTATTGTAGTCATAGGCATTTAAAGATTAAAAAATAATACAAATCGAACCCAGGGGGAAAAAGTTACCCTTAGAAGAACTTATACTACCTCTGAAAAATTAAAATTTTTTTTAAGTTTTTAACACTATTGATATGCAAATGCAACTTTAAACGTAAGAAAAAGCTAAAAAAATCTACACTTGGGCAGTGTCGTCCTCTCCCCTTTCGTGGGCGGCGGCATAAAGTAAAATTTGCAAAAATAATGTTTATAATAAAAATAATGGAAAACTTACGCCCAAATAATATAAAAGTAAAAAAAATTTTTTTTTAATATTTTGCTAATTTTCACAAAAAAATTATTTTTAAGCTTGTTTGTCGCTTTTTTTGTAATTTTATGTATTAAATTTATCTGAAAATAAGTAATTTATATATAAAAATAACTTATTTACAGAAGTAACAAAAAATTTAAAGTTCCCACAATTTTCCTTCTAAAAATTGCAATTTCTCCTTAACAGATTTATCTTTACATTCATGTACTTATTGTAATAACTCTAATCTTTTACAAACTTTTTCCATTTTACTCTCGTAGTTTTAAAAGTGTCCTTGAAGCACAGATTTGTTTCTCTTTAGTAAATAATTTTTTTTTTTAATTTTTGAAGGTTTTGAAGACAGGTACATTTATTTTTTTGCATAAAATAGCGTTATTAGGAAAGTTGTCGCACAGGTATTATCAGTTTAGGGACGGGTAAAAACTACTGCCTCGCACATTCCTTTTTATACATGCAATGTCAGTGTAAGACCCAATTTAACCTGTTAAATATTAATTTCAATTTACCTGTAATAATTTAAATAAAAAACATTAAAAAACAATTAATTATCCAAACGTTTTATGACCCACAAAACAGTTTCTTACTCATATGTAAACACACAAGATGAGAAAAAACATAAAAAAGTGAAATTTTCAAAAATTCGCCAAAAAAAAATGGCGCAAAAATGCGCAACGTTTTCTTTTTTCGTCTAAAAGTAGAGATTGCAGGTTTTATTGTAATGAAAAAGATTTTTAGGATAATGAGTGCCATCACTTTCAAAAACCTTTTGATTTTATTTTTTTTAATCAAAAAGTGAACAAAAAAACCTCTTTTTTTAATTTCGCAGGAATTTTTTTAAAAAAACCTAAAATAAAAAATAAAATAAATAAGGAAGCTGCTTATATAATCTTTCGCAGAGAAAAAAAATCAATGTAAAATCTTTTTTTGTTTAGCTACAAAAAAAATATATTGTAAACCTCTCAAAACCATCAAAAGTTAATAAATTTCGGGCAATTTTACTTAACTTTCCTGACTTTGACAGTGCCTCAAAACGACAAATTGCAAGCAAAAGATTTGAAAATTCACTATCCGATACAGAATTTTGTTATCTGTCGAGCTGCGCACTTTAATTTTTACATTTCTTAAGTTTCCATTTTGGCTTAATGTCCGGCTAGATTGGCAAAATGCCCCTATGTGCGTCGCAGAGTCGTCTTAAGGCATTTCCACCCTTTTTTAGCGTACCCTCGTACTCTGCCATTCCTGGTCGGGCACTGCTTATTCAGTATTCGCAGCTAACCTTTATATCTACAGGTCGTTCAGTGATCCGCCACCTACTGACCCCGATAGTAGCCTGAGCCAGCTCTGTAGTGCTTGAACTACCAGGAATACGACCATACCATAGCTTGTTGTATGTTGCCTTCTGTTGGTGTTGTGTGTGGGGACCTGCATGCACGACCAAGTGCGATAAGCCGAAAGATGACCCCAGGGTAAAGAAATGCAGCTATTGCGGCGGACACCACACGGCCAACTATAGAGGTTGTCCTGTTTTTGAATCAGTTAAGCGCTCATCTAAGCCGAAAATAGTTTCTGCCCCTCCCCAGCCTTTAAATATACCAACTACACACATGCATCCATTAACACAACCAACAACAGGTCAAGTTTTTATGCCAACGCACTGAAGTCCAACCAGCCCAACATTCCTAAGCCCAACCAGCCAACAACAACACATGAGGCGCCAACAAATAAACGAACTGGCCCCAATCTTAGCCGTCTGAAAGCCGTAATTGACAATATGGTTAAACAGTTCCCGCAGATTATCGCGCAAATGGCTGGCATGATGCAAGAAATGCATAGAATGCAGTCTGGTCTTTTGCTTAAAAGGCCATGAACTGCCTCAGGGTTGGTTTCTGGAATGCAAACGGCATCCGCCAACACAAAAACGAGCTCAAATACTTTTAAAAACCAAAAAATTTATGTCATATTGATTTCCGAGACTCATATGACTTTCAAAATAAGTGGCTATACTTTTTTTGATTCAAAAGACCCCAGAGATAGGTCATGTGGTGGCTCAGCTGTATTGATTAAATCAAGAATCAAAGACCAATGGATAAGTGGTCTTTCCAAAAATTATATACAATCAACAGACATCTGCATTGATGAAATTTACCATAACCTCGTTATTTTGTCAGTTTAATGTCCACCCAGGTTTTCCATAACGAAGGGTTGTGGCGTGCCCGCCATATAATATGATGACGCGATAGTTAAGATTGACAACGTGGACGAAACTTTAAAAGCACTCAACTCGTTTAACAAACGGGTTCAATTTACCATGGAATATGAAAAGAACAACACGTTACCATATTTGGACTCAATTATAATTCGAAATGGGCAAAAACTAGAATTAGATTGGTATCAAAAATCTCAGGGAGGTTGATCAGTTTTTACTCTAAACATCCCAGACGAGTAATCGATAACACAGCAATCAATTTTATAAATCGGGTTTATCGATTAATGACGAAGTTTTCACTCCCAAAACATTGAAAGACTCAAAGAAATTCTAAAAAAAATGACTTTCCTAGTAAAGTTATCGATAGTTTATTAGTACGAGCTAAACAGAAACTTTTGACAAGAAATGAACAAGCAGAAAAAACTTCTAAAGTATTTAAGTCCACAACCTATGTTCCTGACTTCTCTGAAAGCCTAAAGCGTGCTAATATATATGACAGAAAGAAAAACGAATTAGCATTTAAAACTGACAATACAAACATGCTATTTAGCAAGACGAAGTCCAAGCTAAGGAAAGACGAAAATCGAAATGTTGTTTATAGAATTAACTGCGATGGAGACGGTCTTAATATATGCCAAAAGGTATATGTTGTTACTACAAAGACCACAATTAAAACAAGAATTAAAACATAAATGTGATGTAAGATCAACCGAAAAAAACAGCACTTGCGGCCAACTGTGCTATAACTGGACATAAGCCAAACTTTGAAAATGTTATTGACAAGAGAAAATAACTTAACAATTAAAAACTTAACTTAAAAGAACGAATTTTAATCTGTTTACTTTTTTTCAAAATTGTATATATTGATATTTGTTTTTTTAAAAAATGTATACGTTATTGTAGTTATTGTGTTATTTTTACTTGTACTTATTTAGATCCCCCGAAGATGATCAACGAAGTTGATCGAAATATTGGGAAAATTAAAATAAATGAGAGCAATTAAAATGGAAACTTAAATGATCCTTTTTTATTTAAACAAACTATATGACCTAAAGCCAGTGTGGCCATATTAGCTTTTTTAGAGCTAAATTTAGCTTTATTTTTCTTCATTTAGTCCGAAATATTTACATTTAGCCTTTAGCATTTTTTTTGGCTTTTTTCAAAATTGAATTTAGCTTTTTTTACTAATTTTTGGAGCTAGAAAAAGGTTAAAAATTTGTCGTATTATATTTTTTGGTATATATCTCAATTATACTGAAAGGTATCAAGCTCCAAATTTTCTTCGAATCTACAACATTACAGTTTCCAAACCATTGTTTTGTTTAATAATTTACTTCTTAGCGACATTTAAAAAACGTGAAACAGCACAAAACTTCAATAAAACAAAGATATAAAGAAGGTATGGTATTACAAAAAAAAACGTAAGAATTTGTTTTCCAAAACAAATACTTTTAAATGCGGCAATTTAAAAAAAATCCAAATGCGACACAAAAATTTTTTCCGTTTTTTGGTTATATTTTAATATATTGCTCAAAAATGTAAAAACACTTATGTCTTTCGTTGAAACAAATTATTATATTAATATTTTTATTTAATAAGAATTTTGAAGTATATTTTTGTCAAAAAATCAAATCAAACAGGAGCGAAATAATTTTTAAAGAAAAAAGCAGGCACCATTTTGATAGTATTAAACTATATTTGCTGAAAATCATGTTCTTTGTAAATTTTGTTTATTTAGCAGGACGGTCATTTTTTTAATTTGAATAAAAACGGATAATAACGATAATTATTATATTTTTTATTTTTTGATTTTAATTTCTTCATTTTTACAGTCACTGGTTTTAAATACTTATTGAGGCACACATGTACAAAAAAATACTTTTAAAAATGCTTTCTTACAATGTAACTTTTTACATAAAACATTACCTTTTTTTCTTTTCTTAAACGAAATTTACATTAAAGCATTTTTCATGATATATGTATGTACTTATGTAACTTGAATGAAAATTTTCGATTTTTAACGAACTGTGTAGAAAAGTAGTCTCTTTATACTCTGAACGAATTGTGTGTGAGTAATTTATATTTAAAACAAATTTTCGTTTTTTGTTTTTTTTTTAATATATGTATATACAAATTAGTTTTTTTTTACCAAAACAGGCAGCAAATTAACCTGCTTCTAAAAATTTTTTAAAAACCTCTTGTATATGCATGTGTATATGAACACATATTGTTTTTCTTCTTACTTAAGGAATGGATCTACCAAGTTTTTGTAAATAAAATCAAAATTTTTAAAACAAATTTTCTTTTCAAATATTTTTAGCACACAAACGTTTCGTTCATATTATGAGAAATATCTAAATAACGAAGAAATTTTTTAAAAAAGAATTAAAAAATTTAGCTTTACTTTTTGGATTTAAGTTTTTGTTTTTAGCTCTTTTTAGCTGTTTTTTAAACGTGATTTAGCTTAAACTTTGCATGAAAATCTGGTCACACTGCCTAAAGCCGAAAATAAAAAACATAACTATAAACAAAGAAAGGTCAACTAACAAAATTTATTTCACCAATAATAAAAATGATAATAATAATAATAATAATAATAATAATAATAATAATAATAACAATAATAACAATAATAATAATAATAATAATAATAATAATAATAATAATAATAATAATAATAATAATAATAATAATAATAATAATAATAATAATAATAATAATAATAATAATAATAATAATAATATAAATAATAATAATAATAATTTTTTATTTTTATTTTTTATTATATTTTTATTATATTATATAAAATAAAAAATAAATAAAATGTATGTATGTATGTATTTTTGTATGTATATAGGTGATGAAAATTGTGTGATATGTACTTTATGTGCTACTATGTACATATATACACACCCTACAAAATAATGAACTTTTAACAAATTTGACGCAAGATAGCTGTTTTAAGGGTAGTTAATATAGTATTAAATAACTACTAATATACAAATATTATATATCATTGAAAAGGTAAACAGATGGAAATTTGCATACACATCATATTTTTTACCTATCAAAAAAAAAATCAGGGGTCAGATTAAAAAGATTCTAAAATATTATATTTACAGTCTTTTTTGTGAAAATTTTTTATATTTGAAAGTTTATAAAATATTGTTGATTTATGATAACGTAAGATTTAAAATATTAAAATAGTTTTATGTTATTAATTATTTAAGATATTAAAATAGTTTTGTTATATATTATTTAATCCAAAAGAATTAAGTAAACTTTCAGATATTTTCTGAGCTATTATTTAACACGCATCTTAAAATTTGCCTATATTAATAACATTTACTCTCGTGGCCCCATTTTTGATCGGGCGGTGAATAACTTAATTAAAACTGAACCCTCAAAAGATTAGTTATTTTAATTTTGAACTAAATTTTCAAAAACTGGCTTGCGTTTTTTTTGCTCGGCCGATAAGTTTGGAATTTCGTTGAAAAATTCTATATTTTCAACCAATGCCTGGCGTAGAGTGCACGTCTAAATCCCTTCAAAAATATACTACTAATAATTCTTGAAGTCTCTTTTTAAAAAAAATTTAAAGTAAACAATTATTTTCACAAATATTTACAAAAAAAGTTAATCAATTGTGCTCAATTTCTGTCAAAATTATGCCATTTTTGGAATAACCTTGAAAATTTTGACTTTGAATATTTTTCACGGCTAGACGAATGAAGATAACTAAACAAATTTTTTTGTATTTGCTCAAAAAACTGTTTGAAAATACAAAAATATTTTTAAAGATATTTTAGCATATCTACAATTGCAGACATTTGAAAAAAAACCAAATAAAGTCAAGGTCAAAAACAACAATTTTTAATTTCAAACCCAAATATCTTTTAAACTGTAACAGGTAACAAGTAAAAGTGAGTATGTTTTCTTTTCAGATTTTTATTTCCATCAAATAAATCTAAAAATCATTGAAATCGGTTGATACATATTTGCAAAAGTTATGATCATAGAAATGTTTTGCAAACCCGAGGAGGTCACTTTGGCACCCTGTACCTTAACGTATGTATATACAGGGTAGTTCAAAATTTTATTTTCTAAAACCTTGGGTCCTCCTCTGCGACTGCTTCATACATTATTTTATAATTGGACAAATACTTTCGAAGATACAGATTTTATTTCCATTTTTTTCATTTGGCCCCACTGTGCGACGCTTATATGCGATAAATACTGTAGTTTGTATGTTCTGAAATGTTACAGGTGAACACTTCACGTCTAATTTCTTGTTTTTTTGGTTCCACGACAATTTTGTGCTGAATTTTAAGTGCTCGGTGCAATTAGTTAATACCCAAAATTAAATGCCTATTCGTGTTTTTTTTGTTTACGCTAAGTCTTCCCTAGCAGTATGTATTGCTCCAAGTAACGCACAAAAAAATAGTCCAAGACTCAACTGAAATTATACCGACAGACTCGGAATCACTTCTTTAGCCAATTTAAGCTTATCTGTCTGGCTGGGTACCCAGGCAGAAACATACGATCCTAAAACGATGATCCAAAAATGTTGTACGACAGCCCTGTAAACACAAAATTTCGACTCTTTCAAAATATTGTACCATTACAGTACTGTATACACAAACTCGCAACCCTAGTTTGTAAATGTCAAATTTGCTTTCAAAATAAAAAATGTTTATATTTTTAATTTAAAAAATGTATAAACGTAAGAAAAAACTAAAAAAAATCTAGAGATGCGTTGGAAAGTCTTTTGCATGTTTTATTTTGCTACATATAAACATTAAGGTAATTAATGAAATCTTTTATTTAAAAGCCTAAAGTAGCAATTTCCTATATTTTAACAAAAAAAGTCGAACGCCTAAGGCAGAGAAGATAAAAAATGTTATTTTTATACCGGAAATTTGAATTTGCAGTATTGCCACAACATAAAAACCAAGAGTCAAAAGACGCCCATTTGGCGTTATAATTTTAACATTGATACAGCATTGTAAACTTGTTAAATTTACGTTATTTTGATATTGAAAGTCCTCTCCCAACGTCAGGACAGAATTGGTTTGATTGTCTTTTTCTTCGTGTGGTCAAAGTAAAGGTAGCATTTCTGAAAAAAATATTTTGGCATAGGAAGCAAGCCCATTGTTTGTGGTGGTGATTGTAGTAGACTTTAACCCAGAAACCTAGTTAACCCCACTCAAAAAAGTCAGCTTGTTTTTGCTAAAAAAATTTAATGTATTTTTTCGAGTAATCAAGTCAATGCAATATATTTAAGTCCATCATCTATTTTGAGTAGTTGAATTTTGTGTAAAAATTTTCCGTTCGCGTACTTCTTACAAGAAATTTCGTAAAATTACTCAGTATTTGCTAAGTTACTGGACTTTACTAGGAAAGTAAACGAATGAACCTAATAGATTAAAAGAAAGACTAGTGTAGCGTGTTTGATAAGCCCATGTTGGCATACCCTCTGTATGCAACATGATATTCATAGTTTGTTATGAATGTAATAGTCCACGCTGCAAATTCCAACCTACTGTGAAAATATTCTTCAACATATTCTCACGATAAGTGTTACTCACATTTTGCTTACTATGCAAAATTAGATTTAATGAGTGAATGGCTAATATGGCCATTCAGATTTTAAAATATATGGTTATTATTGTTTAAACAATAGAGACTTGTTTTTTTATTGAAAATAATAAAATATTTCATGGTGATCCTGTCAGAAAAAAAAATACATAAAATAAAAATATTTGTGAAGTGCAAGCTAAAATTAAAAGAAAGAAAGTTTATCAAGTGATTATTATAATTCAAAAATTAAAAAAAATCAGTGCTAAAATGTCGTTAAACTTGCTTAAAAACGAAAGAAAAGAAAGACATTCAAAAGCAACAACAGCATTATCCAACACCACTGCAAGCAACTACCATAGTTTCATTATTGACAGCATCTGTGTCAAACGCTGCATTACAAAAACATTTAACGGCCGGTCTGTCATTAGAATCGAATGTAGTACAACAACAACCACAACTATCCCATATTCATCCACAGAAGGTAGCTAGTAGTGGTGAAGTCGACCAACAGCCGCAACCAAACGATATACAATTAGTTGACAACGATAATAACGATTTTGACGTAGATCTAAATTTTCGCAATGAAGACAATGCCACTCAATAGCCAACGCTACAATAGGTACTTTTGTTATATTTCTTATTCTGGCTGCATGAGCCAGTTTTTCTATTTCTTAAATTTTATTTAAATAATTATCTATTTTTTCTAGTTTTTTGACCTTTTTAATGTTAATAAATAAGACTATTTTTTTAAGCTTAAGGTCTATTTTTATGTTTATTTTTTTGCAAAATTTTTTCAATATTTCGCCACTCCGTTGTGTGGCATCATCAGGAGGTTATTTCAGTTAAATATTAAAGTTGTTTTTTTGGTTTTAAAATTAGCTTTTGGCTTTTCGAATAACGATTATAATATTAACAAATTTTTAATATAAACTTCAAAATATTTTGTTAAAGAAAATTTACAAAAGTGTACTAAAACTAAAAAATTCGAAAATTTAAAAAAAATGTGTTATTACAAAATTTATACTATTAAAAAAATGTATCCATATACCAATATAAGTATGAATGTCAATTTCAATCTATTCAAATATAAAAAATCCTAATATTAAGAATAATAGTGTTACTAAAAAGTAATAATATTAAGTGTTATACAGAGAAACATATAAAAATAGACAAAAAACCACAATACATGCATAAAAGAGTTTTGAAGAATCTAGTTAGGACAATAGTTACAAAATTTTAATATAAGTGTGTATATTAATTTAAGCTGTTCCAATATAAAAGTGTAATGTTAAGAATGCTAGTGTTACTAAAAATAACATTAAGTGTTATATACAAAAAACCAATATACATATAAACCAAACAACAATAATGCATGTATTAAAAATGTTTAAAGAAATTAGTTTAACATTGTATGTTTAATATGTATTAATGTAGTTACAAAAGATTAGTATCAGAAGTTTGTGTAATAAAGTGTAAATTTTTTTTTTTTTTTTTTTTTTTTTTTTTAATTAACTTATGAAAAAACATAAATGTGTATGTATGCCTAAAAAACCATATTAGTCAAAATTATATATGTGCTTATATAAATCCTATCTCTGTTATTTTTTACATATTAGATGTCTGTAATTCTGGGCAACATTGTCTGTGTCTGCTTTAAAATTAATTCTATGTGTTTTTGGAACGTTAATAATATTTAACATTTCTAACATGTATCTACGTTTATAATTATTTTCTTTATCCAATATTGAAACATTCTCAAAGTCTGGGTAGTGATCGAATTCCGAACAATGAGAAGATAACGCTGTTTTCTGTGAACTAGTGTCCCTATATCTCTGGTCAGATTTATGTCCAGCAATTCTTGTTTTAAGTTTATTTTTTGTAGTTCCTACATACACTTTCCTATATTCCTCCCTATCATTTCCCTTGCAAGGTATCTCATAGACTATATTCGCCATATCCAACTTTTGTATTCTATCTTTTGTTTTACTAAATAATTTACCTAAAGTATTGTAAGTCTTAAAGGCCATGCTATACTTCTCACAGTCAAACACTTTTGATCTTTTAACCCTTTCTGTCACTCCTGGTACATAAGTAAAAGATTTATAAATCTTCGGTCCCCTTTCATTATTCCGACTATCTGCATTTTGGTCTGTAAATTGATTAATTAATTTAGAAATAAGTCCCCTGGGGAAACTGTTATCCCTTAAAATATTCCAAATAATCCTCTTGTTCTTCCTATGAAATTCTTTGTCACTTATTGTAAGTACCCTTCTCACCAAATTCCTTGCCGTATTTGTGATAACTTGTTTGCTATGCTTAGAATAATAATTAATTATCCTTCCAGAAGCCGTTGGTTTTTGATACCAATCTACTTTTAAGCCGTTACCTTTCCGTATAATTAACGTATCTAATTAAGAAAGTCTTGAATTGTCTTCTTTTTCTATTGTAAACTTAATACTTGGATGATAACTATTTAAAGTGTTTAACATATGCTCACTAGAGGAATCAGAAATAATACAAAATAAATTATCCACATACTTAGTCATACTTGTCATTTTCGCAATACAAGTATCCAATAATTCTTCCATAACTATATCTGCCACTATCGGAGAAGCAGGAGAGCCCATAGGAAGTCCCTTATCCTGTATATATATCAAAAAAACAACTTTAATATTTAACTGAAATAACCTCCTGATGATGCCACACAACGGAGTGGCGAAATATTGAAAAAATTTTGCAAAAAATAAACATAAAAATAGACCTTAAGCTTAAAAAAATAGTCTTATTTATTTTATTTAAATAAATAAAACATAAATAAGTATATTTTTTTAAGCTTTAGGTCTATTTTTATATTTATTTTTTTGTAAAAATTTTTCAATATTTCGCCACTCCGTTGTGTGGCATCATCAGGAGGTTATTTCAGTTAATTATTATATTTGTTATATTGGTTTTTAAATTTGCTTTTGGCTTTTTGAATAACGATTATAATATTAACAAATTTTTTATATAAACTTCAAAATATTTGTTAAAGAAAATTTTACAAAAAAGTACTAAATCTAAAATATTTGAAAATTTAAAAAATGTGTCATTACAAAATTTTATACTTTTAGAAAATGTATCCATATACCAAAAAAGTGGGTATGTCAATTTCAATGTATTCTAATATAAAAAATCCTAATATTAAGAATAATAGTGTTACTAAACAATAATAATGTTAAGTGTTATACATAGAAACAACATAAAAATAAAAACAAAAAACCTCAATACATGCTTAAAAAAAAATTGACTTATTTATTAATATTAAAAAAGGTCAAAAAACTAGAAAAAATATATAATTAAACAAAAAGTGAGCACGCAACAACAATAGATAATCGAAAATGGGTTGCAATAAATTTAAGAAGGATCAACGCCTAAAAACTAATATAAATCGGTTCAAGACTATAAGGGACAAAATAATAAAGACGAAATCAGCTTTAACATTCCTTATAAGGTGCAGAAATGCCGGAATCATCCCAAAATTTATAGTGAATTCAACAAGAAATGTATCCAATATGTTTGAGGAAAGAGGATTTCCTAGAATTCAACAGGCAGCTAAGAAATTTATCTTGGATTTTCAAACCAAAATTTTAAGGACTTGTATTGGAGAAAAGCATAATATATTGAAACAGTTTCAAGATGAGTTGGGGGTGATAACCGATAGGTTGAGAAGATTTTTAACGACTGACGAATTAGATGAATTTTTAACTTATGAGGATAGAATATCTTGTTCGTATAGAGAGAGGGTTAAGGCCACTCATAGGAGGAAGTTTAATGATTTAGAGGAGATACAAAAGAAAGAATTAGGGATCAGATTAAATAAAAATTGGTTTGTTAATAAAACAGATACGGACATTCCTATTGATGTACAGTGGACTCTTTCATTAGGGCATAAACATGCTTTTCCGGTTAGGAAGGAAGAATTGCCGACTATGAGGTTAATAACAGAGGGAGAGGATTTAATACAGACCATACAGCAAAAGGAAGATCAGGAAATAGCAAGGACTAAGTTTACGACAATTTTAGACAGTCATATTAATAAGGTTAAACTAACGAACAGGGATAAATTTATTTTAAATAAGGTAGATGAAACAGATAGGTTTTTAAAGAAAAATAAAAATTTACTTATTTTAAAAGCAGATAAGGGAAACAGTACTGTTGCTATTAAAAAAGAGGACTATAATTTGAGAATGGACAATATTGTAGGAGATACGACACAATACAGATTAGTAAATAAAGATCCGACAAGTAAATTGCAGAAGACAAATAATGATTTAGTTGAAGAACTTTTTAAGAAGGACATTATTACAGTTAGGGAAAGAAACATGTTAAAAACTAATGTAGCTACGGCTCCCAGATTATATGGACTTCCGAAGATTCATAAGGAAAATTTTCCTTTGAGGCCAATTTGCTCGTTTGTGAATTCTCCGTGTTATGGTATATGTAGATATATAGCAGACATTCTTAGAAAAATTACTGATCAGTCTAGGTATAATGTCAAGGACTCTTTACAATTTAGGAATAGGATAAAAGACAAACATATACAGGACAATGAAAGGTTAATTTCATTTGATGTAGTTTCTCTTTTCCCGAGTATTCCGGTGAATGTAGCTATAGATATCATAAAAGAAAAATGGGACAAAGTTAAGGATTATACAAATATTGGAAAGGACCTATTTTTAAAGATTTTAAAATTTTGTATTGAGGACAAAAGATATTTTCAATATAATGGAAAGATATATATACAGGATAAGGGACTTCCTATGGGGTCTCCTGCTTCTCCAATAGTGGCAGATATAGTTATGGAAGAATTATTGGATACTTGTATTGCGAGAATGACAATAGAACCGAGAATTATGACTAAGTATGTAGATGATTTATTTTGTATTGTTTCTGATTCCTCTAGTGAGTATATGTTAGGCACTTTGAATAGTTTTCATCCAAGTATTAAGTTTACAATGGAAAAGGAAGATAATTTGAGACTTTCTTATTTAAATACGTTAATTATACGGAAAGGTAACAGCTTAAAAGTAGATTGGTATCAAAAACCAACGGCTTCTGGAAGGATAATTAATTATTATTCTAAGCATAGCAAACAAGTTATCACAAATACGGCAAGAAATTTGGTGAGAAGGGTACTTACAATAAGTGACAAAGAATTTCATAGGAAGAATAAGAGTATTATGTAGAGTGTGCACATATAATTATGCGCCGCACTATACACTATTAAATACTTTGTTAATTTAATTTCATTTTTTTACTTTTATAATCGTCAGCAAAATTATGCTGAAACATTTCTTTAAGCAATTGAACATAATTACGTCAATGAACTTGAAACAATTTTGTATACAAATGTAACATGAGCACATACTTGAGAATATTTAATTGCAAACACGCTTTTAGAGTTATTTTTTGACAATATTGTAAAAATGCTTAGATTGCTACACGTTTTATATATTTTAAGGCAAATGAACTTAGGCTTATACAAAATCAATACAAAATTGATTTTAATAGAATTATGCTGTATAAACATAAGATTAGTATATAAGCTCAAGTTTGTATTAAATAAAATCAGAATTAATTTGACAGGCATTCAATAACTTTCTTTTTAATTCTCAACTAAATCGGCGTGTGAACGCTGGAATTATAAGCGGCAGGAGTGCTTAGCAATACTCAAAATTCCTTTTTTTTTTCATCCTATTTTTCTCAGAAGACCACTACATGATCACTACGTGATCACTACATGGCGATCCTGCGGATAAAATCTTAGATCCTGCGAACAAAATTTAAATCCTACGAAACAAATATCCTGCAAGTTTTAAAAATTAAAATTAAATTTGGATTTTAATATTTTCCGGAAAGTTTAAAATACAAAATTATTCTCCCGAAAAATTAACACCATTCAATGACTTCCAAAGAAGAAATTGACCAAATATTCAAGAAGTGGGAAGACCAGATAGAAGAATACCATCCGGAGCCTGTGACAAAGAACATCCAGCCAATACCAAGGTACACAGCTACACCTAAAGAATCCGGTCCTAAGCCAATCACTATACAACAATATAAGGAAAGGCAAGAAAAATATAAAAACTATTTGAAAGGATTTTACGATAACCAAAAAACTGAGAAAACAAAGAAAAAGAGAGGAGGCAAGAAAAGACGTTTTGAGAGAAGTTGTAAGGAACTTCAAAACGTTATAAACATATCAACAAGTCTCTAAAAGAAAAAACTCATAGCTAACTTACAGAAACTAAAGGAGATCGGGTGGAAAAACTTCGAATGTTGAATATCGCAAACATCACCAAAGGAACTCTTTTTTTTTTTTTTTTTTTCATATATTTTATTATTGAATCTTCGCTTAAACGAACTAACAATAAGTATTCAAATCTTAAAACTAAGTAGTTAATACTAGTCCAGTCAGTACCAGACTAAAATTTAAGTTCTCACAATAAAATTAACTAATTTCAAAGGTTTCATCTAAGAGCAATTGTATCCCTTCTTTTTAGGCGGGTGTGCCCACTATGTTGCAGGATGCTTCGAGCGAGCGGATTTGGATGTGATTCCAGCTTATTTAAATACTTGTCCACATATTTCAGGATTTCGCATTTTACAAGTGGAACTTCTAGATCCTTGTGGATGTTGCTGTTTTTGATATACCAAGGAGCACCAGTTATCATTCTTAGAATTTTGTTTTGACGGCGTTGGATTTTTTCGATGTTAGAGGCGGAAGCAGTACCCCATAATTGTATACCGTAGCACCAAATTGGTTTTAAAATCGAGTTGTAGATTAGAAGCTTACAATCAAGACGTAGCACAGAGTTTCTACCAATTAGCCAGTGGATTTGAGCAGCTTTAAGTTTCATTTGCGTCAGCTTAGCATCTATATGAGGCTTCCATGTAAGGCGGCGATCTAGGTGAATACCAAGATATTTTGTCTCAGATCGTTGAGGCACATTATGGTTGTTGATAGTGATTGGAGGGCACGTTTCTTTGCGTAAAGTAAAAGTTACGTGGGTACATTTTTGTTCATTTATCCTTAGTCCCCATAACTTTGCCCATTTCTCAACTTGGGTTACGTGTTGCTGCAGCTGGTTCGAAGCCTCTTTAGGGTCTTTGTGAATACTAAGAAAAGCAGTGTCGTCAGCAAATGTCGACGTGTGTGTGAAACTATTGGTTGGCATATCTGCCGTGTAAAGCAAGTACAAAATTGGACCTAGTATACTTCCTTGAGGGACACCAGCCTCTATTGGTTGGGGACAACTTATTTGGTTTCCCTCTTTGATCATAAATTGTCGGCCTGTTATGTATTTTTCTAAAAGGTTGAAAATATTAGCTGGAAGGTTGAGCTTTAGTTTGTTTAGAAGGCCTTCATGCCATACTTTGTCGAAAGCTTGTGAGACATCGATAAAAAGCCCGGAGCAGTACTTCTTTTCCTCAAAGGCTTTTCTTATAACCTGTACCAACCTGTGAGTTTGTTCGATGGTACTATGTTGACTTCTAAAGCCGAATTGGTGATTTGGAATGCAGTTGTTGTCATTCAGGATCGGATTTAGCTTGTTTTTTAACAGTTTTTCGAACAATTTTGACATTGTGGGTAACAAACTTATGGGCCTATAAGATTCTACCTTCGAGGGATCTTTGCCAGGCTTAGGAATCATCTTTACTAAGGCAACTTTCCATATAGGCGGAAAATGTTCAAGCCGAATTATCGCATTAAAAATAAAAAGAATGATTCTTTTAGCAGTAAGAGGCAGCTCTATGAGCATTTTGTTGCTTATTTTGTCAACGCCAGGAGCTTTTTTACCATTAAGGTTAGCGATAGCCTCTACAACATCAGCAAATCGGAAACGTATTTCTAAAGGACGTCTAGCAACAACAGGCGGTAATTCCCTCACGTCAGTGCATGTATTGGGAGTGAATACGTTTTTGAAGTGATTTGCGAACAGATAGCATTTTTCTTCATCATTTCTAGCCCAGGATCCTCTCAGATTGCGCAGTGGTGGTTTTGCGATAACAGGTCTTTTAAGACGTCTAGCTGATCGCCATAAGGAATAATTTGTCTGAGGAGTCGCTTCTAGACCTTCCAGGTACTCTTTCAGTGATGCCATTCTGTGAGCCTCCAACAAGCTTTTTAGTTGGGTTGTACATTCTTTCAGCTTAGTTTTAAGTTGGGGCGATCTATGTTTTTGCCATTCCCTGCGGGCTCTTCTTTTTTCAGATACCAGCTTTTCCACATCTTCAGAGAAAATTTTGTTGTACCTAGCCTGGCGGTAGGTAGGAGACGCATGTTCAACGGCTTTGTTAATGTTTTCATTAAGGATGCTCAAACAATCATCTATGTCTCCGGAAGTTTTTAGCGGTTGGTTCTCCGCGCAGTGGGTACTAATATATTTTTTATATTTCAACCAATTAATTCTTTTAGATAATAAAAACTCACTATCTGCTATTTGGTGAGGACTGCAGATAGTGATTATTGTGGGTGAGTGGTCAGAAGATAAATCCAAGGAGGCTTGAGCCTCAATGAGCTCCGAGGATATACCTTTTGCTACGCCAAAATCAATTACGTCTGGAATTTTATTGTGGTCTGTTGGCCAGTAGGTTGGTTGTCCAGTTGAAATAACATAAAGTCCCATTTCAGACACGGCATCATACAAGACACGACCTCTGGGACTAATTAGGCGGGAGCCCCAGTATGTGTGCTTAGCGTTATAGTCTCCAGCAGCTATGAAGCGGGGACCTAATGATTTGTAGAAACTGTTGTACTGATCCTTCGTTATGGAGAATCTGGGTGGACAGTAAACTGATGAAATAACAAGGTTATGAAAAAATTCATCAATGCAGACGTTCGTAGCTTGGATATAACATTCCGAGAGGCCACCCAACCATTGGTGTTTAATTCTTGATTTGATTAGAATAGCCGAGCCACCACATGATCTATCCCTAGGATCCTTTGAATCGTAAAAAGAATAACCACTTATTTTAAAAGTGCTTCTAGATGTCATATGAGTCTCAGAAGTACACATAACATCGATTTTTTGATTCATCAAGAAATGTTCGAGCTCGTTTTTGTGTTGGCGGATGCCGTTTGCGTTCCAGAAACAAACCCTAAAGCAGTTCATGGTCTTTTAAGCATAGCCTGCAGAAAAGCAGAC
The DNA here is from genome assembly GCA_963583895.1 of Melanophora roralis. Classification (NCBI taxonomy): domain Eukaryota; kingdom Metazoa; phylum Arthropoda; class Insecta; order Diptera; family Rhinophoridae; genus Melanophora; species Melanophora roralis. The sequence continues at coordinate 50,095,558 of OY757188.1, forward strand.
TGCATTTTTTGCATTTCTTGCATCATGTTGGCCATTTGCGCCATAATCTGCGTAAATTGTGTGACCATATTGTCAATTACGGCTTCCAGGCGGCTAAAATTAGGCCCGGTTGGTTCGCTAGTTGGCACTTCTTGTTGTGTTGTAGGCTGGGTAGACTTACGTGAATTAGGCTGGGTAGACTTTAATGCGGCGGCGTAAGAAACTTGATTTGTAGTTGGTTGTGCCAATGGAGGCATATTTGTAGTTGGTATATTTAAAGGCTGGGGGGGGGGGGGGGGGGGGCAGGAACTATTTTCGGCTTGGTTGAGCGCTTAACTGAATTAAAAACAGGACAACCTCTATAGTTGGCAGTGTGGTTTCCCCCGCAGTTGCTGCATTTCTTCATCCTAGGATCATCTTTTGGCTTGTCGCACTTGGTCGTATCGTGCAGATCCCCACAGACAACACAAACAGAAGGCAACTTACAATAAGCTTTAGTGTGGCCATATTCCTGGCAGTTCAAACACTATACAGGCCCAGATCGCTTGTGTGGCACTTCCACAGTAACTCGTCGGTGCATAATATATCTCAAATTATAAATGGGGTGAGTTTCACTCTTTTTCAATTTGATATCACCAGGCTCAAGCTCCACTCGGAATAATGGTTGGGGGTGTTTTTCCCTGTTTCTCATATTGGATACAGTCCTAACCATAAACCCTTTGCTTAACAAACTGGTCTTGATCTCTTCTGGGTCAACATTAGAATCAATGCCTTTAATAACTACCTGAAGGCCTTTTGCGGTCTTGAGTTGGTAGGTATAGAAGTTTTTGCTGAGTTTCTCGAGCTCCGAAACCGTAGCGCGGTAGGCGTTTTCATGGTTTACTTGAATTTTTGTCTCAAATATGTTACCGCGTTTAACATTTGAGACATAAAAGTTATTTTCCCCAATCAAACTGACTAAAAACTTGACGAGATCATTTGAGTTTTTTTCCCTCAAATAAATGGGAGGTGGCTTAAAGGCCTTTCTTTCACTAACTGGGGCCTCATTATCCTCTTGCAAAATTGCAAAACGATTTTGCGATGAGGTTGGCCTTTCATCGTCTTTTAAAATTTTTGCAGGTTGAGATGCTTCTGCCGATTTAGGGCTTCTTTCCCTTTTAAGCACTGTCACGTAGCGGTCCATCCCTACCTGGATCTTAGGTGCTGGTGCAGAAATTAAGCTTGATGCGGCTTTAACAGCTGCAGGTTCAATTCCAGAGTTTGATAATGGTGACCGCGACAAAGATGGTACCTCAGAATTTTTTTTATAATTATTAAATAGAGATTGGGCTAAATTAGTCCCTTGTTCAGTACATTTATTTAAATTAGGCGCACTTGAACTAAAATTGTTTGTAATTATTTTTGGCCTTGCATTTAAATAATTCCTATTATATTCAGGGTCTCTTATGTTCTCATTGCTAATACTTGTGGAACTTAACACAATGTAAGCATTTCGGCTATTAGGCCCACTGTCACTACGATTACTGTTACTCATTAACAGTTCGCTTTTTTTTATTTAGTTTGTTGTTATTGTTTTTCTTTTCTCACTTTTTGTGTATATCTATATGTATATTAATAAATTCGTTTGCTACTTATTACTAATATCACCTATTAACAATATTACACTCGCGTACACACGTCCGTGCACTACAAGATTAAGAATGCAACTGAACTCTAGCACAATTATTTCTAGAAAATATCAAAGCAATGGGTATAGCTGACACAAATCTACAACAGCAAAACAGCAGCTACGCGATTAACAACAACAAAATAACACTAAGTTTAGAACTTATAATAATTTTCTTAGTTATCATTATATTATTAGGACTTGGCTCTTTTTAAAAAATTATATAAAAAAAAAAATTGTAAGAAATGCCACCTAACTTTTAATTTTGCAAAAAAAAAAGAAGAAAAAAAAAACTACAATATACATATATACAAAAAAAATTTTTTTTTTTTTCTAAATTTTTCTATGGATCAAATTCTTGAAGAAATTCAGATAATAATAATAAATGCAAAAAAATCAAGAGGTAGAAAATACACACAAGAAACTATAAAAGAAAAATACAATTTAATTAAACAACTTAGTGAAAAATTTGGAAAATTAATAGCATATCTACCAGAAACCTTAAAGGAAAAGAAAATCAAAGAATTTAAAACATTAAAAACAACAGCAATTGAGCTTTTAGAGGAACATTCCAACATACCGAATACAAGCCCAAAAATGTCTGACTTTGACAGCAAAAAAGCTTCAGACACAATTCCGACATTTGACGGAAAACCAACACACCTTGATATATTTCTTTCAATGGTGGAAATGGTTTACAATGACCTTAACGAACAGGGTAAATCGAAATTAATAAAATACATGACAGCCATTAAATTAAGTGATAAGGTTAGAAACATTTTGATAACACAGAACATACCGAACACATTTAGCGAACTAAAAATATCATTATCCACACATTTTTAACCAACAAAAACTGCCAGTTGTCTTCATTCGGAAATCAGAAATACTCGACAGAAAGGTACAGTATCAGGGTATAGGGACAAGATAAATACATTGATTACAGAAAACGGCATTAAAACAGATCCATCAAAATATAAGATAATTGAACAGTTCCCAATTCCAAAGAATTCAGATGACGTTAGAAGATTCATAGCATTTTGTAATTATTACAGAAGATTCATACCAGATTTTGCTAAAACGGCCAATTGTCTAAATAATTTGTTAAAAAAGAAAGTAAAATTTGACTGGTCAGAAGACTGTCAAAAGGCATTTGATACATTACGAAATAAACTAAAGAATCCACCAATACTACAATATCCTGATTTTGATAAACCATTTATACTGACTACAGATGCTTCAAACGTAGCGTTAGGAGCAATACTCTCACAAGGTAAAATTGGTAACGATTTACCTATATCTTACGCAAGTAAATCACTAAATAAACACGAAAGAAATAAATCGGTTATTGAAAAAGAACTATTAGGAATTCATTGGGGAATACAATTCTTTAGACCATACTTATACGGAAGAAAATTTACTGTTGTGACAGACCATAGACCAATCATTGCATTATTTTCTCACAAAAACCCATCCTCAAGACTAACTAGAATTAGACTCGAACTATCAGATTATGACTTTGATATAATATACAAGAAAGGAGCAAATAACACGAATGCAGACGCATTATCACGTATTGAAATAAATTCCGAAATTTTAAGAAATATGATTCCAATCTGTATTGATGAAAAAGAAAAGAAAACTTTAGCAATAACACGTGGCATGATTAAACAAAATGAATTATAAGAAAAATGAATTAAAAAATGAAAAGAACGGCAAATCTCAAAAGGAGACTGATCACCTCTATATGTGGGAATGCACGTCAATAAATGATATTAAGGAACTGCAGAGAATAAAATTTATATATGATAAAAAGCTTAAGCAAAAACATGAGACAAATGAAAAAGTAACGCGTATGTTATGTAATAAGAGCGAAAATCCTATGTTTTCCGAAACATTTATGGAGAAACTTTTATTGAAATTAAAGAATTTGAAACTCAAGAAGTACGTACTATATGATGATGATGAAATCTTTAAATATATAACGGCCGATAAATTAAAAGAAGAATATAATAATATGAATAACAAAGATATCGAAATAATTATATATAGAATGCCAAGAAGAATAAACGATAGCATAAAACAATATAGATTAATTGAAGAATTTCACAACACGCCACACAGCGGACATTTTGGAATCAGAAAAACACTATCTAAATTAAAACAAAGATACATATGGAAGAATATGAATAGAATGGTCAAAAACTACGTAAAGACATGCAATTCATGCCAAAAAAACAAACAGTATAAACATACAAAAGAACCTTTTAAAATAACAGATACGCCAACAAATAGCTTCGACATTGTAGTGGTAGATACAGTTGGACCGTTACGACCATCAAATAATTTTAGATATATATTAACTATCCAATGCGAATTGACAAAATATGTAACTGCTCATCCCATTGAGTCTAAAGACGCAAAGACAGTAGCCAAAACACTAGTGGAACAAGTAATTTTAAAGTATGGTTTGTTTAACGTTCTTAAAACAGATAGAGGTACAGAATTTACAAATGAGTTAATGAAAGAGATTTGTGAATTATTAAAAATAAACCAAAATTTTTCAACTCCATACCATCACGAAACATTAGGAACAGTAGAGCGAAACCACCGCGTTCTGAATGAGTATCTTCTGAATTTCGTGGAGGATACAAATTGGCACGAATGGATACCATATTTTTTATTTGCTTTTAACACGACACCGAACATTGATACTGATTACTCACCATTTGAACTCGTTTTTGGTAAACTACCTAGACTACCGAGTGACGAATTAAAAAAAACAACAGAAAATTTACAATCTTGACAATTACACAAATGAACTAAAAGCTAGACTACATTATTCACTGAAAAGAGCACGTGAATTGATTTTAAAAGTAAAGACAAAAAGACAATTAGAATCAAGGTCTAAACAAAATAGCATAGATATTACAATAGGAGATTTAGTTTTAGTTAAAGTTGAAAATAGAAGAAAACATGAAAAACCATATAGAGGTCCATATAAAGTAGTAGATATAGATGACTTAAATGTAGTAATACAAACGGAAAATTCTAAATTAAAAACAATCCATAAAAATATGTTAAAAAAAAATATTTTAAATAAACATGTACAAAAAAAAAATTATTTTGTAATATATAATTGTTACCATTTATACGTATACATTTATAAAAATATCAATTTCTTATTATTTTTAATAATACCCAAATCTAAAAGGGTTAGGGTGTAGAGTGTGCACATATAATTATGCGCCGCACTATACACTATTAAATACTTTGTTAATTTAATTTCATTTTTTTACTTTTATAATCGTCAGCAAAATTATGCTGAAACATTTCTCTAAGCAATTGAACATAATTACGTCAATGAACTTGAAACAATTTTGTATACAAATGTAACATGAGCACATACTTGAGAATATTTAATTGCAAACACGCTTTTAGAGTTATTTTTTGACAATATTGTAAAAATGCTTAGATTGCTACACGTTTTATATATTTTAAGGCAAATGAACTTAGGCTTACACAAAATCAATACAAAATTGATTTTAATAGAATTATGCTGTATAAACATAAGATTAGTATATAAGCTCAAGTTTGTATTAAATAAAATTAGAATTGATTTGACAGGCATTCAATAACTTTCTTTTTAATTCTCAACTAAATCGGCGTGTGAACGCTGGAATTATAAGCGGCAGGAGTGCTTAGCAATACTCAAAATTCCTTTTTTTTTCATCCTATTTTTCTCAGAAGACCACTACATGATCACTACGTGATCACTACAATTATTTGGAATATTTTAAGGGATAACAGTTTCCCCAGGGGACTAATTTCTAAATTAATTAATCAATTTACAGACCAAAATGCAGATAGTCGGAATAGTGAAAGGGGGCCGAAGATTTATAAATCATTTACTTATGTACCAGGAGTGACAGAAAGGGTTAAAAGATCAAAAGTGTTTGACTCTGAGAAATATGGCATGGCCTTTAAGACTTACAATACTTTAGGTAAATTATTTAGTAAGACAAAAGATAGAATACAAAAGTTGGATATGGCGAATATAGATATAGATACCTTGCAAGGGAAATGATAGGGAGGAATGTAGGAAAGTGTATGTAGGAACTACGAAAAATAAACTTAAGACAAGAATTGCTGGACATAAATCTGACCAGAAACATAGGGACACTAGTTCACAAAAAACAGCATTATCTTTTCACTGTTCGGAATTAGATCACTACCCAGACTTTGAGAATGTTTCAATATTGGAAAAAGAAAATAATTATAAACGTAGATACATGTTAGAAATGTTAAATATTATTAATGTTCCAAAAACATATAGAATTAATTTTAAAGCAGACACAGACAATGTTGCCCAGAATTACAGACATCTAATATGTAAAAAATAACAGAGATAGGATTTATAGAAGCACATATATAATTTTGACTAATATGGTTTTTAGGCATACATACACATATGTTTTTTTTTCATGAGTTCATTTTTTTTTTTTTTTTTTTTTTTTTAAATGATTGTTTTTTGTGTTAATGTACACTGTTTTACATGAACTTTTGATACTACTCTTTTGTAACTACATCAATACATATTAAACATACAATGTTAAACTAATTTCTTAAAAGATTTTTTAATACATGTATTATTGTTTTTTAGTTTATATTAATATGTTTGTTTTTTGTATATAACACTTAATGTTATTTTTAGTAACACTAGCATTCTTAACATTACACTTTTATATTGGAATAGCTTAAATTAATATACACACTAATATATAACTATACATATAACTATTGTCCTAACTAATTTCTTCAAAACTTTTTTATGCATGTATTGTGGTTTTTTGTTTATATTTTTATGTTGTTTCTATGTATAACACTTAACATTATTATTTTTTAGTAACACTATTATTCTTAATATTAGGATTTTTTATATTAGAATACATTGAAATTGACATACACACTTATTTTGGTAAATGGATACATTTTCTAAAAGAATAAAATTTTGTAATAACACATTTTTTAAATTTTCAAATATTTTAGATTTAGTACTTTTTTGTAAAATTTTCTTTAACAAATATTTTGAAGTTTATATAAAAAATTTGTTAATATTATAATCGTTATTCAAAAATCCAAAAGCTAATTTAAAAACCAATATAACAAATATAATAATTAACTGAAATAACCTCCTGATGATGCCACACAACGGAGTGGCGAAATATTGAAAAATTTGTACAAAAAAATATATATAAAAATAGACCTAAAGCTTAAAAAATAGACTTATTTATTAATATTAAAAAAGGTCAAAAAACTAGAAAAAATAGATAATTAAATATAACATATTTAGCAAAAAAAAAAAAAAAAAAAAAAATTAAAACTGCGTCGTTATTATATATACTAAAGTAAAATTTTAAATTAAAATTTAAATTATTAAAGAATACAAATTAGAATATTATTTTATCTCAATTTTTGAGCTTGAGAACAAAAAAAATTTTTTTTAATTCATTTTACTCATTTTTAAACACCAGAGCTACAATAAACTTTAAAAATCAAAAAAAAAAAAACAAGCAATTTTAAAATTTACTAAAAAAAACAACGAAAAATATTTTAAACATATTTTAAAGAAAATTTTGTTTTAACAATAGAATAAGTAGTTATATATTAAAAAATCATTGGTGCGACACCTACGGGTCACTTTAGTACTGCTTTATTTAAGGTTTTACCTCGTTCGGTCAAAAGTTGGTATTGACCAGTGGATAAGAATGTCTGGTGCGTCGGTGCATAAGAGTGTACAGAAATGCCACGCATTGTCATGCATCATGCATTAAATTTAAAGAATTAACACGACGCCGACATACCTGAAATTTTTTCCTCTTACTAAAATTCAAGCGACAGTATGAAAATTGGGTCAGACAAAAATTCTGACTTTTGAACTTGTAAACAGTTGCATAAAGACCAAACTGACTAAGAACACCAATTGAAATTTAAGGAAATAATTATATAGAAACCCATGTAAAAACAGGTTTAGGTCAAGGAATCCCTTCATTTAGTATACCCAACTATTTCTACCAATAATTGAACTTTACACCTTCAATTGTCTTGGCAAACATTGAAAATAAATACATTTATATTTTGTTAATCAATTTTGGAAATAATTTTCTTTTTCGATCTTAGCCATCCCTTGAATACAGTGTAAACAAAATTCGAAAATGGGTGGTACTGAGTCAAAAGTCGAAAACCCTAATGCAAATGTCATAAATGACATTGTAATAAAAATGGAATTCCCTACCTATTACTTAATAATTCTAATTAGCCTCATGATTACTCAAATACTCATTAATCTATACCAACTACATAAACGGCTGATAAAGAAAAGTTATGCGCGTAGAATGGCCTCAGTAGGCAACCTTAGTAAGGTTTAGGGAATACTAATGGAATAGGAGTACATTATGCGAAAATCGAGAATCATTAGCGAAAAATTCTAGCAAACCCATAAGTGTCTAAATGTCGATAGAGACACTAAAAAGGAAACCTTACTGAAACACCTTCATACCATTTTTAAAACATTAGAACAGATTAGGGATCTATTTAATGCCAACTATTTTAGATTGACTAGGGTTCACCGAACCGCTGCAGAAGCTTTCTTTGCAGACTTAAGAACTAAAACATTGTTAGTGTGTCAGAGGAGGAAAATCTCGGTAAATATACCAGTCTCTTCACGAACACATAGAATTTAAATTAGATATAGACACAAAGGCAGCAAGTGAAAATACACTAACCATGCCTCAGACAATTGTGGAATTTTTGGGCACTGCAGACTAAATTAAGACAAGTATTAGTTGCTACTAACATAGACTCCTTAATTTCATCTTTAAAAGAGACTTATAAGACAAAGAAGTCAACAAATGTTATTTTAAACGAACTAACAAGGATCACTCAGTTAGACACTATTAGAATATTTGCTGATAAAATAGAAGCATTAACTACAAAATTATATGAGATCCAGATTTTTTTTATTTATTTAAAGTTCTGTCTATGGATTTTTTTTCCTTACAGACAGCTTTTAGTTTAACATTTAAGTAACATACAAAAACATATATCCAGAACATGTATTATTGATTATTCAACAGAAATTATTTTACATTTAATATCATTTGGACTCACTGAAAAATCTATAATATTAAAAAATTTATTAAATTGACTGCACATTCGTCTAAATGGATCAGCATTAGCATAATTTGTTCTGAAGAAGCCAACTCTTAGTAATTCCTAGTTTCGAGACGGGCGAATAGGAGCATTAAATAATATGTTATCAAGCAGAAATTCAGCAGATATGTTTCCATTAATTATGTTTAATATAAATGACACGTTTAACATGGTTCTACGGCTCTTAAAGGTTGGCATCTTGATAAGAGCTAACCGGCTGGAGTATGGTGGAAGATCAAGTGGGTTCCAGTGTAACCCACGGAGACATAACAATAATAACTGCTTTTGTACCGATTAAATTCAATTGCTGTGTACCATGTATGAAGGATCCCACACTACAGATGCATATTGAAGGACAGATCTTACAAGCAAAAAAAAATGGTTGTTTAGTAATATATGGGTCTTTAAACTCCTTAGACCATCGTTTAATAAAACCAAAAACGCCTCGTGCTTTGCTCACTGTTAGAGAAATATGTTTAATAAAATTCAACTTAGAGTCTAACAAGACTCCTCCAGTATTGTAGAAACATTTTCTAGCTGGTGGTTTCCAAAGTTGTAGTTAACGTTGAGAAATCTGCCACTATAGAAAGACATATGTTTTCACGTATTTAAGTTAAGCTCCATCAGATTAGAGTTAGGAGTATAATAAGTTCAAATCATATTGAAGAAGATAATGATCTGAGTACTGATTAAAACTTAGGAAAATTTTTACATCATCCGCATACATTAAAACAGTGGAGAACTTGATTATATTAGGAAGATCGTTAATAAACAACGTACACAGCAACGGCCCCAGATGACTGCCTTGTGGTACTCCAGATAGAACATCAATTGGTTTGGACGTAGCATTTTTAAAGCGAACCCATTGCCTGCGTTTTGTTAAATAAGATTCAATCCATTTAAGTAAGGTATACGAAAGACCGATTATACTAAGTTTAACCAGGAGTAATTTATGGTTAACCTTGTCAAATGCCTTGCTGAAATCGGTATATACAATGTCAGTTTGTTTTCTTTGCACAAAACCGCGATTTACAATTGTTGTTAGTTGTAGCAAATTTGAGGTGGTAGAGCAGCCTTTACGAGAACCATGTTGCACAGGAGAAAGAATTGAGTACACCTGGTGAGGAACGTATTCAGTTATCATCTTTTCAAACATTTTTGGAATAACGCTTAGTTTTGCGATTCCACGATAATTTTTAATATCAGATTTAGTTCCAGATTTGTAGTGTGGTACAATAAAAGAATTTTTCCATATATTTGGGAAATAACCATATTTAATTGACATATTAAAGATGAGCGTTAATGGAGCAGCGAGAACTTCGGCACAGTTCATTAATAAACAACTGGGTATGTTGTCGGGGCCACTTTTATATTTTAGTTTTAGTTTTTTTAAGTTATGTAAAGTGTCGGATATGTCAAGCGATGGTATCGACATAAGTTGGTTAACTGATTGAGAACACGAGACAGTACTGAAATCTTCGAAAACGGCATCAGAGTAGGTGGTAGAAAAAAAATCGGCAAACATGTTACTTATGAAAACATTATCGCTAGATTCACAGTCATTGAACTTCATTACTGCAGGAAATACTGTAGATTTTCTTTTTTAATTCACAAAGTTGTAGAACGATCTTGGGTTATTTTTAAAATTAGTCCCCATTTTACGTAAATAATTGGTGTAGTAATGTTTGTTTAGCACATTGTATTCAGTACGAATTGTTATATATTTACTATAATCAACTTGTCTGCCAGACCCTTTAAAAATTTTATACAATTTATTTTTCCTGTTTTTAACTAAGGACAAATGTTAAGTGTTCCAAGGAGGTGCGCAAGGTATATAGAATTATTTTTTTGGAATACTTGTGTTTATCAGGGCATAGATTTTGGTATAAAAACGATTTATTGCTTCATCTACTGAAATACTAAACGGCGAAAGTAGCTCATTCTAGTCGACGTTGTTCAGGAGGGTGTAAAGTTGTCGATAATTAGCTTTTTTAAAACACAGGGAGTTGTAACCAACAGCATTTTGTGGGGAAATAGGTTTAAAAGAAATTGGTAGGTTTACTTCAATTGTAGGATGATATCGATCTTCCGGCATTGCAATAGGTTCACAACGCCTTACAACAATGTCCTCATATTCATTTAAAAATACTTAATTCAACATCTTACCATAATCATTTAATATACCATTCAATTGATAAAGCGGTACTTCTAAAAGAGAATTGAGAAACTCTGTGTAGATAAGATTATTTAGAGACGTGTTTGGTACTAAGAATCTATCATCTGGTGAAAAATTACATTTAATAGAAGGCAAGTTTAAGGCACCAGAAGAAACAATCAAATCATTCATTTTAGCATTAGACGATATATACTTAATAGCTTTAGCATGTTCGACGTAAACTAAAAGAGGTGATACTGGAGGTATATAGGAGCATGTAATATAAATATTTCTATGACCAACTTTATTTTTACGCCAATAATTTCAATATTAGAAGGTGAGTCAATGGTTAAGATTCAGACGGAAAAATATTCGAAACAGCAATGATGACGCCTCCTGATTTTTTATTATTTTCTCGATCTCGTCTAAATACTTGGAAATAATCACAAACTATTTCAGAGTTCAAGACATTTTCAGTTAGCCAAGTTTCAGTAAAAATTATTATCTGATGATTTATGTTAAAACTATTAACGAAAAGAGATGATAATTTGGTGTTAAGTCCTCTGACGTTTTGGTAGACTAAGGAAATATTGTACACAGTATCAGCACTTAATTTTTTGAGATATTTGTGTTTACTAAAGGAAGGCGAGCAGCTGGATTACGATATCTTCTAGAGGTATATTCACGCACAAATGTATTTACGGGCCAGAAAGTAGGACCCACAGTTTTATCAAAATATTGATCCGGAACTAAAACTTTGAAATATGCTATCTCCAGTGGTACAGAGTAATTAAATTTAAACGTTGAAATATCAGCACTATATCCAATTTTGGATTTAATGAAAAATTCAACATCGCTTACAGACGTTTCAAAAGCTAAACGTGATACAAATACAGCTTTTTTAGGAGCAATAGCCCTCAGCGGGTTATGTGTTGTTTGATTGTTTGTTAAAGGTGACACAGGGTTAAAAATACCCTCAGTCGTAGACAAACTTACAACTGGTTGATTCTCTAAAGAGGAGTCGTACAGGTTTAAGACCGGTGTAACGTTAACGTTTATATTAGATGTTAAGGGACCAGTGTTTAAAAGAGTAATGTTTTCATCTACATTTTTTGCATTATTACCAGGCTGTCTAACTTCATGATGTTCCGTGTCAGCAATGGAGAGAGCAGAATTTGCAGTTTGTTTCTCTTTATTAGTATTCCGAGCAGACTTACGACGTTTTGGAGACGACGAAGGTGATTTTGTATTATTCGACGATTTTTTATAATCTTCAAACAAAGCTCCATAGACGACAATTTGCTTAGAAAGCTTTAAACATTGATCTTGAATTTCAGTGAAGTTTTTCTCAGTCCCTTCGAGAAAACGGTAAAAATTTAACCCAATTTTTTTTGCAAACATTGCAGCACCAGTGTAAACCATTATTGTAAGTTAGTGCCTGGGCTGCAATCATAGAAAGGCCACTACATTTAACATGACAAAGGCCATGACATAGCCAGCAACATATCATGTTTTCATAGTTTGAGTCGAGTTTACAGCTTTTAACTAAACCATCCATTTTGATCTCAGTTGCGTTACTGAAACAAGCACAGAAAAATAGTTTATTTAAAAATAACGGACTTTATCAGACTAGGTTTACAAACTTAAAAGCAGTGCTTATAAAACTATTTTTATAACAAACTTGGCAGCACTATTTGTTTTATTATTGTTCCTGTTGTTGTTGTTCCTATTTTTATTTATTTGATATTTATTGTTTGTTTTGTTTTGTTTATATTATTTTCCTTACTTATTCGCGCAAAAAATATTTTAGTTTAAGTTGAAATTAAGACAAAAACTGGCTACAAACATAAACAACTTCAATTGACGCTGAATGTGCAATAACAAAGTATCCAGTTTATAAACTTTACAATACGGGAAACAGTCTTTTTACAAACGAAAAATCAATATAAATTATAGCGGCCAAGAAACACGTCACAATCAGAATCACGGGTTTTTTCTTATTAAAACCCGTGATTAGGTTCACTTGGAGAAGAAAATAGAGAAGCAACCAGTAAGACCAATGCCATAATTGCATTTAATTCTTTCAAGAACGGGCTAAAAGACCAAGAAATTGGTAGAACAATAAATGCCAGTGATCGTGGTAATACCTACAATAATAGTTATAATTACCGAGACCGGAATACTAATAATGGTAATCGTAATGCTAATAACCATAATAGAAACGGCAATAATAACTACTAAAATGGTAACAGAAGCCAGAACATAAACCTTATGGAGCAAAACCAGGGATACTCCCATGATCCGGAGTCACACCAAAGTCCTCCAGAAAAAAACCAGTAACCACAAGAATAGTATTTAGCATTTCATCAGATCTAAAAAATTATGTGAGATTAAATTTAAAAAATACACACCATGCATTAACATTTTTAATAGATACAGGAGACTTAGTACATAGATATGATGAAGATACATATGACTATTGCTATTTAACAGGGATTACAAAAGAGAAGATAAAATCTGTAGGTTTCACTAACATAACTATACAGATAAACGATACATTACTGAAACATAAAATACAATTAGACATGAGAATTTTCCTTTCCCCACCGATGCACAGTGTTCGATTTTAAAAATTAGCACGACAAAAATCATTACTTTGTAAATAACAGATGTAGAATGCTGTACAAGTACTTCTTATATGTAGGAGAAAGATTGGTTAAAAAATTAGGCAAATCCGACTGCTGGAACTACTACCTGCCATATACATGTTTGACCGACGGTTCGTTTGTAAACACGATAACTCTTGAACGGATTGAGGTATAAACGTGAAATTCAGTGTGTAAGCATTTTAATAAAAAATATTTTATAGTTATATATTTACGGTTTTCACAAATTTATGTACACACATATTTTACAATAATAAATTTAAAAGAAATTTCATAAATTAACAGTAATGTAAAAAATAATAATAACTAATTCTGAGTTGCTGCTTTCATATTTATCATCTGACTCTTCAATATTTATTTTAGTATTTTGCAGTAATTTAAAAATATCTGGATTTAATTGTCCACGCTTAGTTGTTGGCGCTATTCTTGAATTACACATATATGGATCTTAGGATATAAGCAGTTTATTTAGTAATCAGAGTTGGTATCTTTGCGAGATATTTTGCGCGTAAATTGCAATCTGTAGCGTCTAGTTTCTTTATTTCTCGACTCTTAAGCTTTCTCTGACAATTGGCCAATGGGGAGGATGCAATTCTGAATAATTATTTTGCCATGCCAATGAACTTTGTGCACACTTACCGGCATATAAAACCATGTATACAGTTTTCATCAACCTATACTTATTTGTAGACAAATCCAAATGGAAGATCATTGCCAATGCTTCATCAGGCGATAGAGATTTTGGCGTTTTTTTCTTGTAGTTTAATTTTTTTTATTTGAGAACCTCTTTCTGGAGAAGCAATAGCTAACTCCTTGACTATTCTCGCTGAATTACGCTTACCTGCTGATCGTACTTGCATTTCTACTGCCATGAATAATTGTTCAATACTTGCAACATTTGCCAGGTTTTTTGATTTTCTTTCTTTACTTCTTTAGCTGCAGTATTCAAAGTATTTATTTGGCCTGCCTCTGCCTCTAGTACCGGGTAAGCAACAGAAATTGATGTGAAATATGAATAATCAATTGCGCCTGTTAACCAATCGTTATTATTATGGAAAAATAATGGTTTTGTTCTGTTGGCCTGTTGCCACTTTGTTTCAAATTTAGTACACAAGTTTGAAGCAAGGACCTTTACTCTATCAAATTGTATAGTTGTTGCTGAATTACTACAAAATGTTGACGAAAAAAATCAACTATACAGTCAATCAGGGTTTCTTTTAAAGAATACATCCATACATTAAAAACATCTCTGAGGGTAATTGAGGCTGAGCTCATATTGTACTTTTGAAAAAAAATTTTAATGGGGCAGGATTTTTTTTTTAAATTCTATAACAGCAAGGTTGAAACGCAAACGTTTATGGATGTGGTGAAACGGATGGAAATCAAAAGATTTCGTCTAACAAAGTTAGTTGGTTTGTTAATAACACAGTGCAACACGAAAAAAAATAACCATATTCGGACATCACTACGTGAAAGAAGACCAAAAAAGAAAAGACCCGTGTCTCCCAGTTTTGGCCAAAGTCATGCACTTTTTTTGTTATGGGCCCCCAAGATTTGGGGCCTTTTTGCCATTTTTGCAAAAAGTGATAATTTTCTCAGGCTCATATCTTGCAAACCGTTCGGAATTTTAATTTACTCTTTGAGGCAAAGTTGTAGCCCTTTTTAAAAGAAACAAAAGTAATGAACATTAAAAATTAAAAAATAAATAATTTTAAACCAAAATCGCAAAAAACTTTAAAAAATTCAAATTTTGTTTACCTTTTTTCCCCTGTTCAGGTCCATAGGTAGCAAACCGTTCAAAATTCAAGGAAATAGTCAACTACAAAAATTTACCTAACATACGCGTACATATATAAATATATATATAGGAATTATGCTATAAACACATAGACGGCAGCAGGCAACACAGATACACAACTGCAAATTCATCTGACTGCAATTGTAGCCATGTAGTTAGCTCCTCTTTAACTCACGGACAAATTGTGTTTAAGTATAGATTTTTTCAAAGATAATAAGGTATCTAACATAAATATTAACAACACAGGGCGCTAAACTTAGTGAATTTTTTTCAAAAATCACTTAACAGAAAAAAAACTCTTATGGTCTCACAAAAATAATTATCAAAAATTTTTTTTGTTAAAAAACTAGTTCGAAATTTAGTTTTTAAGCATTTTGATATATTTTTAAACTATGTACGATAAAGACAAAATTTGAAAAGCATCATATTTTTTGGAAAAAAACGGAAAAGTGTCTGGAACTTTTCAAATTTTGCACTTTAAGGGGTAAAACAACGTAAAAACTAAATTTTGGTAGTGCCTAGGTCCACATTGTAACTTCTAAAGGAATAAAGATAGAAAAATAACTCAGACTAAATTCGCTGAATACGTTTTTTTAAAATTTTGAATTTTAGGGTAAAAAAGCTGATGAAAAAGGCTTAAAATTTTTCATTGGCACTTTTAAGGGATTTAAATAAATAATAAATATTTATATGGTTTGTTGTAGGTTAAGTTTGTCTATATGCATTTCATTGGTTCTTACACCAAATCATCAGTAGACTTTAACCCAAATTCTTAAAAATCTCATGAATATTTTCTGTCTTTATATAATAACCTCAATAAACAAATTGAGAATTACTATAAGCAAACCAAAACGTTGAAATTTGTATAAGAATCAAACAAACCAATATTCGCTGTTTTGATTTTCTTTTTCCCCTTTACATTTGAATAGCCATTGGTTGTTACTAAATGTATTATAAGGTAGGTAGCCCTTGTTGCTTTACAACAGTTTTAAAATATTATTTAGGACTTAATCCCAATTTTCTTGTATATTTATAGGGTTTGTTTTAGGTTAAGTTTGTATATATGCATTTCATTGGTTCTTACACCAAATCATCAGTGGACTTCAACCTAAATTCTATAATAAACAAATTGAGAATTACTAAACAAACCAAAACGCTCCAGTTTTTTAAGGAATCCAACAAACCAATATTCGCTGTTTTGATTTTCTTTTTGCCCCTTACATTTGAATAACCATTGGTTATTACTAAATGTATTATAAGGGCTACCAAAAAACAAAACCTTGTCGTTTAACAACACTTTTAAAATATTATTTAGGATTTTATCCCAATTTTCTTGTATATTTATAGGGTTTGTTGTAAGTTAAGTTTGTCTATAGGCATTTCATTGGTCCTTACACCAAATCTTCAGTAGACTTCAACCCAAATTCTTCAAGACCTCATGAATATTTTCTGTCTTTATATAGTAATCTCAATAAACAAATTGAGAATTACTATAAGCAAACCAAAACGTTGAAGTTTTTTTAAGAATCCAACAAACCAATATTCGCTGTTTTGATTTTCTTTTTTCCCTTTACATTTGAATAACCATTGGTTATTACTTAATGTATTATAAGGGCTACCGAAGAACAAAACCTTGCTATTTAACAACACTTTTAAAATATTATTTAGGATTTTATCCCAATTTTCTTGTATATTTATGGGGTTTGTTGTAGGTTAAGTGTGTCTATGTGCATTTCATTGGTTCTTACACCAAATCATCAGTAGACTTCAACCCAAATTCTTAAAAAACATCATGAATATTTTCTGTTTTTATATAATAACCTCAATAAAGAAATTGAGAATTACTATAAGCAAACCAAAATGTTCAAGATTTTTAAGAATCCAACAAACCAATCTTCGTTATTCGCTGTTTTGATTTTCTTTTTCCCCTTTACATTTGAATAACCATTGGTTATTACTAAATGTATTATTGAGGTTATTATATAAAGACAGAAAATATTTATCAGGTTTTTTGAGAATTTAGGTTAAAGTCTACTGATGATTTGGTGTAAGAACCAATGAAATGCATATAGACAAATTTAACCTACAACAAACCCTATAAATATACAAGAAAATTGGGATAAAATCCTATATAATATTTTAAAAGTGTTGTTAAACAGCAAGGTTTTGTTCTTCGGTAGCCCTTATAATACATTAAGTAATAACCAATGGTTATTCAAATGTAAAGGGAAAAAAGAAAATCAAAACAGCGAATATTGGTTTGTTGGATTCTTAAAAAAACTTGAACGTTTTGGTTTGCTTATAGTAATTCTCAATTTGTTTATTGAGGTTATTATATAAGGACAGAAAATATTCATGAGGTTTTTTAAGAATTTGGGTTGAAGTCTACTGATGATTTGGTGTAAGAACCAATGAAATGCATATGGACAAACTTAACCTTCAACAAACCCTATAAATATACAAGAAAATTGGGATAAAATCCTAAATAATATTTTAAATGTGTTGTTAAACAACAAGGTTTTGTTTTTCGGTAGCCCTTATAATACATTTAGTAATAACCAATGGTTATTAAATGTAAAGGGGAAAAGAAAATCAAAACAGCGAATATTGGTTTGTTGGATTCTTGAAAAAACTTGAACGTTTTGGTCTGTTTATAATAATTCTAAATTTGTTTATTTAGGTTATTATATAAAGACAGAAAATATTCATGAGGTTTTTTAAGAATTTGGGTTGCAGCCTACTGCTGATTTGGTGTAAGAACAGATTAAATGCATATAGACAAACTTAACCTACAACAAACCCTATAAATGTACAAGAAAATTAGGATAAAATCCTAAATAATATTTTAAAAGTGTTGTTAAATTATCTATTTTTTCTAGTTTTTTGACCTTTTTAATGTTAATAAATAAGACTATTTTTTACGCTTTAGGTCTATTTTTTTGTTTATTTTTTTGCAAAATTTTTTCAGTATTTCGCCACTCCGTTGTGTGGCATCATCAGGAGATTATTTCAGTTAAATATTAAAGTTGTTATTTTGGTTTTAAAATTAGCTTTTGGCTTTTCGAATAACGATTATAATATTAACAAATTTTTAATATAAACTTCAAAATATTTTGTTAAAGAAAATTTACAAAAGTGTACTAAAACTAAAATTTTCGAAAATTTAAAAAATGTGTTATTACAAAATTTATACTATTAAAAAATGTATCCATATACCAATATAAGTGTGAATGTCAATTTCAATCTATTCTAATATAAAATATCCTAATATTAAGAATAATAGTGTTACTAAAAAGTAATAATATTAAGTGTTATACAGAGAAACAACATATAAAAATAAACAAAAACCACAATACATGCATAAAAGAGTTTTGAAGAATCTAGTTAGGACAATAGTTACAAAATTTTAATATTAGTGTGTATATTAATTTAAGCTGTTCCAATATAAAAGTGTAATGTTAAGAATGCTAGTGTTACTAAAAATAACATTAAAAAGCAATATACATATACAGGAGTGACAGAAAGGGTTAAAAGATCAAAATTGTTTGACTGTGAGAAGTATAGCATGGCCTTTAAGACTTACAATACTTTAGGTAAATTATTTAGTAAAACAAAAGATAGAATACAAAAGTTGGATATGGCGAATATAGTCTATAAGATACCTTGCAAGGGAAATGATAGGGAGGAATGTAGGAAAGTGTATGTAGGAACTACAAAAAATAAACTTAAAACAAGAATTGCTGGACATAAATCTGACCAGAGATATAGGGACACTAGTTCACAGAAAACAGCGTTATCTTCTCATTGTTCGGAATTCGATCACTACCCAGACTTTGAGAATGTTTCAATATTGGATAAAGAAAATAATTATAAACGTAGATATATGTTAGAAATGTTAAATATTATTAACGTTCCAAAAACACATAGAATTAATTTTAAAGCAGACACAGACAATGTTGCCCAGAATTACAGACATCTAATATGTAAAAAATAACAGAATTAGGATTTATATAAGCACATATATAATTTTGACTAATATGTTTTTTAGGCATACATACATATGTATATGTTTTTTTCATAAGTTAATTTAAAAAAAAAAAAAAAAAAAAAAATATTACATTTTATTACACAAACTTCTGATACTAATCTTTTGTACAAACATACAATATTAAACTAATTTCTTTAAACATTTTTTAATACATGTATTACTGTTTTTTGGTTTATATGTATATTGCTTTTTAATGTTATTTTTAGTAACACTAGCATTCTTAACATTACACTTTTATATTGGAACAGCTTAAATTAATATACACACTAATATTAAAATTTTGTAACTATTGTCCTAACTAGATTCTTCAAAACTCTTTTATGCATGTATTGTGGTTTTTGTTTATTTTTATATGTTGTTTCTCTGTATAACACTTAATATTATTACTTTTTAGTAACACTATTATTCTTAATATTAGGATATTTTATATTAGAATAGATTGAAATTGACATTCACACTTATATTGGTATATGGATACATTTTTTAATAGTATAAATTTTGTAATAACACATTTTTTAAATTTTCCAAAATTTTAGTTTTAGTACACTTTTGTAAATTTTCTTTAACAAAATATTTTGAAGTTTGTATTAAAAATTTGTTAATATTATAATCGTTATTCGAAAAGCCAAAAGCTAATTTTAAAACCAAAATAACAACTTTAATATTTAACTGAAATAACCTCCTGATGATGCCACACAACGGAGTGGCGAAATATTGAAAAAATTTTGCAAAAAAATAAACAAAAAAATAGACCTAAAGCTTAAAAAAATAGTCTTATTTATTAAATGATATTTATTAACTTTTAGCTTTTATCTGAAAAAAGGTGAGCCCGGAGATAATGGCAAAAGCACTGATCGCTTTAACTTAAAACTTAGCTGAAATAATGTATAAACCGATTGAAGAACTTGCTGGAGATACACAGGATGGCATCACTAAATGATCACTAAGAAGGTCTGAATTCTACTCCTCAGACGAATTATTTCCTATGGCGATCATCCGATATCTTAAAAGGCCTTTTATGGAAAAACCACCACTGCGTAATATGAGAGGCTTAAATAAAAAGAGATTCTGATTTTGGATTCTGGTATTTAGAACTTCCTTGAACAGCAAAAGGAAAAGTTATTTTTAGTTTTAACGCCATATTACGGCTCGAGCATTTATTTCCCGTCAGTAGGGAAAATTGCTTGGTAAAGATGATTGCTTACCCTGGAAAAGTAGGAGTGGAAGAAAAAGTCCGACAGGCCTATAAGTTTGTAACCAACTATGTCCATATTGTTTGAGAAATTGCTTAAAAACAGCTAACCCCGCTCTTGAATGTAAAGAACTGTATTCCAAATCACAAATTTGGCTTTCCGAGTCAATATAGCAGCATCGAACAAACCCACAGTTTGGCACAGGTTATACGAAAAGCTTTTGAGGAAAAGAAGAACTGCTCCGCACTTTGATAAAGTTTGGCATGAAGGCCCGTTCAACAAGCTAAAGCTGAACTTACCGGTAAATATCTTCAACCTTTTAAATTATTACATAACTGGCCGGCAATTTATGGTAAAAAAAGGTAACTGCTTGAGCTGTCCACAACCAGAAAGGGCGGTGGTACCTCAAGAGAGTATATTATTTGCTTTACACAGCAGACATGCCCACAAACAGTTTTACTCATACGCCAACATTTCCTGATGATACAGCCTTCCTCAGTATTCACAAAGACCCTAAGGAGACCTCAAAACAACTGCAGCATCACGTAACCCAAGTAGAAAAGCGGGCAAAATAATGGGATGATTAAATAAACGAACAACAATGCACCCACGTTACTTCTACTTTACGCAAGGAAACGTGCTGCCAATTTTTTATTAACAACCATACGGTGAATCAACGAATTGAGACAAAATATGTTGGCATTCACTTGGATCGCCGCCTCACATGGAAGCCCAACAAAGATGCAAAGTTGTCACAATTGGAACATAAAACGGCCCAAATCCGCTGGCTAACTGGTAGAAACTTCTGCTTTACAACTCAATTTTGAAACCATGTTGGTGCTACAGGATACAATTATGGGTCACCACTTCTGCCTCAAACATTGAAAAAATTCAACCCCGCACAGTGGCGCCTTCTGACTTTTTTCGTTGCAAAAATCATAACTTTAGAAGTTATTAGTTTTTAAAGATTTAAAAATACATTAAAATAAGACACTTTAAGCTTCTAAATAATAATTACAAAATACTGCTAGGGTGCTCTAAAAATTGCGATCAAATTAGGATAAGTTTTCCAGTTTAATGGTAACATGTATATTTAATATAAGTTTTTTATTTGTATCGCTAGTACACATTTTTATATACTTTTAATATTTAAATTTAAGCAAATTTATAATAAATAACTAGTTTAACCCGGTGCGCTTTGCAAACACATTGTTTAAATCTGAAAATTTAAAAAAAAAACACTCTAATACAACATGTTAAACCAATATTAAATTTTTTTATTTTTATTACAGAAACACATTGAATTATTTTGAATATTAATATATTAATGCTATAGATATTATGATATTTAGTATATTTTTGCTAAACTAGAATAATTGGTTTTTATTAGTTAGTTCTCTTTGAAATATTTATTAACATTGGGAGCGTTATCTAATAGCCTTTACATATCGGACCTAAATTAATGTTCTTCCAAATCCTTTCAAAATCTTACATGTTTTTGTAATGAAATAAATGGGTCTGAAGAGGCCGCCAACATATTGAAGAGGTCCTCATTCTGTCTAATCCCTGAAATTTTTCTAGTATTCCTGTATCTAAATTTTTTGCAGTCTTTGTTTTTGCATTCCTGGGCATTGATATTAAATTAAACTTTTACACTGAGCCAAAATCTTATGAACCGTTGAATTAAGTTTTTTTTCAGGGTACATTCGAGCTTAAAATGTGGCAGTTTTTGATGTATCATTGACAAACTTAGGGCCATTTACCATATGTCTAGAGTTTTTAGCATTTAGGATAACTGCAGTAATTCAGGCTGTCACCTCATCATTTAAAAAAAATGCTCTAGGCATATTACAATCATTAGTATTTCCATATCCCTGATTTGGGCAGTCTACTTTCAGCCCAAGCTTCTTAAAAAATTCATTTTGTATAATTTTTTTAAGTAGATAGTTTTTCTTTAAGACTTTGCCATCAATCATTGTAAGAAAAAAATTCATAATCAATCGAAACAGTTATTCGATTCTTTATTTTAATAACAGAAACTTGGTTTATTATATCGCTTACTGCAGATTTAATAAATTCTGAAGACTCCTTTGCATATAGAAAAAAAATATCGGACGGGAAAAATGAACTGATGATGGACAAGGATTTTTCCAATGCTGAGCGATTTCACTTCTCAGTCGTAAAGGAACTACAGAAGCCATTAAAATATTTGCCTGTTTTTTTATTTATTTATTTATATGAGTCTATGGATAATTTCCTTACAGACTTATCATTATCATTTGTAATTATAGTAAACAAAGTAAACAAACAAATATAATAAAAGTCAAATTAGTAAAGAAAATTAATTATTTAAATACACAAAAATGTTTCTTTTAATGGCATTAATGTTTAATAAAGAGAAATCAATTAAGCTGAACATTTCGTTAAAGCAACAGCATAGTTTTCGAAACGGATCTGACATGGCAAAGTTAGTACGATATGTGTTTACATACAGCGTGTTAAAAGATCGTAATGTGCGTTGAGAAATATTGAAAGTTGCGTTACCCAGCAAAAACTCCGAACAGATTTCACCATTAATAAGATTAACCATGAACGATATATTCAGCATGATTCTCCGGCTTTTTAATGTTGATAAATTGATCTCCGCTAATCTTATGACGTATGAAGGAAGCTCAGTATAAATTCGATAATTATTTCTTAAACAAAAAATAAGAAATTGTTTTAAAACGGATTTAATAAGATCGCTGTGAAGATTATATTGAGGGTCCCAAATAATTGAACCAAACTCCAAAATGGGTCTCACAAGAGATGTATATAAGCGCAGAGTTATACAGGGATCATTGAATTATTTGGCCCACCTCTAAATAAAAGCCAATTTGCTCCGGGATATATTAACGGTCAACGTTATATGTTTGACAAAGCTCAGTTTACTGTTTAGAAGTATTTCCAAATCCGTAATCGCATTAACAGACTGTAAGTTATTATTATCAAGTATGTAAGTATAAGGAGTAATGCGTACTCTTGAGAATTGCATATGCTAACATTTTCCTAGGTTTAATTACATAAGGTTAAATTTACACCAATCACTAAAATTATTTAAGTCCTTCTGCAGAGAAATATGATCAAACGGTTCTTTAGCATCCAGAAATATTTTGACATCATCGGCATACATCAATATATTACAATGCTCAGTTGCCTCTGGCATATCGTTAATAAATAGTAAAAACAATAACGGGCCGAGGTGACTGCCTTGTAGTACACCAGAGTTTACAAGAAATTTCCTTGAAAAGCAAGAACTATATTTGACAGATTGCGTTCTACATAAAAGATAGGATTCCAGCCAGCTTAAGGATTTACTGTTGAATCCCACTAAGTCCAATTTTTCCAATAAAAGAATATGATATACTTTATCAAACGCCTTTCTAAAATCCGTGTAAACAGCGTCAGTGTGGTGACCATAATTAAAAGCATTATTTACGAATATTGTTAAAAGTAGAATATTAGTCATAGAAGTTAATCCTTTCCGAAATCCATGTTGAAGTGGTGTCAGTAGACAGGAAATTTGGTGAAAAAGACCATCGATCAAGCATTTTTTTAAAGAGTTTTGGTATAACACTAAGTTTTACTATACGTCTGTAGTTAGTTATAACTGCTTTGTCTCCGGATTTAAACAGCGGGATAATATATGATTCTTTCCAGATTTTGGGAAAATATCCATATTTTAAAAATATATTAAATATTATAGATAAAGGTACAGCTAAAGCTGCGGCACAGTTTAACAAAACACAGCTTGAAATGCCATCAGGTCCACTAAAAAAAGTTGATTTAAAATTTTTTAAGCAGTCAAGGATATGAGTGGTGGAAATTGTGGACGTGGAAATATTTTGATAACTAAAAATTCTGTATGGGTTAACAGTACTAGTGCTATAAACTGCATTCGAGTGTGTAGAAGCAAAGAAGTCGGCAAACATGTCACTAATTATGTTCTCATGACTTGATTCATTTGCCAAATATTTCATTACTTTTGGAAGCCTAGACGACTTGCGTTTAGAGTTTACAAACTTAAAGAAAAACTTTGGCTCTTAAACTATATTCCGTTTTATGTTTTGAATGTAGTTATTGTACATTTTTGTATTTAATAAATTATATTCTGCACGAAGAACTAAATATTTTCTGTAATAAAAAGACGATCCAGAGCTTTTGTATTTCCTAAAGTGTTGGTTTTTTAAATTCTTCAACGTTAAAAGTTGCTTGCAGTTCCAAGGTGGGCCAGACCTTACACGCATAATATATTTAGGGATGCATTTATCCATATATTCAAACAGGTTTTTGTAACAAATATTAATCATGTCATCAATAGAGAGCGATAAACCATTTGGTGTTGATAGCAATTCCAGCCAGTTGGTATTACAAAGAGGATTAATTAGATCAGAGTAATTAGCTCGGTTAAAGCAATAAGTTTTATTGTAACTTATTTTGTTTTTAATGTGATTATCTACGTTTAGGTTAAAGCTTCATTCAATAGTAGAACGGTCATCAGGTAGAGTAACAGGTTCAACACGGCATACACATTCATTTGGCTCATTAGAAAAAACTAAATCAAGTAATTTTTCAAAAGTATTCACAATTCCATTTATTTGGTTTAGGTTTAAACCAGAAATATCTTTAAAAATTTCATCGGCATTGGTGTCCGTTAAAGAAGGTAAAAAATAATAAGAATCGGTAAAAAATTCCCAAGTGATGTACGGTAAGTTAAAATCCCCAAAAACGAAAATTGCATCAACAGGATTAGTTTGAGAAATGACGAATTTAATTGCCTCAATATGATAATTATATATGATTGGATCAGAATTTGACGGTATGTAGGAACAGGTGATATAGATGTTTTTGTGATTTACTTTCAAAACAACTGCAATGAATTCAATATTAAGTGGGAAGTCTGTTTTGATTTCTTCCATAGAATAAAGCTTAGAGATGGCTATTAATACTCCACCACCAGTTGTTTTTGTAATTCTATCACGACAAAAATTTGAAAGTTGTCGCAAAGTATTTCAGTATTAAATTAGGCATTATTCAACCAGGTTTCAGTCAGGACAGTAACATGATGATTAAAATTAAAACTTTGCAAAAATAAGTTAGGAAGTTTCGTTTTAATACCACGTACATTTTGATTGATTATCCAGAAACTAACTAGTGTTTAGGAATTGTAGGTTCACGGGAAGAAATCCGGGCAATATTGTGGGTGTGTTGATTATATACATATTCACGAACTAAAACATGATGCGGCCGGAAAAATTTACCACATATTTGATTAAAATCCTTAAAAGGAACAGAAACCTTAAATAATGTTATGCTTCCTGCCTCGGAATAGGAGAATTTCTTTACAACGATATTAGCATTCGTGCTAAATTTCGTTTTATATAATAATAAATTTCCTCCACGGTTGTATCAGATGCCAGGCGGAAAAAAATTTGCTTTCTGGGAGGAATTACTCTAAGATCTCTTGTAACCGTTGAAGTGTTACCACTAGTCGTTGGCATTTCAGCAAAGTTAGATAAACGTTGATTTTTATGAGCCACGATAGAGTGAGGTATAACATTATCAACAGGATATGTTGAGATCTTATCAGAATTAACTGAAACAGTATTTGGTTCGAAATCAGCAGTTACAGAGCTTTCCGGAACAGATACAGCATTGAGATCAGCTGCGGTGGGAGGAACATCTTTTTGTTTCGAGATGGTTTTCGCCGCTTCGGTGAAGATTGTGCAGGTGATTATAAGTTACCAAGAGATTTATAATCCTCAAAAAGTTTCCCGTATGCAAAAATACAACCAGAAAGTTTGCTCGCTTCGTTTTCAAAAAAATGTGTCTGAATTCCTTGAAAGAAGGTAGAAGCTCACATTCACTTTTCTACAAGTAGTACAAAACCAATTAAGTTCATTATTTCTCGATAGTGACTCAGCAACAAGAACGGATAAGCCACTACACTTAAAATGACAGAGGCCATGCCCAGCCAGCAGCATATCATTCTTTCTTTATCACTAGTAATAGAACAGTTTTTATTAGAACATGCCATAGTTGCGTCATTTGCCGATATTGGTTTTTGTAAGCATTTTGACCTGATGATCCATCACATCACCACTTGTTTATCAATATAAGCCTATCTGAAAGTGATACTGGATCCTCTTCAGGCAAACTTTGAATAAGGCGTTTAGCTGTATAATCCATGAACTTTTGTTGTTTTACCTCTTTCGATACTTCAGTAATTTTTACATTAGATAGTTTTGCATCTTTTTTGGCAGATATAACCTTTTTGTATCCAGGAAGAATATTCACATTATGATTCTTTATAGAGCTTTGTAAAAAAGAATATTTTTCCTTTGATAAGTCGAATGTGATTGCAAGCACCACAGCTTTAGTAATGTCTCACTTTGATTTATCTTTTGTAAACTTAGGATATAATGCTTCTGAAAAAAGCGATTTAGATATATCTTTTGTTGCATTTTTATGTTTACGTTTTTTTGTGTACTCATTTATAGTTTTTGCAGGTCTTTTGCTGTCAGAGGATGTATGCGGTTCTTCGATGTTTTCAAAAGTTGTAACTCCATTAAGCCAGTCTGGGTTGTTTTCATAAATGATTTTGTCGTACGGTGGGAGGCAAGCCATTTTTTTTAATGGTTAAGAAAACGAAGTGAATTTTGCTTTAAATATCCATTTCTTGAATGTTTTCATTTAACGAGAAGAAATAAAAATATATAACAAGTAACTTTGTTTTACACTAAAATTGCTGCATTGAAAAAAATTTTGGAAAGCCTTTTTTATTTGTTTTCACATTTTCTACATGAGAACTAAAATCTTAGTCTGGCACTGGCTGGACTACTATTAATTACTTAAGCTATATTTACACTACCTGAGTAATCATCTGAGTTTTACAACTAAGACGCATTTGTATAATGTAATAACATGTCTGTTTTTAATTGTTAATATTTTTGTCTTATCTCAGTTGAAAATAGAACGTATTCTTCTTTCAAACTATTTAACGTCTGAGTTTTAAATTTAAGTTTTTAAAAGTTGCCGGATTAAATGCTTGTTGTTGTATTGCCATACACTTTGTACCAGTTAAAAAACTTTTATAATTAGCGGACTAAAACGTATTCCTTAGACGCAATGTGATACTAAAAATAAGAAAATCAAATTGCTTTTTGACTCTCATAAAAATTTAAACTTATTTTATGACACTTCACTCAGATGATAACTTAGGTTGGGTAAATATAGCTTTAGTATTAAGATTTGAATACGTATTGTTAGTTCGCGTAAGCGAAAATTCAAGAATAAAATATGAAACCAAAAAAAAAAAAACATTTTGCCCACATCTTTGTTACATACTACATTTTTACAAACATTTTTCTCGTTCTCGCTATGAGATTGTAACAGTTTTCTTCTTATTTCACCTACAGTGGCCACTTGTGGTGGCCAAGCTTAGGTTAATTATTTAAAGTATTATGTAGAAAATATGATCCGAAAATATGGGCCAGACCATTTTTAGCCATTTTTAGATATGCTCTTTTTTATTTGTAAAAATTACCTATTTATAGAGCGTCTAAAAAGCGGCTAATGCCGAAAAACAGGGAATCTGCTTAATATTTTACCACTTGTTTTAATTAAAAACAAACATACCTTAAAAAAATACCAAAGAAGAAGTGATAAAAATGACATCTTTCTGACAATTTAATTCTAAAACGCATTTTCTTTTTTCGAAATCACCTTTTTTTTGCTTTCTTAGAAATTGTTTACTTTGAGCACCTTCACCAACTATAATTTTTATACAATTAAGGTAAACGTTTTTGAATTGTGATTAGTAAATAGTTCCTTATACAATGTTTTTTATTGATTTCACCAAATTGTAATTATAACCAAATTGTAAAAAAAACCGCAACATTCATAAAGATCCTCAACGTCCACTAGTTAAATGAGTAATATATTAAACAGTGTAGAGAAATACAAACTTAAATAAAACACGTAATAATTGACACAAAGTTTTATTAAGAGCATTGAATTTTAGTTTTTTTAAGAGTATGTCATCCAGATGTCTTCCATCGAGTTGAAAACACTGTTCAAAACTTAGCCTTTTGTTTTGCGCCACACACTGCAGTAAACTTGGTTAACATAAGCTGATTTCTTGACGAATATTTTTCTTTGAAAAAAGAAGAGATTGGGGGTTGTCATTATAAACTCTCTCTTTAAGGGATGTTCCCAAAGCGACTGATCAAGTTGTGGGGGGGAATTTTCCCAAAGCAAAATCATCGAAGCTTTGGCTTTTTGTGCAGTCGCCCCATCCTGCTGAAACCACGTGTTTGAAGAGAACGATTGATGGGCCACAGGTTTGACAAAATAAATTAGGTAATCGATCATTTTTACCGTTCGAAAAAAATTGTCTAATTATCTCGGGCGTGGATAAGGCGCTTCAAGTAGTTACCCTGCTTGTTGACGTTTAAGTGAAAATGAGCATTGTCGCTCCAAAAAAATGGGATTTACCGTGCGAAAATGCTCCAATATGGTTTCACAAAAATTTTTGAGTAAATCAAAGTCACTTTCTTTCTGTTCTTAAACGTTTTGAATTTTAAAAGGACGGAACTTTGGATCTTTTTTTAAAATTCCATAAATAATTTCTTTTGGAAGTCCCAGTGGGGCTGCTCTTTTTCGTATTGAAAGTCGCGGATTTTAACATCAACTGCTTTCAACCAGTTTAATGTTTTCGGGAGTCTTTAAAGATCAGCTGGATCCTGGCCGTGCGACATTCATAGTCGTAGTAGTTGCACGGAGACTCTGCACGCAAGAACGAATCAAGTTTACATTCAGTCCATCACGTATTCGCCGAATACCAAACTTTGAACAAAGTTGCCGACGAGCAATTACGTAAGAATCATTACTCTTGAAAAATGTTTCCACAACGAACGCATGACGCTCACTCGACCACTGCGACATCGTGACTGACAAATCCGCACACTCCATACTTCCAACGGCGTCACCCTTCCTCCGCACCGTTTATTACGGTTGAAAATAAACGTATTTAAAAATATAAATTTGCCACAAGACACCCTGTACTTAAATAAACTGGAGGCACATTTCAATCCGCTCGTTCAAAATATTTTTCTACGTGGGGGACAATTTAGATGGACCGGAATTAAAGATTTCTTTAAAACAAGAGCTTAAAATCTAGTCAAGCTCTGGCTTCTTATTATTTGTTCATTAATGTTTTTCTGTGTGAAGATATGGGTCATATGTGCATATTTGTATATGTATAGTTACTCATGTTTTTTGTATTATGTATTATGTATTATGTTTATTTAATTAAAGTTTTTGTATCTTCATTTAAAAAAATCTTGTCATTTGAAAACACTATTGCACTGTGTTTGCATTTTCTTGTAAACTTACAGGTTCTCTGCTGGCATCAGTGTAACTAAGATGTGCTATAAGCATTTTTCCCTCAAAATTGATTTTATGAATTTCATTCCATCGAAAATGTTGCGAACGTTTGCCAGATACATAAGTACTTATGCCAGAATAATTAATACCAATGTATAAATGCGACCCGCGATGGTCCTTGACTAGATGAGGATCTATTCCGTAAGTTTCAAGACCTCTGGCTATACACAGAAATTCATCTATTGCTATGGTGGAATCCTGGTAAGGTTGTCGTTTCTTATGAAGTTCCATTATTTTATTTTCAAGGGTTTCTGTTTGTCGTAAAACAAGATTCATTTGTGATACATAATTATCATAATGAATTTCCTCTTTGAAGTCTCCAATCTGTTCTAAATTAAAAAAATAAAGAAAAAAATTTTTTAAATTTCAGTAATTTTTATTTTGAACTGTGTTTTTTAAATAAAAAAATATAAGTGAAGTAGTACCCATTCGGTTCAATTGTAAGAGGTCTTTAATCTCTAATCGATGTAGCTTAAAAAATTTGAAATCTAGTTTTTTTACCATTGTAGTAATTTTCAAGGTTGGCAACCGGAACGAATTACGGAATCGTTTGCGGTACCGGTATAACCAATTTGTCATTTCGGTATCGGCATTTTAATTGTAACGGTATCGATAACGATATTAAATTGTATTTACTACACATTCAGAATTTTATGTAGGTAAACTTCAAAGAAATACCTTTTTAAACAAGAATATTGTTAGTTAAAAATAAACTGGACCGCTTACATTTCATTTAAATCAGATACTAAATGCTGTTACTAAATGTTATTTTTCTAACTGACAGGTATTGTAAAAAAAGAATGAAATAGCTTTTATATTAATCTACAAAACATTTTTTTTAACTGAAAAATTGTTAAAAACTACTTTTTTATTGTTTTTGTATTACACTAGCTAAGCCCCGGTATGCTTCGCTTTACCAATCATAGTAAAATATTCAAAATGTGTAAAAAAGGGATTTATATATTGTTTAATTTACTGGTTGCCCCACATAAGTTGCAACAAATTATAAGTCAGCCCTACTATTTAATTGACACATAAAAATTATGAGTTTACCAGGTTTATAGTTTTGGAGATATTAAGAAAGCTTTAGTTAGCAAAAATTCTATATATAATTCTAACCCTTTTATAACATATTAAAATATTTTTATAACCTGACGAATGCAATTTAAATTTAAATTTTTCTATGTTTATTGGTTTTAAAGTTACAAAAATTACTAAAACATAATTTCAACCCTTTTTCCCTTTAGGGTCCAATGATTAAAAAAAGACCCAAAACCGTTCTGATATTTTTTAGGCCAGTCGCACCCAGTTTGAACTATGTTCCTATCTTAATTAGTTTAGAAGTTACAAGACACGCCTAAAAAAATCAATATACATTTTTAACCCGTTTTTCCCCCTTTGGGTACAAAA
The DNA here is from genome assembly GCA_963583895.1 of Melanophora roralis. NCBI lineage: Eukaryota > Metazoa > Arthropoda > Insecta > Diptera > Rhinophoridae > Melanophora > Melanophora roralis. Next base: position 50,127,171 of record OY757188.1, read on the forward strand.
TCGAAAAAAAGTACGAAAAACGTAATCATATTTTTTAAGACCTATAGAACGCAGTTTAAATAATGTTTATATCTATATTGGTTTAAAAGTAACAAAAAGTACCAAAATATATTTAACCCTTTTTTCCCTTTCGGTCCGAAATTAAAAAAAAAACAGCAGATCCCTGTCTGTTTATTTCTTAAGAAAAAACGCAAAACTTTTTAAACTTTGTTTCTATCTTATATACTTCTGAAGATAGAAAGTTATATTTTTTTCCCTTTTCGTCCCTTTCCCTACAGGTCAAATTTTTGAAAATTCATATGTATTTCAACAAACATGGAAAGCTTAACACGTGTTATAAATTTCATGTTTTTAGCTCTACGCGTTTGATCAGTATGGCTATGGTTAAATTTGTTAGGCAATTCATAACCTGACCTTCCCACACAAATAATTGTACTGTAGGCGTGGCACCAATAATTTTCAAAAAAAGGAGCCTATTGTTCCTTACAGACTTGAAGTAATACCCTGTAAAAATTTAAAAAAGATCGATCCACTGGTGTGGCCACCCTGAAGGAAACCTGGGGACAAGTGTCCCCATGTCAACACTTTTGTAGACAATTATGGTACCTCTTTGGCGACATTGTCAACAATATTATACAAATTAATATTTAGCATTAGTAAGAAGAAAAGAAAACTGTCAGCAAAAAATTAAAGCTTCAGGTCGTCGTCAAACGCAAAAGTGTATCAGCGATATAATGGTCATTATTAATTGTTAATTTTTTTAGTTTTCCTTAAAAAGTGTGACGGTTTATGGTTAGTGGTAAATTTACATTTGGCTAAGGAACTATTTTTTTTTAAATCCGTATATTTGTGTTCTTTATGATATGAAATCACGATCATTTTTTTTCGGGTGTTACCGCTGTTACGCTCTAATTGTATGAGATTGTTGAATGCACTATCACTCTCCCCTTGTAAGACTATCTCAACCATCGTATTCCATGCCAAAGCTTTCATTGACAAACTTTCATTAACAAATATGCTCTCATTGACTAACTTTCATTAATAAGTATGCTCTTATTGACAAACTTTTGTTCACAAACTTCTATTGACGAAACTTCATTAACTAACTATCAGTGATGAGACATATCTCATTGACAAATGAAAACAAAAAAAAACCGATCTAAAAATAGATTTGAATACGTTGTAGTAACATGCACTGCTACGCAGAAATATGTACATAAGTGATAAGAGAGTTGAGCTTTTAGTAGGAATGTGGGATATTTTTAATTCTTTATTATTATTTTATTCTTTACTTGGTGAATCAATAAGTTACAGGAATTTGTATTAAACGTTTGTTGTTTTTTTTTTATCGGCAGACGTCTATAACACAAGCTGTATATCTATTTAAATTACAGAAATATGTAATTTGCAAATATTTGGTTGCACTTTTACCGTAAGTGGTAATTTAACTTAGAAGGACAGAATTTTTGTTTATTAAATTATAAAAATATTCGGTTAGGCGTGGACCTGGTCCTGTGCGTCCAAGTGGAGAAAATCTAGGGGCTTGGTCGACTCTATTGGCCTGTCTACTTGGAGCAGCCTCTTCATTTAATGATAATTGGACTTAAACTTTGAGTAAAATTGCCCTGTTTGTATGGTAGACAGGGAAGGGTCTTTGCCGATCCACGTGGTCCTTATTAAGGCTGCAACCTACACCTAAGTCAACTAATTTACATATCTATATTGACCTGGATCTAAATTTTAAAACAAGAACTGCAAACTTTAATTTAAAAGAAAAGGGGAACATTTCATTGATTTTCTTAGTTTAATTAAGAAATCTGTATTTATCTTTTTAAACTAAAGGAGCCTCATAGCTGGTTTACATAATTTTTAATTATATACAGTATATATAGATACCGGTTATATAATTATAACGGAACGACTAAATTAAACACCTTCTGCTAGGTTAGGTTAGGTAGAACAGGCAGCCGTTGAAGGAAAGGATACAGCCCCGTAGGTCAGTGGTAAGTGCACGAGTCTACCAGGCTGGGGGTTTTGGGTTCGATTCCCACCAGAGACTCTGGTAAGTCTGCTTCATTCTTTTGTTCTTTCTTATCTATCCTTCTTAAAATTTCTTCTTTCCTTCCATCTTAACCTATTCTATCTGCTTCTCCAGGTAACACTAAGGGACCGAAGTGAGCTGTATCCTTTCCTAACACCTTCTGCTAACATCTATGGGCCCACAGATCAACGTTGGAGGAAACAAAAAAAAGTAAGTTTTGTATAAACCATTCATATCGGGTTCCTTTGAAAACAAAAGAAAAGAAAATTTTTGGTAATATTTTTTTCAATTTTCTCATTGAAAATTTTAGTTAAATATAACGGTTAAGTTGTTTAAAGGAAAAGTAAGATAATTTAACTTTACTTTCTGTATTAAATTAAAATGCACGTTACAAGCGAAGTCATTATTATTAAGTTTTGTTAGTTTATATATTTTGTCTAAGAAAGAAAAAATGAATTTATTTTTAATATTTTGAATTATTAAGGAAAATGATAATGATCAATAAAACATTTTTTAAATAAAGGTACCTAGTAACCAAACGGTGTTTCGGGTTATCAAGGACAATTTGATATGGTATTTAATTGATAACATGGTTGAGTTTTGGGCAATATAGGGGCATCATCTTCCCCTATGAACTTCGTCAGCTGACCTAAAGGGCCAATCAAACTAAGGATTTTTGCGCCTTTGGCGAACTTACAAAAACTTTTCAAATGTTAAAGCTAATTGAGCATTTTATAAAAATAGGGAAATCTGAATAATTTTACAAACATAAACTTTTTTTATATTTTTGCATCTACATAGGTAGATTAAGTTCTCATCTCAAAAAATTGGCATACATCGTGACGAGTAGATCACTTTTTTCATAAATACTGCTAGTTTCTTGAGAGTATAAAAAATCTAGCTTTTCTTTTTCATTTTACACCATTTTTTGCGAGGTCGCTGCTAATACTGTTTTTCACATTAGAACTAATGTTCTTTTCTGCGTCCAAGGGAGCGGTGAGCAGTATTAAACTGCATAATATTCTTTGTTGTGAAGTGCTTTGTTCCCGAGGAAGTAATTACAATGCAAAATGCAAATAACTGTAAGACAAGTCAACTAAACAAATTGATTTTTGTTGTTAACAGCTAACTTTTGGTAGTCAAAAAGCTGACAAAAAAAATTTCCAGTTAAACACTTAGCAAATAGTTTTTCTTTCTTTATAAAAAGTGTTTGTACGTGACGCCAAGAACTAAGATATCTGAAATCTTTCAATCTTTATGCCATATACAAACTGTATTTATAATTTACTGCACTACATTTGAGACTCGTCCATATATGACTGAAACACAACCACATACGGAAGATTGAAAAAAAAAGCTATCGAAAGTATTTGGGACAAATTTTGTTAAAAGCAAAAGGTAATAAACTACATGTATGAGAAAAAACACCTATTTCGAAGGGAAGGCCTAGGCAGAACTTCTACTTTGGAACATACTATTGAAATTGAACCAGGGTCTAGGCCGATTATACAACGATATTTTTCAGTGTCCGCGGCTATAGAGAAAAAAATTGCATGAAGAGGTAGACAATATGCTTGAACTGGGCGTCATTGAACCGGCCCCGCCTAATTGTTCCTGGAGTGGACCAGTTACGCTGGTTCAAAAGGAAGGGGAAAATCGACTTTGTCTGGACTCCAGAAAACTAAATGCTATAACGGGTCGAGATGCCTACCCTCAGTCCAGGTTGATGGACATTATAATACCTCCCGACTTGTGAAATAGGGTATTCGTCTACCTTGACGACCTTTTGGTAGTTAGTGAAAATTTTGGTGATCATATATTGTTGCTAGCGAAAGTATGTCAAATTCTGGAAAATGCAGGTTTGACGTTAAATATCGAAAAATTAAAATGGTGTATGCGTGAGGTTTGTTACTTAGGATACATTATAGGGTATGGATGCATAAAAGCTGATCCTGAGAGGGTATCTGCTGTTAAAAATTTATCACCCCCTAACACTGTCCGTGAAGTCCGAAAATTTTTAGGATTTTAGGATTTTTTTAGGATCATTGTAACACCTAATTTTGACCAACCATTCATTATTCAATGTGACGCTTCGAAAACCGGAGTAGGAAGAGTCTTGGCTCAGAAGGATGCAGATAATATGGAACGCCCAATCGCATTTTTTCGGAAAAATTAAACCGTGCTCAACAAAACTATTCTGTAACTGAGCTTGAGTGCCTTGCGGCAGTGTGGTCCATTGAAAAGTTTCGTGAATATGTTGAGGGTCACCAATTTACTGTCATTACAGACCACGCAAGTTTGCGTTGGCTAATGAACCAATCTGATTTAAATGGCCGCTTAGCTCGTTGATCCTTAAAGCTTCAGGGGTTTAAGTTCCAAATTGAACACCGCCGTGGAAGTTTGAATATTGTTTGAATTTTTCTACAATTCAAGGGCTTCTCCACAGTCGAATGCAACGGAACGCGTAAATGTGTCACTACTAGCTGGCATTAGATCCTATATAAGGAATGACCATCGTACTTGGGATAGCAAACTAAAGGAAATAGGAATTGCGTTACGATCAGCACGTACACGTATCAATCGGTTCTTCACCGTATTTGGCTTTATTTGGGCAACAAATGATTTTGCATGGTAGCACTTACAATCTCATTAGAAAATTGGGTATGTGAGAGGATGGGGAAACCGTGTTGGAGAAAAGCGATAGACTTAAATTGATCCGTAGCAATATACTAAAAAATTTGGACACTGCTCACCGAACTAATAAGCAGCAGTATGATCTCCGAACACGGCCTATACGTTTCGAAAGGGATGAATGGGTTTTTAGAAAAAATTTCCAATTGAGCAATAAATCGAAATATTTCAACGCTAAGCTAGCTCCAAAGTTTCTTAAATGTAAAATAGTTAAAAGGATTGGAAATAACTGTTTTGAGTTAGAGGAAAATGGCAAAAGAATTGCAATTTTTCATGCGAAAGATCTAAAAAAGGCAAGAATGATAAATAAAGAAGCTGTACTATACCTTACGGTAGAGATGAGCGATATTTCCGTACCTGTGATTTTATACCTGTGACTTGCAAATTACTGGTAACGACAGTGACATAAACTGTGAAGTAACTGCTACTGTTACTTTTAAAATATTGTGTTACTCAAATAACATTTTGACATGTAACGACAGTGACATAAACCGTGAAGTTACTGTTTCTACTATAGTGTTACTTTTAATTTATTATGTTACTCAAAGTAACATTTCGAAATATTGTGCAGTAACTCTTACCTGCGATGTTACTCTTATTATGTTAAACTTTGCAAAATGTAAAGTAACATTTTTGTGCTTCATGTTTACATTTTGTTCTATAAAAGAAGTAAAGCGCTTATGTTTTTATATGTGTGCTTCTGAAAGTGGTGTTAAAAACTTTACCAGAAAGGTGTCGTCAGAAATCTGCTCCGAGCACAAACAGTGGCGGCGGACACAATTCGGCTATGAGCCGGCTAAAGCATTAATACTCAAAAACAGATTTATACACATATTTATATTAAAAACATATCGTTAGCTAAAATGAAAAAAGCACAGCTAACAAAAATATAACTTTACGCGAGAAGCAAAAATCTTTGTTAGGGTTCAACAATAAACAATTCGCTCATTTGCGCAAACAACGCCGTAATAAAAAAAATATTTCGAAAAAAATGCGTATGAAGTTGTTAGTTTGCTTTCGTTATATAAAAAAGAATAATTAAATTTTTTTAACACGTTATAAGTAGAAACATTTTCATTATGAAACTGATATACGAAATAAAGCATAGCATAACAAACAATTCTGAATCGTTAACGCATAAAATGCATTTCTAGAATTACGACATTTGAGTAAATAAGCGATATATGTTTATAAATCGTTAACTGAAATGAAATTTTAGTTATTACAATTAGGCTTTTTGAACTTCACTTTTAATTATCAAAAAATAAAAATATTTTTGATTGGTGGAGTACAAATAAATATAAATATCCAAATCTTTGTTAAATAGCTCAAGAAAATTATTGTGCATTAGGATTGTCAGTTCCATGGGAAAGAATATTTTCAAAAGCTGGACAAGTCCTAAATGACCGACGAACGCGTTTGAACGAGAAAAAGGACAAATTTTATATTATACTTAGTTGTTTTATGTACATATACAGCTTAATTTGTGTAATTTTTTTTTAGGTTTTTGTTTTTGTTGCAATGGATTCCAACTATTTTTATATATTTTTATGTTTGGAATCTATTTAAAAAGAATTGTTAGCTGCTTTTCTAAATTAAAGCTTTACCTCAATGCTCCAAGGGAGCTTTAAAACTTATCTCAAAAGGTATAAATTTAAATTTTGTATCAAAATTTTGTTTAAAGTAAATTAAAAATATTAATAAAAATATGGGATATTGTTGTTACTACATACTTATTGAAAATTGATATTTCTTATTCATAAATGTTTTGAATTCTTATTTATCATTTAAATTATTTTTCCAATGCGTTGTTCAGAAGTTAGTTAAAAAGAACTAAAATCGCATAATCACTGCTTAAAATAACATTATGTCTATTGATTTAACAGAGATTAAAATAACTCTTTTACAAGAAGTGAAAAATGCTAAACAGTGATTATTTCAACCATCGTACTCCATGCCAAAGCTTTCATTGACAAATTTTTATTAACAAATATGCTCTCATTGACTAACTTTCATTAATAAGTATGCTCTCATTGACAAACTTTTGTTCACAAACTTCTATTGACGAAACTTCATTAACTAACTCTCAGTGATGAGACATATCTCTTTGACAAAAGACAAAACCAAAAAAACCGATCTAAAAATAGATTTGAATACGTTGTTGTTGCGTAGTAACATGCACTGCTACGCAGAAATATGTTAATTTTTTTAGTTTTCCTTAAAAAGTGTGACGGTTTATGGTTAGTGGTAAATTTACATTTGGCTAAGGAACTATTTTTTTTTAAATCCGTATATTTGTGTTCTTTATGATATGAAATCACGATCATTTTTTTTCGGGTATTACCGCTGTTACGCTCTAATTGTATGAGATTGTTGAATGCACTATCACTCTCCCCTTGTAAGACTATCTCAACCATCGTATTCCATGCCAAAGCTTTCATTGACAAACTTTCATTAACAAATATGCTCTCATTGACTAACTTTCATTAATAAGTATGCTCTTATTGACAAACTTTTGTTCACAAACTTCTATTGACGAAACTTCATTAACTAACTATCAGTGATGAGACATATCTCATTGACAAATGAAAACAAAAAAAACCGATCTAAAAATAGATTTGAATACGTTGTAGTAACATGCACTGCTACGCAGAAATATGTACATAAGTGATAAGAGAGTTGAGCTTTTAGTAGGAATGTGGGATATTTTTAATTCTTTATTATTATTTTATTCTTTACTTGGTGAATCAATAAGTTACAAGAATTTGTATTAAACGTTTGTTGTTTTTTTTTTTTATCGGCAGACGTCTGTAACCCAAGCTGTATATCTATTTAAATTACAGAAATAATTTGCAAATATTTGGTTGCACTTTTACCGTAAGTGGTAATTTAACTTAGGACAGAATTTTTGTTTAATAAATTATAAAATTATTCGGTTAGGCGTGGACCTGGTCCTGTGCGTCTAAGTGGAGAAAATCTAGGGGCTTGGTCGACTCTATTGGCCTGTCTACTTGGAGCAGCCTCTTCATTTAATGATAATTGGACTTAAGCTTTGAGTAAAATTGCCCTGTTTGTATGGTAGATAGGGAAGGGTCTTTGCCGACCCACGTGGTCCTTATTAAGGCTACACCCTACACCAAAGTCAACTAATTTACATATCTATTATGACCTGGATCTAAATTTTAAAACAAGAACTGCAAACTTTAATTTTAAAGAAAAGGGGAACATTTAATTGATTTTTTTTTGTTTAATTAAGAAATCTGTATTTATCTTTTCAAACTAAAGAAGCCTAATAGCTGGTTTACATAATTTTTAATTATATACAGTATATATAGATACCGGTTATATAATTATAACGGAACGCCTAAATTTAACACCTTCTGCTAACATCTATGGGCCCACAGATCAACGTTGGAGGAAACAAAAAACAGAAAAAAAAGTAAGTTTTGAAAATTTCTATATAATTATATAAACCATTCATATCGGGTTTCTTTGAAAAAAAAAGCAACGACAGAATTTTTTTTTTTGGTAATATTTTTTTTCAATTTTCTCATTGAAAATTTTAATTAAATATAATGGTTTAGTTGTTTAAAGGAAAAGTAAGATAATTCGACTTTACTTCCTGTATTAAATTAAAATGCACGTTACAAGCGAAGTCATTATTATTAAAGTTTTGTTGGTTTATATAATTTGTCTAAGAAAGAAAAAATGAATTTATTTTTAATACTTTGAATTATTAAGAAAAATGATAATGGTCAATAAAACATTTTTTAAATAAAGGTACCTAGTAACCAAACGGTGTTTTGGGTTATCAAGGACAATTTGATATGGTATTTAATTGATAACATGGTTGAGTTTTGGGCAATATAGGGACATCATCTTCCCCTATGAACTTCGTCAGCTGACCGATAAGGACCAATCAAACTAAGGATTTTTGCACGTAAATTTTTTGTTGTTCATTTTCAAATAGTAATTTGTAAAAGATCCCTCCCCCATCCGACGAGCCCTAGCCGGTTATAAACGTGCCTTCCCCATTACATTCGGACTAATACGGTGGAAAATACACCAGCTTAATTACTCCTACAGAATTCATTACAAATGGCGCCCAAAGTGGGGCCTCTCCCTTCCGACGACAACGTGACTGTTTACTTATCTACATTGACAAAGGTTGTGGGGATCTCATAGAATTTTCAAAAGAGTTTACGCAATTTCGATTTTTTTCATCGATTTAAATTTGGTTGTTGCAATCACAATCCAAATATTGACGGATTTCGTTTTGCTGAGAGCTTTTTTGACCTTAGTTTGAATTTTAAATTTGGCTTCTATTAAATATATTTGTACTGATTTTGAAAACGACTAATTATGTTGAAAGTCTTCTAATTAGATTGTCTGATTGGTGTAAAACTATATTTGATATTGTAGCGATATGAGGGAACTTTCACCTTTTTTTTATTGGTTTAGCTTACCAACTTTGTCAAAACTGTTTGAAAAGCTGCTTAAAAGCAAGCTTACTCCGATCCTGAATGAAAACAACTGCATTCCAGATCACCAATTTGGCTTTAGAAGTCAACATAGCACAATAGAACAAACTCACAGACTGGTGCAGGTTATAAGAAAAACTTTCGAGGAAAAAAAGTACTGCTCCGCGCTTTTTATAGATGTCTCTCAAGCTTTCGATAAAGTATGGCACGAAGGCCTGTTAAACAAACTAAAGCTAAACCTTCCAGCTAATATTTTCAACCTACTAGAAAAGTACATAACCGGTCGACAGTTTAAAATCAAAGAGGGAAACCAAATAAGTTCTTCTCAAACAATAGGGGCTGGTGTACCTCAAGGGAGTATACTAGGTCCAGTTCTGTACTTGCTTTACACAGCAGATATGCCAACCAATAGTTTTACACACACGTCGACATTTGCTGATGATACTGCTTTTCTTAGTATTCATAAAGACCCTAAAGAGGCTTCAAACCAATTGCAGCAACACGTAACCCAAGTTGAAAAATGGGCAAAGTTATGGGGAATAAAAATAAATGAACAAAAATGTACCCACGTAACTTTTACTTTACGCAAAGAAACGTGCTCTCCAATTCTTATTAACAACCATATGGTGCCTCAACGAACCGAGACAAAATATCTTGGTATTCACCTAGACCGCCGCCTCACATGGAAGCCTCATATAGATGCGAAGTTGACGCAAATGAAACTTAAAGCTACACAAATTCATTGGCTAATCGGCAGAAACTCTGTGCTTCGTCTTGATTGTAAACTTCTACTCTACAAATCGATTTTGAAACCAATTTGGTGCTACGGTATACAATTATGGGGCACTGCTTCCGCATCCAACATAGAAAAAATTCAACGCAGGCAAAACAAAATCCTAAGAATGATAACTGGTGCTCCTTGGTATGTTAAAAACAGCAACATCCACAAGGATCTACTAGTTCCACTAGTTAAATGCGAAATCCTGAACTATGTGGACAAGTATTTAAATAAGCTGGAAGCTCACCCAAATCCGCTCGCCCGAAACATCCTGCAACATAGTGGGCACACCCGCCTGAAAAGGAGGGATACTATTGCGCTTATATGAAGCTTGATAATTAATATGAGAACTTAAATTTTAGTCTGGCACTGGCTAGACTTATATTAACTACCTAGTTTTAAGATTTGAACACTTATTGTTAGTTCGCCACAGGCGAAGATTCAATAATAAATATATGAAACAAAAAAAAAAAAAAATATTTTAGGATACCTTTATTTGTATATATATATATATATATATATATATATATATATGATTTTAAAACATAGGAAAGAAAACATTTAGAAGAACTTTTTCAGAATGTCTGTTAGGCATAGTAACGAAAATATATCACTTTTAAAAGAGTATGTTGTTTGTAGGCAGGGCTTGACATTTGGAGAAGAAATGGTATCCACTAGGTGTACTCACGTATTTCACAGGACCTGTATCTTAGCTTGGCTTGAAACTTATCAATCTTGTCCCACTATACGTAGCGCTGTTGCAAAAAATAGAATACTAGCTAATACTTTAGCAAACAACACAGAAATGGAAGGTGCTGTAGGAGGTCAGCCAATAACCGGTACAGTACCACGAACGGATAACGATAACACTAAAACTGGCAATATCCTGTCGTCAAGGCGGAAAATTAGGTTCCAATCCTAATCCGAAAATCGTGATCTACCCATCTAAATCCCAATCCACTAAATCCAAACGGTAATTGGCTTTCCGTTGAAACTCCTAGTTCAGGGGCTCAGAATGTTTTCCATGACCGAAGTTTAGAGGATAGAATTTACAATAATATTCGATCAAATTTTGATGCCCAATTTTCTCAAGTACAGAATACTTTATCCCAACTTTCGAATCAACTAGCTTAGTTAAACATGAACAGGGCTCAAGAACCTGAATGGCCTTTACATAGCTTTTCTTCTCTAAGAAATGGTATCCCTGGGGAAAATAGTGCTAGAATTCACGATTCCACTTCTTTGGCAACTATTCTTACCAATAGCAGTAAGGTGGCAAATCTTATCAGCAGCTGGTCAATTTCATTTTCGGGTGCTTCTACAGGAATGCCTGTTCGTAAATTTTAGTCTATTATGTGAGCACGTTCATATTTTATTTAAGGGTAGAGCTAATGATTGGTACTGGCGTTACAGAGATCGCTTAGGTAGAGTGGTTTGGAGTGATTTGTGCCGCGCATTGACAGAAGACTTTACAACCCATTTTAGTGACACAGTTTTTTGTCGGATCAATTTGTGATAGAAAAATGGGGAGCGAATAAGAAATTTGCCGGTTTTTATAATAGCATTCTTTCGTTGTGTGATAAACTTAGATTACCCTTGCCAGAACCCGATTTGGTAGAAATTCTTCGTGGAAATTTAAAACCTCATCTTCGAAAGGAAATTTTCTACTTAAATATTAATAGTGTCTCACAGCTTAGACAGTTAATTTTGAGACAAGAGGCTTTAGATCAGGAGTTGACAAAAATGATCAGAGGTGTTCGAGGTAATGTAAACGAGGTAGTAGTAGAAAATGACGAATCCCATTTTGAAGACTTAAATGAAGTTTGCGAATCAGGGGAAAGACGTGGAAAAAGATATAACGACAGTTGTTGTTGGAATTGCGGGAGTAGAGGTCACCAATATATAGACTGTGAGGAAGAACGCACGGTTTTTTGTTACGGGTGTGGAAAAGCTGACGTATACAGACCGCAATGTGACCGGTATTAGGGAAACTTACAGACGAGCGGAAACAAAACCACCAGTTTTCGCTCGAAGGAGAATTAGATCGGAGCTTGGTAAAATTTAATGTTTTAACCCAGACAGACTTCAAGGATGAGGGTAGGGACAACGATATTCGGCAATCTTATTCTATTTTAAAGGAACCTTACCATGTCATACTACTGAATTACAACAAAACGAGGGAACATTGACAGTCACTTTGTAAGAAACCTAAAGTAAGGACTATACGTATGAGAAAATTTTTTTTATTAAGACGAAAGGTTCGCAAAATCTGCATTAACTCTATTCAATCATTTTGTAAGGAAAATAATACTAGACCGTTTATTCAAATTGAAATTTTTGTTAAGAAAGTAGGAGCTTTACTTGATTCCGGGGCAACAATATCCTGCATAAGTTTGCAGCTAGAGAATTTCTTGATCGAAACATACCTTTTAAGACTTGCAATTCGCTTGCAGAAGTAGCCGGTGGTAATAAATATAAGGTTTTAGGAACATTTGTCACCGACGTCAAGTTTGTGCGGGATCCAAACCTTTGACGATGTATACAATACCAGACCTGAAACAAGATGTATACCTAGGTTGTGACTTTTGGAGTAGCTTTGGATTTATGAGGAAAATTTTTGAATGCTTTTCTATTTCTGAGTACGAAACAAAACCAGGGGAGCACATCTTAGAAGATAACCAGCGGGATCGACTCAATAACGTCCCTTATTTCCGGACTTTCGAAGGGAAGGCCTAGGCAGAACTTCTACTTTGGAACATACTATTGAAATTGAACCAGGGTCTAGGCCGATTATACAACGATATTTTTCAGTGTCCGCGGCTATAGAGAAAAAAATTGCATGAAGAGGTAGACAATATGCTTGAACTGGGCGTCATTGAACCGGCCCCGCCTAATTGTTCCTGGAGTGGACCAGTTACGCTGGTTCAAAAGGAAGGGGAAAATCGACTTTGTCTGGACTCCAGAAAACTAAATGCTATAACGGGTCGAGATGCCTACCCTCAGTCCAGGTTGATGGACATTATAATACCTCCCGACTTGTGAAATAGGGTATTCGTCTACCTTGACGACCTTTTGGTAGTTAGTGAAAATTTTGGTGATCATATATTGTTGCTAGCGAAAGTATGTCAAATTCTGGAAAATGCAGGTTTGACGTTAAATATCGAAAAATTAAAATGGTGTATGCGTGAGGTTTGTTACTTAGGATACATTATAGGGTATGGATGCATAAAAGCTGATCCTGAGAGGGTATCTGCTGTTAAAAATTTATCACCCCCTAACACTGTCCGTGAAGTCCGAAAATTTTTAGGATTTTAGGATTTTTTTAGGATCATTGTAACACCTAATTTTGACCAACCATTCATTATTCAATGTGACGCTTCGAAAACCGGAGTAGGAAGAGTCTTGGCTCAGAAGGATGCAGATAATATGGAACGCCCAATCGCATTTTTTCGGAAAAATTAAACCGTGCTCAACAAAACTATTCTGTAACTGAGCTTGAGTGCCTTGCGGCAGTGTGGTCCATTGAAAAGTTTCGTGAATATGTTGAGGGTCACCAATTTACTGTCATTACAGACCACGCAAGTTTGCGTTGGCTAATGAACCAATCTGATTTAAATGGCCGCTTAGCTCGTTGATCCTTAAAGCTTCAGGGGTTTAAGTTCCAAATTGAACACCGCCGTGGAAGTTTGAATATTGTTTGAATTTTTCTACAATTCAAGGGCTTCTCCACAGTCGAATGCAACGGAACGCGTAAATGTGTCACTACTAGCTGGCATTAGATCCTATATAAGGAATGACCATCGTACTTGGGATAGCAAACTAAAGGAAATAGGAATTGCGTTACGATCAGCACGTACACGTATCAATCGGTTCTTCACCGTATTTGGCTTTATTTGGGCAACAAATGATTTTGCATGGTAGCACTTACAATCTCATTAGAAAATTGGGTATGTGAGAGGATGGGGAAACCGTGTTGGAGAAAAGCGATAGACTTAAATTGATCCGTAGCAATATACTAAAAAATTTGGACACTGCTCACCGAACTAATAAGCAGCAGTATGATCTCCGAACACGGCCTATACGTTTCGAAAGGGATGAATGGGTTTTTAGAAAAAATTTCCAATTGAGCAATAAATCGAAATATTTCAACGCTAAGCTAGCTCCAAAGTTTCTTAAATGTAAAATAGTTAAAAGGATTGGAAATAACTGTTTTGAGTTAGAGGAAAATGGCAAAAGAATTGCAATTTTTCATGCGAAAGATCTAAAAAAGGCAAGAATGATAAATAAAGAAGCTGTACTATACCTTACGGTAGAGATGAGCGATATTTCCGTACCTGTGATTTTATACCTGTGACTTGCAAATTACTGGTAACGACAGTGACATAAACTGTGAAGTAACTGCTACTGTTACTTTTAAAATATTGTGTTACTCAAATAACATTTTGACATGTAACGACAGTGACATAAACCGTGAAGTTACTGTTTCTACTATAGTGTTACTTTTAATTTATTATGTTACTCAAAGTAACATTTCGAAATATTGTGCAGTAACTCTTACCTGCGATGTTACTCTTATTATGTTAAACTTTGCAAAATGTAAAGTAACATTTTTGTGCTTCATGTTTACATTTTGTTCTATAAAAGAAGTAAAGCGCTTATGTTTTTATATGTGTGCTTCTGAAAGTGGTGTTAAAAACTTTACCAGAAAGGTGTCGTCAGAAATCTGCTCCGAGCACAAACAGTGGCGGCGGACACAATTCGGCTATGAGCCGGCTAAAGCATTAATACTCAAAAACAGATTTATACACATATTTATATTAAAAACATATCGTTAGCTAAAATGAAAAAAGCACAGCTAACAAAAATATAACTTTACGCGAGAAGCAAAAATCTTTGTTAGGGTTCAACAATAAACAATTCGCTCATTTGCGCAAACAACGCCGTAATAAAAAAAATATTTCGAAAAAAATGCGTATGAAGTTGTTAGTTTGCTTTCGTTATATAAAAAAGAATAATTAAATTTTTTTAACACGTTATAAGTAGAAACATTTTCATTATGAAACTGATATACGAAATAAAGCATAGCATAACAAACAATTCTGAATCGTTAACGCATAAAATGCATTTCTAGAATTACGACATTTGAGTAAATAAGCGATATATGTTTATAAATCGTTAACTGAAATGAAATTTTAGTTATTACAATTAGGCTTTTTGAACTTCACTTTTAATTATCAAAAAATAAAAATATTTTTGATTGGTGGAGTACAAATAAATATAAATATCCAAATCTTTGTTAAATAGCTCAAGAAAATTATTGTGCATTAGGATTGTCAGTTCCATGGGAAAGAATATTTTCAAAAGCTGGACAAGTCCTAAATGACCGACGAACGCGTTTGAACGAGAAAAAGGACAAATTTTATATTATACTTAGTTGTTTTATGTACATATACAGCTTAATTTGTGTAATTTTTTTTTAGGTTTTTGTTTTTGTTGCAATGGATTCCAACTATTTTTATATATTTTTATGTTTGGAATCTATTTAAAAAGAATTGTTAGCTGCTTTTCTAAATTAAAGCTTTACCTCAATGCTCCAAGGGAGCTTTAAAACTTATCTCAAAAGGTATAAATTTAAATTTTGTATCAAAATTTTGTTTAAAGTAAATTAAAAATATTAATAAAAATATGGGATATTGTTGTTACTACATACTTATTGAAAATTGATATTTCTTATTCATAAATGTTTTGAATTCTTATTTATCATTTAAATTATTTTTCCAATGCGTTGTTCAGAAGTTAGTTAAAAAGAACTAAAATCGCATAATCACTGCTTAAAATAACATTATGTCTATTGATTTAACAGAGATTAAAATAACTCTTTTACAAGAAGTGAAAAATGCTAAACAGTGATTATTTCAACCATCGTACTCCATGCCAAAGCTTTCATTGACAAATTTTTATTAACAAATATGCTCTCATTGACTAACTTTCATTAATAAGTATGCTCTCATTGACAAACTTTTGTTCACAAACTTCTATTGACGAAACTTCATTAACTAACTCTCAGTGATGAGACATATCTCTTTGACAAAAGACAAAACCAAAAAAACCGATCTAAAAATAGATTTGAATACGTTGTTGTTGCGTAGTAACATGCACTGCTACGCAGAAATATGTTAATTTTTTTAGTTTTCCTTAAAAAGTGTGACGGTTTATGGTTAGTGGTAAATTTACATTTGGCTAAGGAACTATTTTTTTTTAAATCCGTATATTTGTGTTCTTTATGATATGAAATCACGATCATTTTTTTTCGGGTATTACCGCTGTTACGCTCTAATTGTATGAGATTGTTGAATGCACTATCACTCTCCCCTTGTAAGACTATCTCAACCATCGTATTCCATGCCAAAGCTTTCATTGACAAACTTTCATTAACAAATATGCTCTCATTGACTAACTTTCATTAATAAGTATGCTCTTATTGACAAACTTTTGTTCACAAACTTCTATTGACGAAACTTCATTAACTAACTATCAGTGATGAGACATATCTCATTGACAAATGAAAACAAAAAAAACCGATCTAAAAATAGATTTGAATACGTTGTAGTAACATGCACTGCTACGCAGAAATATGTACATAAGTGATAAGAGAGTTGAGCTTTTAGTAGGAATGTGGGATATTTTTAATTCTTTATTATTATTTTATTCTTTACTTGGTGAATCAATAAGTTACAAGAATTTGTATTAAACGTTTGTTGTTTTTTTTTTTATCGGCAGACGTCTGTAACCCAAGCTGTATATCTATTTAAATTACAGAAATAATTTGCAAATATTTGGTTGCACTTTTACCGTAAGTGGTAATTTAACTTAGGACAGAATTTTTGTTTAATAAATTATAAAATTATTCGGTTAGGCGTGGACCTGGTCCTGTGCGTCTAAGTGGAGAAAATCTAGGGGCTTGGTCGACTCTATTGGCCTGTCTACTTGGAGCAGCCTCTTCATTTAATGATAATTGGACTTAAGCTTTGAGTAAAATTGCCCTGTTTGTATGGTAGATAGGGAAGGGTCTTTGCCGACCCACGTGGTCCTTATTAAGGCTACACCCTACACCAAAGTCAACTAATTTACATATCTATTATGACCTGGATCTAAATTTTAAAACAAGAACTGCAAACTTTAATTTTAAAGAAAAGGGGAACATTTAATTGATTTTTTTTTGTTTAATTAAGAAATCTGTATTTATCTTTTCAAACTAAAGAAGCCTAATAGCTGGTTTACATAATTTTTAATTATATACAGTATATATAGATACCGGTTATATAATTATAACGGAACGCCTAAATTTAACACCTTCTGCTAACATCTATGGGCCCACAGATCAACGTTGGAGGAAACAAAAAACAGAAAAAAAAGTAAGTTTTGAAAATTTCTATATAATTATATAAACCATTCATATCGGGTTTCTTTGAAAAAAAAAGCAACGACAGAATTTTTTTTTTTGGTAATATTTTTTTTCAATTTTCTCATTGAAAATTTTAATTAAATATAATGGTTTAGTTGTTTAAAGGAAAAGTAAGATAATTCGACTTTACTTCCTGTATTAAATTAAAATGCACGTTACAAGCGAAGTCATTATTATTAAAGTTTTGTTGGTTTATATAATTTGTCTAAGAAAGAAAAAATGAATTTATTTTTAATACTTTGAATTATTAAGAAAAATGATAATGGTCAATAAAACATTTTTTAAATAAAGGTACCTAGTAACCAAACGGTGTTTCGGGTTATCAAGGACAATTTGATATGGTATTTAATTGATAACATGGTTGAGTTTTGGGCAATATAGGGGCATCATCTTCCCCTATGAACTTCGTCAGCTGACCTAAAGGGCCAATCAAACTAAGGATTTTTGCGCCTTTGGCGAACTTACAAAAACTTTTCAAATGTTAAAGCTAATTGAGCATTTTATAAAAATAGGGAAATCTGAATAATTTTACAAACATAAACTTTTTTTATATTTTTGCATCTACATAGGTAGATTAAGTTCTCATCTCAAAAAATTGGCATACATCGTGACGAGTAGATCACTTTTTTCATAAATACTGCTAGTTTCTTGAGAGTATAAAAAATCTAGCTTTTCTTTTTCATTTTACACCATTTTTTGCGAGGTCGCTGCTAATACTGTTTTTCACATTAGAACTAATGTTCTTTTCTGCGTCCAAGGGAGCGGTGAGCAGTATTAAACTGCATAATATTCTTTGTTGTGAAGTGCTTTGTTCCCGAGGAAGTAATTACAATGCAAAATGCAAATAACTGTAAGACAAGTCAACTAAACAAATTGATTTTTGTTGTTAACAGCTAACTTTTGGTAGTCAAAAAGCTGACAAAAAAAATTTCCAGTTAAACACTTAGCAAATAGTTTTTCTTTCTTTATAAAAAGTGTTTGTACGTGACGCCAAGAACTAAGATATCTGAAATCTTTCAATCTTTATGCCATATACAAACTGTATTTATAATTTACTGCACTACATTTGAGACTCGTCCATATATGACTGAAACACAACCACATACGGAAGATTGAAAAAAAAAGCTATCGAAAGTATTTGGGACAAATTTTGTTAAAAGCAAAAGGTAATAAACTACATGTATGAGAAAAAACACCTATTTGCCGAAAACGTCAAATTTTGAACCCCTCTAGCTCAGAGAGTTCTTGACCGATCGTGTTAAAAAATTGTGTCTAAACTACTCTCTGCAAGAACTTACTTTGGTCCAAATTTCTTTCCAATCGAAAGACATCGGTTTTAAAAGTTGGGTCACTTGACATGAAATCCCCCATATACATATGTGTATGCTTCTAACTTTTTTAATTATACAATTTAGTTTTCATGTACTATGTTTGAGTTTTTAAGAGTAGATTTTATCTTAAATATCCATTAATTTTAATTCTTATGTAAACATTAAAACAAACAGTTATTTATAAATGTGGGTACCTGGGTAAAATAGTATTCGCCTTAACACATCGATAACTATAAGCTGACAAAATAATTGATGATGTTGCCAGAATCAAAACCTGTATTTTTCTTAATGCACACCTTAGTGAAGGGACTTTTTTGCATACGATTTTTTGAAAAAGCTTTGTTAGTTAATGAATGCTTTAAGGCCAAAGTAAGAATTTTTTTGCATACGACCGAAACTGATTAATTCAGTTCATATTATGATGAAACATGTGAATTTGAAAAGAATCCAAGCCGATGAATTTCAAAAAGACCAATTTGATGAAAGTGTGCGTATCCTTCAAATTGATTTTGCAATCCCTTTCGCTTGTGAATACCAGAATGAAAAAATTAAGAATTACCTTCAGTGGAAATAATTTGGAGCGAAGGCTTCGCATCAGATTTTAAAAACCGTTATATAGTAAAATTAATATCAATGCTGAGCGAAAAGTACGCAAAGCGCTTTTTTGGAAATATTTTGCTACATCTAATGGAAAAGGTGTAATAGATGGAATCGGCGAAAATATAAGAAGGTTGGTAAGAGAGAAAATAATGAGCCAAAGCAAACATATTGTTAAATTTTTGCTTAATCTGAATCACCATGAAATAACACCAATGCCATAACAAAAATTTCAAACTTTTATTTAATAAAAGCCAATCAAAATATCGTGGAGTGAAAAAAACAAAGCTTATCTGTAGACAAAACTGTAATTAACTTTTGATTTTTGTGTATTTTATAAAAATAATTTCAACTGTGTGAAAAAAAGGGATACTATTGCACTAAGATGAAACTACTTAATTAATTAATTTTATTATGAGAACTTGAATTTTAGTCTGGCACTGGCTGGTCTAATAAAAATTAAATAATTCTAAGATTTGAATACTTATTGTTAGTTCGCCAAAGGCGAAAATTCAATAATAAAAATATGAAAAGAACTGTGTCCCTTACGTGACGCAATTTGTCGGTACGTGACAAAATAAAAAATTAATATTTTACTTGTAAATATTCTTTTTGTTAAAAATTCATTATCATCATAAGTAGGCGTGGTTTTCTCTATGTGTAGTTGATTCGCTGGAATTTGGATTTAAACACTACAATTTTAAATGTTGGTTGACTCAGGCTGTCGCACACGTGACGAAGTTTGTTCAATTTTTTCTCAAATATGTTATGAATTATTTAAAACAAGTTCGATGTAGGATTGAAGACCACCATGCAGTTTAATTAATAGAAGAACAAAATAGAATTCTGAAGTACCAATTAGAAGTTGTATGTAAAATTAGTGCTAAAAAATAGTTGAATTTGTCTGTACGTGACGGTGGAATGCCCCTAATTAAAATTTGTCCAACCAGCGGCAGACTAAAGTTTTAAGTTCTCAAGAAGTATAAAACATTTCTAAATGTTTTATCTAAGTGCACCAGTATCCTTCCTCTTCAAACGACTGTGTTGCTCATGTTGTAAGATGTTTCAAGCGAGCGGATTTGGATGTGTTCCCAGCTTATTTAAATACTAGCACATACATAGTTTAGGATTTAACATTTAACTAGCGGAACTTCTAGATCCTTGTGGATGTTGCTGTTTAATATACCAAGGTTCACCAGTTATAATTCTTAGGATTTTGTTTTGACGGCGTTGAATTTTTTCTATGTTTGAGGCGCAAGTGCCCCATAGTTGTATCCCGTAGCACCAAATTTGTTTTGGAATTGAGTTGTAGAGCAGAAGTTTACAATGAAGACGTAGCACAGAGTTTCTACCAATTAGCAAATTATAGTAAGTTTGGTAGTTACGGGTTTTAAATATTCAAGACAATTACAAATCTATTACTATTGCATTAGCATTGAATTGCGACTAATGCAATAGAAAGCCTTGGTTTGTAGAGCGAGGCTTTAAAACTCCGCAGACGAGCAAATGATGCCCTTTATTTGAGTTCAGTAAAAGAAGAATGAATTCTTGTGTCTAAACTGAGACTGACTTTTATTTACAAATTTTCCAACTTATATACTAATTTACAAATTATCTAAAA
The DNA here is from genome assembly GCA_963583895.1 of Melanophora roralis. Taxonomy (NCBI): domain Eukaryota; kingdom Metazoa; phylum Arthropoda; class Insecta; order Diptera; family Rhinophoridae; genus Melanophora; species Melanophora roralis. The sequence continues at coordinate 50,148,176 of OY757188.1, forward strand.
ATTATCTGACACATCTTGAATTTCATTCATACATCCAAAATGCCCAATGTAACATGGTGTTCAACTTTTCGTTCATGTTACAAAAATGCATTTACTGATCGACTGACTAATCAGCACAGTCATTGTTTTTAAACAAATTGCATTTCTCCTATTTAAGGTATTTAAAATAAAATAAAAAGAAATTTGATTTTGCTTGACCGTACTTAAGGGGTAACAAATTAAGTACGGTCAAGTACCTAAAGCAGTAAACTATAAGTGGAGCAAGTGAAAATACTCATGTTTCACTTCGCTGTAGGTATTTTGGTATACGTAAGAAGTGCAAGCATTTGTTTACCATATGTGTCATAATGTTTATGTGTCATTGATATGGTCGTTTACAATTAACATTTTCTGTTATTTTGCTTACAAAAATATTGTGTGATGCTTTTGTGGAAATGAAAAAATAAGTGTACACTACACCCTTACCCTTAAGATAGAATTTATGAGATTTTGACTAAATTATAAATCTGAATACAAATTAATAGTTTTAAAAAAAATTTTTTTTGTATATGGTTAATGCATTTTTAGTAAGTATTATAAATAAGAATATATACTTATATCTACTTTATTTCATGATTTTTTTGTATAATTTTAATGAGTTATTATGGAATATTCGTTCTTTATCATTTACTTCTATTATTGAATTACAATTTTGTCTTTCTAGTATTCTATATGGACCAATGTAGGGACTCTGATTTTTCTTTCTACTTTCTAGTTTTACTAATACTAAGTCTCCTACATCAAATAAACTTTTTATAATTTTCTTATCATATTTTAATTTTGATTTTTCTTTTGCTATATTTATCAAATTTTTTGCGTTATCTAATGCTCTCTTAATCCTAGTCCTAAGTTCATTAGCATAATTTTCCAAATCATAAACTTTAGTGTTAGTGCATAATGCGTCTGTGGGCAGAGTTGGTAATTTGCCAAAAATCAACTGGTATGGAGAATTATTGCTATTTACGTGAGGTGTGGTATTATACGCAAATGTATAATAAGGTATCCACTTGTCCCATTCTAAATCCTTAACAAAGTTTAACATATATTCATTTAATACTCTGTGATTTCTTTCTAGTGTTCCTATAGACTGATGGTGATATGGTGCTGAGAATTTCTGGTCTATATTTAATAGTTTGCATACTTCATTCATTAATTCATTTTTGAATTCAGTGCCTCTATCTGATTTTAATACTTTAAAGCAACCATATTTTAAAATAAACTGTTCTACTAGAGTTTTAGCTATATTCTTTGCTTCTTTTGTTTCCATAGGGTATGCTACAACATACTCAGTTAATTCGCATTGCATTGTTAGTATATATCTATAGTTATTAAAAATTCTTAATGGTCCTGTTTGATGTTTGAAATAAAACGAGGCGCAATAGATATTGTCGGCAACGTAGCAAAGTCCTTATTCGGTGTTCTGGATTCAAAATATGCTCAGCAAATGTCCGACACCAACAACAATATCAAAAACGATGAAGCCCGACTACAAGAGCTCCTGCGGAATCAAACTTCATTCTTGGACTCTACCGTTAACTTAATGAAGCAGACTGAGGCTCAGACTCAAAATGGTTTTGAAAAAATCAACTTTAAAATCATCAAACTCATGAACCGCACAGACAATGACCAACGCTCGCAGCTCATCTTATCCCTAAGCATCCAGTTAGTTATAATCGCGGACAAGGTTCAAAAAATGCACACCTCTATGATTAACATGTTGGCTGATAATTATTATGGCCGGATCAGCCCTATTCTGCTAACCCCACAACAATTTGCTACTGAAGTGGATAACATAAAGGCTAATCTTCCAAAAGATTTAACATTACCAGTAGTGGATATCATTCATATATATGGTATCGCGGCAGCTCATGCATCAATCTCCAATGAGCACATCATCTGCACCTTGTTTATTCCCTTGTCAAATCAAAATAAATATGATTTATTCTACCTTACATCAGTCCCACAAGTAATAAACAATTCATTAGTAGCTATCATACCGACATCAAAAATGATAGCCCTTAATGCTCATCGTGATAAATATTTCCCAACGGATGACAACAAACTTCTTGGCTGCAATACACTGGAGCGCAATACCCTTTTGTGCCCAAATGTCCAAGCTACTTACCACAAGGGGGCACCACTATGCAGCTGCGAGATACATTTATTCAATAATGAATCTGATTTAAGCTGCAATATAGAAGTAATAGCCAACAACAACGTATGGTATCAACTGTTTGAAAGGAATCAATGGCTAGTCGCAACCCATCAACAACTCAAATTAAGTACAGTTTGCAATGGAAAGAGCAGCTATCAGCTTGTGCAAGGTACGGGATTAATAACACTCCCAGCAGGGTATACTATAAAAAACGAGATGATTAGGGTAAGCAGTTATCAAACCATCACATCAACTCTCCATCAATCCAATACAGCCAACAGGATGTCATTTTTCAATTCGTTGCATGATGGGGACAACCTGACGAAATCTTTGATATACCGTTCAAGTATTGAGGAAATAAACCGATTGCAGGCAGAAGTGAAAGCACAGCTACGCGACATACCAGTAGCGACAAGCCATCACGAAATACATAGTTTGACAGCCAGTTTCTTTGCATTGGCACTCATTTTAATTTTATTCATCATCCTACTAACAAACTACATACGAAAGAAGAAGGCTAACGCTCACGGGGCAGTACCGCACTCTGCTCCAAGGTCCTCATGGGATATTTCAGTGGATCCACCAGCTTGACACTGCTTAGATTAAGTCCCCGGAATTGATTTATGTGAGCTGTTTAACTATTCTTCCCGGTCCCCCTAAGGGGGGCAGTATGTTAATTCTGTAGAATTTTTTATTTTGCAACTAAATAAAACAAATCTTAATAGAATTGAAATTTAATAAACTCCCTAATTTTTGTTGTTCTTCAAATCTGTTTTGATTCTCCCACAGTCTAGTCAGCCAAAGCGTGAGAATCGATGCGTCAGCTTTTCGTTTCGACTGCACATGAAAACATAAAATATTTATTTTGCAGGTGCTATTCAAATTACCAGCCAGACAGTATGAAATCCAACGCTTTTCCCTGGCTACCTTTGGGAAAATATTTAAATGAAACATAAGCAATTCCGGCTTATTTCAAAACTAGTATTTGGGGTTTCGGTGATATTCATTTCCTCCCTAACATGTTTTGTTTGCTTATTTCTTAAACATTTATCGCAATTTACAACGTAATCTCGTACCATTATTCTCATATTTTTCCAAACATATCTTTGTTTGAGTCTTAGTACAGTCTTTCGAATGCCTAAGTGTCCTGATAATGGTGAGTTGTGGAATTCTTCAACTAATTTGTTTGGTAATTTCTTATTTTTAATGTATTCAAGTTAATGTTTTTACATTTTTTAGATTTTATCAATCTTTGGTATACCTCATCATAAATTCTTTTCATATATTCTACTGATATCAGTTTGAAAATTTTATCGTCGCTAGCTAATGCGAGATTTTTAATATTCTGCTTATGCATATAGATTATCAGCTTCTCTAGAAACAAAACGTATTTTGCAAGATCATCACTAATATCCTCCTCAGTCCCAAGGAAAACCCTAGCGTCGGACAATTTAAAAAAATAGGTTTTTTATGTTCTTATAAGAAAAAAAAAACAAAAAAAATTTTTTTCAAGGACAAAGGACGAAAGGGTACTGAGATATCGCAGGTGCAGCCGGCTGGACATTTGTAGCTAAATGAAATGAAAACTAAATTTTTCAAAACATTTTATTTTTCAATTCAAGAAAATTAGGTACATATGTATGTATACTTTTAGATAAAAATTAAAAGCAAAATATATAATATATTGGTTGATTAAGAATGAAACTCCATGAAGCATTGCCGATCATTTGTAATGCATAGAAACACGTTGCATGAAATACACTTAAAACGTGTCTTTTGGTTGCACCCCTCTTTACGACAACGCATAAATTTATTTTTGTCGGTGACACTGCAAATAGGTAAGTGCTTGTTTTCCGTTACCCGCACATCTTTTGGTGGTAACGGTTTAATTGACCGAGCTATTTTTTGTTGGGGGCCGTCTTCTAGCTCTGGAGACAATGTTGGTTTCCTCTTTTGAGAAGCGCCACCAATCAAACATTCCGCGATATAGAATTTGAAATCTAGCAAGTCCATCAAGTTTTTTTTATTTTCTCCGCAAGCATATTTATCCTTTTTGTACATTACCCAGGAGTTGCATGCGGCAACGTCGACAAAATGCCAAAACACCTTCAGCGGCCATTTTTTTGTTCGAATAGCAATTCTGTAGTAAGAAACTAACCTGTCAGCTAGGTCTACTCCTCCCATACATTGGTTGTATCTGTATATCAAATTGGGGCACTCAATATTTGCGTATCTTTTTTTAACTTTGTCCCAGCGGCGGGCGGATTGGATTGGTAATGATCCTATTGAGGTTGTGGCAATCAGAACTGAGCGGCTATCCATCCACTTAACTACGCACAATTTGTCATCTTCTCTGACGAACTCTTCAAAGCTGCCTCGGCCTTTTTTTAATAACGTTGTGTCCTTGGATAGCTTAGAAACAAGTTCCTTGGGCACTCTATTCAACTGAATAGTACCTGTAGCAAATATACCTTTTTCCAGCAAGTACTCTAGTATATTTACCGAAGTAAAATATCGATCGATGAATATTTCGCTACCTTCTTTTAGATCTCCAGCAAGTTTTTGCACAACAGTTCCTCCAATTCCTAAATGCTTATTAGGCTTACCATCAGGCCATGTATTTGCTCCTTGGTATATAAAAAAGTCAAGAACTAACCCATCCGGTGAAGCTAAAACAAAGTTTTTCAATCCTACTGGATTTGGTTTGCCTTTTACGTACTGTTTTAAGCTTGTCGTTCCAGAAAAAGGAATCATTTGCTCATCGATGCTGCATTTTTTAGGTTTAGGAATCAAGTTACACCTTTTTAACACAACGTCAAGTACTGGCTTAACTTTCCAAAGCTTATCCTTTTTTTCCTCTTCAGTAACTGCCATATTGTTTACAAAGTGCATGTTATTTCTCAGCTTAAAAAGCCTATCCCTCGGAATTTGTGTGATAGCTGGAACTTTTATTTGAGGTCGATAATACATGCGTATTCTTGGAAGTTTCATGCACCCTGCCACAATATGAGCACCAACTAGCTTTTTGTACTCGGAAGGACTTGAGTTCAAAGTGGTGTTATTTTGCAAGGCATAGATATTGCTGTTTTCCGAAACAAGACTCCAAAAACTACTACCAAAATACTCAGAAAAATAATCAAATGGTGTCCACGAATGCCTGTTTCCAACCTCCCAGTCTTCTTCTTCAGAGCATTGTGAAGAATTTGAAAGGTTCTTTGAAAGCCACTTTAACCGCTTGGCTTGTGTTTGAGGCAAAACTTCGGGCGGTGGTGGCTCTTCTCTTTCAATTACTTCATCCGCTAGTTCCTCTTCAAAAGCCAAACAGTTTTGTTCCTCTTCATTGTCTTCATCATCTGAGAAATCTTCAATGTCGCTTTCCATGAGCAGGTTAAAAATCTCTTGCTCCGAAAATTTGCGTGCCATTTTAACAAAAACAGGTAACTAATGTGCAGCGGGCTGCACGCGTCAAAAAAAATGCTCAAATAAGTGCCTAGTAATAAGGTAATGAAATTTTACTTACTTTATCTTGTTTATTGAATTATTAGGAATAAAATTATATATCCTTCTTTTAGTTTTAACACTTTTTAACTTAAAAAAATTAATAAAAATGGTTAAGTGCTCAAGTAAACGTGCTTTACGATCAAGTGATCACAAACATAACGGTAAATTTCTTAGAGTAACCAGCTTTCTAAAAAAATTTCTGGATTTTACTACAGAAAACATGTCCAGCTAGCTGTTTAAATGGTCATAACATGAAAAATTATTTTTTTTACCCATCTGCAGACGTTTAAAAAATGTCAAGTAGGCTTCACGTAAGGAACGAGGAGGATATTCATATGATAGCTATTATTTATACAGTCAATGGTACCATTTAATTTATCATTATTGATAATTTTAAATTTCAATTTGTGCACATTTTTAATATCCTGTAGTGAAGTACATTCCCATATGTTTGTATATTTTTGTTGTTGGGATATGTTTTTCTCATCTGTGTTGTTTTACAAATAATGGCACCCTTACCACCAGAGAGGTGCAATCTTTCCCTACCATTTCAGATAACGGGTATTGATTTTGCAGGCCCGTTCGAACTAAAGACGTCCTAATTAAGAAACTCGCCCTATGTAAAAGGTTACGTCAGTGTGTTCGTTTGTTTCAGTACGAAAGCAGTGCACTTAGAACCTTGCTCAGATCTCTCATCTCCCGCATTTGAAGCCGCATTTAGTCGTTTCGTTGGGAGGCGAGGTCTACCCCAAAGGGTAGTAACTGATAATGGCAGGAATTTTCTAGGATGTAGTAGAGCACTGGAACTCGAATTTTCCGCTTTTATCGAGAATGCAGCCCAAGACATAGCTCAAAGGTACATTGCTCACGGGTTTGAATGGAAATTCATACCACCGCATGCTCCTCATATGGGCGGCTTATGGGAAGCCGCCGTGAAAAGTTTTAAATATCACCTTAAACGAGTTGCGGGGTCACATAAATTTACATTTGAAGAATTTGCTACTGTGTTGGCTAGAATTGAAGGCGTGCTCAACTCTCGACCAATATCAGCTCTGTCCGAAGACCCCACGGATCTAACAGCATTGACTCCAGGGCATTTCTTAAGAGGCGCTCCCTTAACCGCTTTTCCCGAACAAGGCTTTCAAAATCTATCTTTGGTCGATCGATGGGAAAAATTAAAGGCAATACATCATAGATGTTCCATACGATGGAAGGAAGACTACCTCAAATCACTACACAAACGGACCAAGTGGAAGGACCCCGCGCCAAACCTTAATGTTTGGGACCTCGTTGTGGTTATGGATGATTTATTACCACCCCACGAATGGCGCTTAGGAAGGATTGAGGAAACCTTTCCGGGACATGATGGTAATACACGAACTGCTAATGTTCGAATCGCCACAGGAGTCATTACTCGTCCTATTGTTAAATTGTGCCTTCTTCCCTTTGTTAGGGAAAGCGACCACTTAAAAGGTGGATGCTACCCATAAACGACACCGTTCCTAAACCCCCTGACTTTAGCGTAGTCGGGCTTGAGACACATGTCCCTCACCCTTTAATACTTATAACACAAACCATATTCTTACATTTCGTAGCTAAGTCCCTAGCATATTCTACCTACCTCTATACACTAATCAAATATTTTAATTTTTTCTCTTAAATCGTTACCTCGTGTCTAATAACGTACTTTATACCTGCAGGAACAACCGAAGACTGGAAACTACTCGTCCGACACAGAGCCGGCGCAACCCGAGTGCCAGTGGAAGAAGACTCGAGCCAGACACTTTCCAGTGCGCGTTGTGCAAACGGTTTCACGCGAATTAATGTTTTGTAGTTGGAAGAGAATAAAAAATATAATTTTTTGGACTACTATGAGTCTTTTTCTTTATTTATAAATTCTCTTAACTTAATTTTAATTAAAAATACTTCGACGTCTATGCGTCTTAAATATACATTTATTTCAACTCTATTTGAATTAAAAATGCTGCAACGTCTATGCGTCTTGAATATCTATTTTTAATTGCCTAGTGATGTCTGAGTTAGTTGTTTAAATACTAGAAATTATTGATAGTGTTTCTTTGTTTATACAAAGAATGAACCTTTTTTATCTATTGGTGGTTTACAACTTTTATGTAGATTAGTATTATCTTAATTTAATGTGTTTTTCTTAATTTTAATTGTATACAATTTATATCTTAACATAATTCTTATCTCTATGTTTTTGTATTTATTTGTTCACAAAGGTTCTTATCATAAATGTCTTATTTATAGGTAGAGATGTTTCATGCAGAAACATGTTTGAGTCCTTATCAATGTAATTGTTATTTTCCTTACCTACATACATTATGTTTCTACTTATACATATTTATAGTTTAAACAAAGAGGGTTGTTTTGTGTGTGTGTGCGAGTGACGTTAACTCGCGCTGCGGTTCTGCCCTAAATTTTTGAAAATGAGCCCAAGGAGACGGGAAATTGTAGTGGAGAAATATCACTACTGCCTTAATTGTCTGGCAAAAAGCCACGACCTGAGAGCATGTTCGTGCCTTGACACATGCAGAAAGTGTGGTAAATATCACCACACACTCCTGCACGCTAATCCGACTCGGCCAAAGTCAAGACAAAATGAGCCAACTCGTCCTCGTCGTAAGCCGTCAAGCACCAGACATCAATCACCGTTATCAACCCAAGCGGCACCCAGACATCCAGCAGCCTCATCAAAGCGCAGAGTAGCTCGACCATCAACCACATCTCCACAACCTACATCGTCGACAACGCCAGACGCCAAGATCCTTGCTGAGGCGATTAGATCATTGGCCCAAGTTCTTTGTGGCTCAAAGAAGACGTCATCGGTTGCCTGAGGCCAGGGCTGGCGGCATGTCCAGACTCATCGCTGTACACATATATCTATTCTTTTTCAACAACTTTAATCTGTAAAAAATCTGCAAGTAATTTTTGAATTTACTTATATACCTAAACTTACCTATACTTACCAATGAATTATACTTACCAATGAATTATACTTACCAATGAATTATACTTACCAATGAATTATACTCAGCTAACTTACTACTTAAGACTTATCGTGTAATACTTACCTTAAAATACTTACCTTATAATATACTAACATGTATTGTAAACGAATGTAAAGTTGCCCACACTGGTTATCTTTCCAATCGGGTTGAAGGTTTCGGAGAAAACCGAGACCTGAATCAATTGTGTATGCTTTAACAAACTTACTTCCGTTTTGTGATCCCTGGTGCGAGCAACTTCTAAACTTTGAGCTCTCGTATTAGTTAAGGTAACTATACTCATCCCTGAATAAACACCATACATCACACTCATTAACTTCATTTGGCTTTTTTTTTTATAAATTCTCCATGATTATATGCGCTCGGCAAGAGAATATAATCATTAACTTTAGGTAACTAAATCTTCTGTGCCCTGCAGGTTTAGTCACCAGCCAAATTTTATATTTTTATGTTGCAAGAAGCAACTTAAAAATACACAGTTGTTTTGCCCTTTGCGTTCATTCCACGTGTAATTGCTAAAATTTTTGTTGGTTTGGAATAATCGTCTTCTATTGGAATCATGTTTTTTAGTATATCAGAATCTATCTTAATTCTAGATAAAGCATCAGCATTTGTATTAATTTTTCCTTTTTTGTATACAATTTCAAAGTCATAATCTGATAAATCAATCCGTACTCTGTTTAATTTAGAAGAGGGGTTTTTATGAGTAAAAAGTGAAACAAGAGGTCTGTGGTCAGTTACTACTATAAATCTTCTACCATATAAATATGGTCTAAAGTATTCAATGCCCCAATGTATAGCAAGTAATTCTTTTTCTATCACAGGTTTATTAATTTCGTGCTTATTCAAAGTTCTGCTAGCATAGGTTATTGGCAAATCTGTTCCTATTTCTCCCTGTGATAAGATTGCACCTAAAGCATAATTTGAAGCATCTGTTGTTAGAACGAAAGGTTTTTCAAAATCCGGATATTGTAATATTGGTGAACTAATTAATTTTTGTCTTAATATGTTAAAAGTTTGTTGACATTCATCTGTCCATTCAAATATTTTTCCTTTCTTTGTTTGATCATTCAGACATTCTGTTAATGTAGCGAAATTTTTTATAAAACGTCTATAGTAATTACAGAAAGCTACAAATCGTTTTACCTCGTTAGCATCTTTGGGTATTGGATAATTTTGTATTGCCTTGTGTTTTGCTGGGTCTGTTTTGATACCTTCTTTTGTTATTAGATGACCTAAATAAACAACTTCCGATTTGAAAAATACACATTTTTTTGCGTTCAATTTTAAATTGTATTTTGATAAACGTTCAAAAACCTGTCTCAGATTGTCATTGTGATGTTTTAAACTACATCCAAAAATTATGATGTCGTCCACATATAAGAATGCTTTACTATCGAGACCTGAAAGTGCTATTGTTAGCATACGTTGGAAACTATTTGATGAAATTTTAAGGCCAAAAGGTAGTCGTTTAAATTGATAGTGACCGTTTGATGTGGAAAATGCAGTTGGTTTTCTTGATTCTTTATCTAAGTTTATCTGATGAAACGAGCTTGTCATATCCAGAGTTGAAAAATATTTTGCTCTTCCCAATTTATCTAATACATCTTTAATTCTTGTAAGTGGAAATTTATCGTTAACTATTTTCTTATTCAATTGTCTAAAATCTACTACAAGTCGCCATTTCTCTTTGTCTCGATTGCTTTTCTTTGGTACAACAAGTAATGGTGAGTTGTAAGGACTGGTTGAATGTTCAATAATATCGTCATCAAATAATTTTTGAACTTGTTGATCGATTTCCTCCACTTGAGTTTGTGGAAGTCTATAGTTTTTGATGTAAACTGGTGTTTCATCGGTTAAATTAAGATGTTGTGTATAAAAGTTATTTGCTGTTAAAACATCGCCTTCTAAGTGAAATATGTCTTTATAGTCTTTAAAAACGTTTATCAATTCATCCGTCGCTTTACTGTCAGTATTGTCAATTTTCAACGTTTGTAATAGTTTGCTAAATCTGTCTAAAAATTATCTGACACATCTTGCATTTCATTCATACATCCAAAATGCCCAATGTAACATGGTGTTCAACTTTTCGTTCATGTTACAAAAATGCATTTACTGATCGACTGACTAATCAGCACAGTCATTATTTTTAAACAAATTGCATTTCTCCTATTTAAGGTATTTAAAAAGAAATTTGATTTGCTTTTGTTGCCCCTTAAGTACGGTCAAGTACCTAAAGCACTAAACTATAAGTGGAGCAAGTGAAAATACTCATGTTTCACTTCGCTGTAGGTATTTTGGTATACGTAAGAAGTGCAAGCATTTGTTTACCATATGTGTCATAATGTTTATGTGTCATTGATATGGTCGTTTACAATTAACATTTTCTGTTATTTTGCTTACAAAAATATTGTGTGATGCTTTTGTGGAAATGAAAAAATAAGTGTACACTACAAAATGGATTTGGGCCGTTTTAAATTTTATTTAGCATCTTTATGTGACATCAATGTGAGGCGGCGAATGCCAAAATCTTTCGTCTTTAATCGTTGAGGCACCGTATGACTGTTAATAAGGATTTTAGGGCACGTTTTCTTGCGTAAAGTCAAAGTAACATGGGTGCATTTTTGTCAATTTCATTTAATACACCATAACTTTGCCTATTTCTCTATTTGGGTTACGTGTTGTTGCAGTTGGTTCAAGGTCTCATAAGAGTGCTTATGATAACTGAGAAAGGCGGTATCAGCAACAGACACTCCCTCTTCTGGTGGTATACCCCCACCAACTGGAGGTACTGCGAGTGAAATATGTACAGGCGTTGCTCTGCTGGAACTTGCCCCCTCTGTAACTAACTGCGTATTGGGTGATGGCGTTTTATAATGCTTTTGTTCAAGATCCTCGAGTCTTGAACGGATATTCCCTTTGTACTCCCCGTTTCTAACGAATAAGAAGAATCGTCGCCGTAGCTCTTCTACATTGCCTGTTGTTTCAAGCTCAAATTCTTCCAGATATAGAATTAGTTCGTCTTTGCGAAGACTGTACACCCAATTTGTTTTTACCATGTTTACAGGTTTTATTTGTATTCTTTGTGCTTAAGTCCATGCTCGGGCGCCACTTGTAACGATATTTTTGTACGGGTTAAACTCAGCCTTTGTTTCAGGTTGCTACAAGAATAAATAAACCGTGATTTAGCAATATTTTCTTGATATTTTTTTTTATTGGCTTTTTTTGTTTTAGTTTTATTTTTTTACAAATAAAATTCACGTTATTTTACTTTCTTAAAATACCCTATCGCTTGATGTGTAGTGTATTCCCCTGATTGTTGATTTTTATGCCGCCACCCTTCTTCTTTCTGGCCTCGCTGATTTGGATCCTGATGTATGGTACAGTTACTGCCGGTATGCACCCTGTACTTACTCGTGTAAGAGCACAACGACAGCTATTACCTGACTTCGTGACTAAAGAGTCACTCAACCAGTTTCCTAATTTCGACTTTGTGCCTAATCACTCACTTACCAACCGCTATGCACTCCAATCTGGTTTCGTGACTAACAGATCACTAACCAACCGCCCCACGTAGTTATATTTTGGTTTCGTGACTAAAGAATCACTAACCAATTTTTTACTGTTTTTTATTTGGTTTCGTGACTAGCAAATCACTAACCAAAGGTCTACACACTATAATCTGGCTTCGTGACTAAAGAATCACTAACCACTTTCTACGTTCTAAATTCGGTTTCGTGTCTAACAAATCACTGGCCAAATGTCTACACACTCTATTTTGAATTCGTGACTAAAGAATCGCTAACCACTTTCTACGCTCTACATTCGATTTTGTGACTAGCAAATCACTCGCCAAATATCTTCATACTATAATCTGGATTCGTGACTAAAGAATCACTTACCCCTTTCTACGTTCTAAATTCGGTTTCGTGACTAACAAATCACTGGCCAAATGTCTACACACTCTATTTTGGTTTCGTGACTAAAGAATAACTAACCACTTTCTACGCTCTACATTCGATTTCGTGACTAGCAAATCACTGGCCAAGTATCTTCATACTATAATCTGGCTTCGTGACTAAAGAATCACTAACCCCTTTCTACGTTCTAAATTCGGTTTCGTGAATAACAAATCACTGGCCAAATGTCTACACACTCTATTTTGGTTTCGTGACTAAATAATCACTTACCCCTTTCTACGTTCTAAATTCGGTTTCGTGACTAACAAATCACTGGCCAAATGTCTACACACTCTATTTTGAATTCGTGACTAAAGAATCACTAACCACTTTCTACGCTCTACATTCGATTTTGTGACTAGCAAATCACTCGCCAAATATCTTCATACTATAATCTGGATTCGTGACTAAAGAATCACTTACTCCTTTCTACGTTCTAAATTCGGTTTCGTGACTAACAAATCACTGGCCAAATGTCTACACACTCTATTTTGGTTTCGTGACTAAAGATTAACTAACCACTTTCTTCGCTCTACATTCGATTTCGTGACTAGCAAATCACTCGCCAAATATCTTCATACTATAATCTGGATTCGTGACTAAAGAATCACTAACCACTTTCTACGTTCTAAATTCGGTTTCGCGACTAACAAATCACTGGCCAAATGTCTACACACTCTATTTTGGTTTCGTGACTAAATAATCACTAACCACTTTCTACGTTCTAAATTCGGTTTCGTGACTAACAAATCACTGGCCAAATGTCTACACGTTATTGCTTCTCCTCACTCACCCTTTCGATTTGAGTACCACTTATTTTCTTATCTGTCGTTGCTTTCCTGGCTTTGCATAGAATGAAAATTTGTTTTAAATTGACGTCTATTTATACTAGAATTTTTACTTCTTTTGTTGTTGCGAAATTCTTGAAAATTTGTATGATTTGTTATTATAAATTCTTTAGCATTTACCAGCATTACATGTTTGTTGTTGTTAATATAACGGTAGTGTATTTGCTGGATCGCAACAAAAGGGTATGACGTCAGTTAGTATGTGTTATGCAAATATTTTAACATACTTACAGGGTATGACAACAATTTGTATACAAAGTGGTCGTCACAACTTGGTGTTTTATTAAAATTTTTGTTTACACTATGATTAGTGATGTGCACGTTAATTTATTGAACCACCCGCACTCACTTTTACTGGTTTGTAAAAGTAATTAATTGTAAGCATATAAATTTACTGAACATTTTATTAGAAAATTTTAATTTTTTCTATAAATGAAATGTCTGTGTGCAATATTTGCGAACACTCCACCAAACAATTTTGCATGCTACAAACAAAGGATGTTGCAAAAAAAAAAAACTTGTCACGTACCCATCTCCAATTTAAATAAAAAATAACGGTAAATAATATTTGAAGTTTGGAGTCAAATCTAGCAATTTTCAATTGCTGTATTAGTTTATTGTGATGCAAAGTTTTATAAGATTTATGAAAGACATTAAATTTTTGTCAAATTTTGATCTAGTTTTTGTTATTAGTAGCCACAACAGAACTGGAAAAAAACAAATTTTTTTTTGGCAATCTTTTAAACACTTCAAAAATTTAACTAACTTCTAGCGATTTTTTATACTAACTTATCTATATTTTTGGGGAAAAAGTTATCAACATTGGTGGGAGGTAAACCACACAAAGTCACATTTTGAAAACATTCTTAAAACAATGAAACACCAACGTCAATCTGTTAATTTAGCGGCATCTTGTAGCGTCAAAAAGAGGCAAACGCAATTTTTTATTTATTTTTTTAATTTATCTCGTGAATTAATCTTATCTAATGGTATCAATTTGGTTTTATGTGTTATTATATTATAAGTTTTTTTTTTATTTTTAACTCCAGAAAACAGTCGAAATTTGAGAAAAAATCACCAAAATAGCCATTTTTAATAATATTTTTTTTTAAGTTTCCTAAAAATAACATATTAAAAATTTTTTTACAGTTGATTATAGTTAGCTATTACAAGAAAAAATTTGAAGCTGCTTTACTGAATAGTGATATTTACTACTTTCAGGACAAGCAAATATTAGATACATATATACGTCGAAATTTTGACGTCGTGTCGATAATTCTATAATTTTTTTTTGTGTTGTTCTTTTGCCATATCAAACTGGTTTAACTAAGATTTTTTTTTAGTTGGTCTTTTATACTTAGTTTTTTTAGCATTAGTCTTAGCGTTTTTTTTAAATTAATTGTTGTTGTAGTAATCAAGCTAACTTTTAAAAGCCAGTATTAATTGTTGTGGGTGGTTCTGTTTTTCCAAATGCCGTTAGTTCGTAGCGTTGGGGACATCCCGTCAAATATTGAAAGGGAAGCATTGAATTCCACTGTTTCATTAGACAAGACTGCGGGAAACGGTGTCGAAATGCCCGCCAACCCGATAGGTAGGCCAAGAACCCGCCGGCAGGTTCAAAAAGAGAATGTCCAGGTCCACGTTGATGACCTTCACGTACGTAATGTTGTAGACGACTCCTTGGCCCAATTTAGAGAGGTGGTAATTAATTTGATATCAGATGGTTTCCGCAATTTTGCTTTGTCGACTCAAGGAACATTGAGGCAGGAAGAGCCTTATGACTGGAGGGGACAGAGACATACCGATAACGGCGAAGAGGGAGATACACAGGACTGTAGGGATGAAAGAAGGGATAGAGGTTCACGACATGTGGATCGAGATCTTGAATATTATTCGCGATTGGCGAATTCGGTTTACGGGGGACACATCAGAAGTTACAGTCGATGAATTTATATACAGAATTAATACCCTCACGGACGCAAACTTACGGAGAAATTTTGGCCTCCTTTGTGAACATGCGCATATCCTTTTCGAAGGAAAGGCGTTGAAATGGTATTGGCGTTACCACCGAAATAACGGTGCCATCGATTGGGGTGATTTGTGTTTGGCGTTGAAACGACAGTACAAGGAATTTAACACTGACTATGACATTGGAGACGAAATTTTACGACGGAAACAACGATATAAAGAGTCTTTCGACGAATATTACGACGCAATTATGCTATTGTGTGATAGACTTAAAACACCGTTAAGCGACATAGAGCTATGCGAAACCATTCAAAGGAATTTGAGGTCAGAAGTAAGACACGAGCTGTTACATCTGGATATAACGCAGGTAGCTCAGCTAAGACGGGAGGTACGAAAGCATGAGAAATTCCGGAGGGAGATTTCCACCTCAAATTTTAATAAACGTCAATCTTTAAAAGGGAAAGTATCCGAATCTTATACAATGGATGGGCAGCTAAGTACAAATAACAATATAGACGATATGAACACCGAATTGTGTGCGATTGTCCGAACTGGCAAGTGCTGGAACTGTGACAAGGAAGGGCACAGTTTTATTGATTGTCTGGAGCCGCGAACGGTATTTTATTACGGGTGTGGAGCTAAAAATGTATTCAAGCCAAAGTGCCCGAATTGTATACAGAAGCGGGGAAACATGCAAAAGGATGTCCGTGCTTAGACGGACGGACATCCGAAACACTTGTAGGTAAAGGACCTGATGGAACTATAGAACGAGAAAAATATAATTTACCCGGAGTGACAACACTACCAATTAAGACAAATTTACCCGAACCGACAAATAAACCGAAAGTGACAAATTTACCAGCCAGGGAAAACGATACTGATTTAAAGTTGGTTCACCCACTTCAACGACCTTACCATATTCGCCTTGAAGAATACAATCGTGCCAGGGAAAGAATTTTTAATTTAGATAGTGTGCGTAGGCCAGGAAGATCAACAAAAAGAATCCGGGAATACTACAGACAAAGGAAATATTTAAGAAAGTGCGTGGTATCCTCTTTGGCCAACCGAACGAACGACAATAGTCCATATATTTTACTTAAGGTACGGGGGAACCCCTACTTTGCCTTATTAGATAGTGGAGCCAATGTCAACGTTATTGGAGGAGATTTATGTTCCGAAATTATTATATCTGGAAATTGTAGGCAAGGGGCGGGTTACATTAAAACTGCCGATGGGCAGCGGCAACGTGTCGCAGGAACAACCGTTTTGGAAATTGAATATAATAACCAGTTAAAACCAACCAAATTCCTGGTAATTCCATCCATAACCCAAAATATAATTTACGGGATTAGGTTTTGGGAAAGTTTTGGCATTCGAATCGTTCCCACACAGACTATAAATGAAATTATCGCGGAGGAAGATTCAAACAACATTCCCCTAACTGTATCCCAGAGACAACAGCTGCAGGGGATTATTGACTATTTTCCGAATTCTGAACGAGATGGGTTGGGATGCACATCTTTGTTGGAACACCACATTGACACGGCCAATGCATCTCCAATTAAACAGAAATTTTACCCAATATCTCCCGCAAGGGAAAAACTTTTATGTGCGGAAATTGACCGAATGCTAAAACTGGGAGTAATTGAGGAGAGTGCTGCATCGCCTTGGTCTTCTCCGAGGGTTGTTATTGTCAAACCGGGAAAGGTACGATTTTGCTTGGACAGTAGAAAACTGAATTCACTAACAACGAAGGACGCATACCCCATCCCGAACATAGAAGGACTCCTTTCACGGCTTCCTCCAATTTATTATATTTTCAAAGTGGACCTTAAGGACGCATTTTGGCAAATCAAATTGGACAAAACCTCAAGACCAAAGACCGCTTTCACAGTCCCTAATCGGCCCTTGTATCAATTTAAAAGAATGCCGTTTGGATTGTGCAATGCACCACAGACCATGTGCCGACTGATGGACCAAGTCATTCCGTACAATTTAAAGACCAACGTTTTTGTTTACCTGGACGACTTGCTGATAATATCTAGAGACTTTGACGAACATTTTCAGCATTTACGAGAAGTAGCTACCCAGCTCCGAAGAGCCAATTTGACCATAAATGTGACTAAGAGCAGTTTTGCAATCCGACAAGTGCAGTACCTGGGGTATTTAGTAGGAGAGGGAACATTAAAAGTCCACCCAGATAAAGTTCAAGCTATAGCCCAATTTCCTGTTCCAAAATCTGTGCGTCAACTTCCCCATGACCGAATTATTGTCCAAACGCAAGACTTTCACCTGGACCGAGGAAGCCCAAAAGTCTTTTGAGATTGTAAAGGTTAAATTGACCTCCGCCCCAGTATTAGTACACGCCGATTTCGAAAAACCATTTCTGATTCAATGCGATGCCAGTACAAACGGGGTAGGGGCTGTGCTAGCTCAGCTAGACGAAGACGGCAATGAGAGGCCGATTGCATTTATGTCCAAAAAATTAAACAAGGCCCAGAGGAATTACTCAATCTCGGAGCTAGAGTGTTTGGCTGTTCTGTTAGCGATAAAAAAGTTCAGAGCCTACATAGAAGGTCACGAGTTCAAGGTGATTACTGACCATGCCAGCCTTAAGTGGTTGATGAGGCAAAAGGATTTGTCTGGGCGACTAGCCAGATGGGCTCTGAAATTGCAAGGATTTGATTTCACAATCGAACATCGTTAAGGGAAGGACAACATTGTGCCGGATGCTTTATCTCGGGCTTTTGGAAACGAAATCGAGATAGCGGAAATTGAAATGGAAATCATCCCTTCCATCAACTTAGATTCCGAAGCTTTTAACAGCACCGAATATAATCGTCTAAAAGATGAGATTGCCAAGTCACAATTACCAGACTACCGGTTGGTGGAGAAATATCTCTACAAGAGGACTGACTTCACATCGGGGATTCGGAATCTTGGAAGTTAGTTGTTCCAGAGGAGCTGCGAGAAGAGGTAATATATGCCGCTCACAACCCACCAAATAAAGCACATGGTGGTATAGCGAAAACCATACATCGGATACGACAATATTTTTTCTGGCCTCGTTTAGTAACCGACGTGAAAAACTACATAACGAACTGTGAGCGTTTCAAAACGTCTAAAGTTCCATCAATGTCACTTAAACCACCAATGGGAGAAATGGTAAGCACGGAGAGGCCATTTCAACGGCTATATGTGGACCTTATATTATAGGGCCATTTCCACGCACAAAACATGGGAACATCGGCATCTTCATCGTTTTAGATCATTTTTCGAAATTTATCTTCTTAAAGCCATAAACATATAATAGGGTACCTAAGCGATGACGTTTTTCCATGTTATGGAATTCCAGAAATTATGGTGTCTGATAACGGAAGTCAGTTCCGATCCAGGGAATTTGAAAATTTACTCGCCAAATTTGGGATAGAGCACAAATATACCGCCGTTTATAGCCCGCAGTCAAATGCAAGTGAACGGGTTAACCGTTCTATAAACGAAGCACTTAGATCTTACATTCGTAACAATCAAAGAAATTGGGACGAGTATATACCTAGTATTAGCTGTGCTATACGGAGCAGTATACATCAGACGACAGGTCGTACCCCATATGAGTTGGTATTCGGACAAACAATGATAAATCACGGACAGGACTACAAGATTCTACGAAACCTGGACCTTTTAGCGGAAACTGACACTAAGATCGAGCGGCAGGACAACTTCGCAATATTACGGGATTCAATACAGACTAAAATAAGGGAAGCTTATGACCGGAATGTTAGGTCCTATAATCTGCGGACTCGGGAGCGGGAGTTTAATGTAGGGCAGGTGGTAATACGACGAAATTTTGCTCAGAGCGCTCAGGCGAATAGTTTTAATGCCAAACTTGCACCTACCGGCTGCAAGGCCAGAATTATAAGAAAGGTAGGGAAGGTGAATTATGAATTAGAAGATATCAATGGTGGACACAAAGGAGTGTATCATATTAAGGATATATGGTAGTAACGGAACTGCGTTTAGAATAGTAGCCACTTTCCTCGCCTTTCTCAGATTAAATCCTGGAACAAGTTTAGTCTTTCATCTGCTTTGTGATGGCGACATATAGTAAATGGGGTAGAATCACTTTTGTTGTACTATTTCCACCTTTGCTAACATTTTTCGTCTGGGTGTATAATAATATACCATGTTACTTAAATAATTTTATTTTTTGGTCGAGTTACCATGGCATAAACTTTAATTCGTTCATGTTCAAATTTGACAAATTTTTTAATCATAGAGTCAAATTTGAATTAAAAGTTTTGTACTTAACATACAATTTCTTTTAAATAATTTTAATTTTGGTCAAGATACCATTGCCTTAAACTTTTATTATTTAAGGTTCAATAATTGAAAATTTTTGAAAAAGGAAAATTAAAGTTGAACGGAACGGTCGCATAAGCGGCAAAATATAATTGAAGTTTTTTTTAATTTGGTGATTAGTGTTCTCAGTGGCCAAAATATAAATTATTTCGCAGTTAGTTCACTTTGGAAAAGATTCTGGGAGAATTACTTCGTTGTTTGTGGCAAAGCCCATAATTTTATCAGTTGATCAACTTAATTTTACTTCATTACTTACACCATTGTTTTGTGTTGCGTTTTTGATTTTTTTTAAACCCTACACTTCTTTTTAATTTCTCTAGCACAACATATCTCACATCAATATTTTTTTTTGTATAAGATATCCACTTTGTTAGATTTTTTTTTTTTCATTTAATTAAAAGGCAAAGTAGTTTAATTTTATCTCGATATTCAAAACTTGATTATGTAGTGTCCAGTTTAGTGTCAGTGTTGCCTATAAATATTTTTATATGTTACACTTCGTTGTTTTTTTAAATAAATTGTTGAGATAAAGAATATGAGAAAGATGGAATTTTAATTTTGTGTATCACGAAAGGTGAAGTAGACGGTATGGGTATCTATAGATAAGTTTTTTTTGTTTTTTTTATTTCGGTTCTTGGGCTGACAAACTTCCCATAACTTCGGTCAGCATGGAGGGTGGGCATAGGAACCAAGCAGTGAGTGACATCTTCCGCTGCTCTCCAATCATCAACCTATAGCTCCTTACCTTATCCTACACGTAGTTGTAATTTTTTTTTGTATTTAGCTTGCTACCTAAAGTAATATTCTCTTGTAATGATGGAGACTTTTCTTTTGGAATTGGGAACACCACACCCCGACCCAACGACGAGCACAGCTGGAATAGTAGGTAGCACCGTTCCCAAAAGCAATACACCTTATACAGGAATCGTTACAACGTGCTCCTCAATTCTTATTAACAACCATATGGTGCCTCAACGATTTGAGACCGTCTCCTTACATGGAAGTCCCACATAGATGCGAAGTTGACGCAAATGAAACTTAAAGCTACACAAATTCATTGGCTAATTGGCAGAAACTCTGTGCTTCGTCTTGATTGTAAACTTCTACTCTACAAATCGTTTTTGAAACCAATTTGGTTCTACGGTATACAATTATGGAGCACTGCTTCCATATCCAACATAGAAAAAATTCAACGCCGTCAAAACAAAATCCTAAGAATGATAACTGGTGCTCCTTAGTATACTTAAAACAACAACATACACAAGGATCTACAAGTTCCACTAGTTAAATGCGAAATCCTGAACTATGTGGACAAGTATTTAAATAAACTGGAAACATATCTAAATCCGCTTGCTCGGAACATCTTGCAACATAGTGAACACACTCGTCTAAAAAGAAGGGATACTATTGCACTTATTATATAAAGACAGAAAATATTTATGAGGCTTTTCAAGAATTTGGGTGAAGCCTACTGATGATTTGGTGTAAGAACCAATGAAATGCATATAGACACTCGTAACCTACAACAAACCCTAAAAATATACGAAAGAAAATTGAGATAGAATCCTAAATAATATTTGGAAAGTGTTCTAAAACAACAAGGTTTTGTTTTCTGTAGCCCCTATATAATACGTTTAGTAATAACCAATGTTAATATTCAAATGTTAAGGGGGAAAAGAAAATCACAACAGCGAATAGCGAATATTGGTTTGTTGGATTCTTAAAAAACTCGAACGCTTTGGTTTGCTTATAGTAATTCTCAATTTTTTTTTATTGAGGTTATTATATAAAGACAGAAAGTATTCATGAGGTCTTTTTAAGAATTTGGGTTGAAGTCTACTGATGATTTGGTGTAAGAACCACTGAAATGCATATAGACAAACTTAACCTACAACAAACCCAAAATATACAGAAGAAAATTGAGATAAAATCCTAAATAATTTTTGGAAAGTGTTAAAAAACAACAAGGTTTTGTTTTCAGTAGCCCTTATTTAGTTATAACCAATGGTTATTAAAATGTAAAGGGGAAAAATATAATCAAAACAAAAGCGAATAGCGAATGTTGGTTTGTTGGATTCTTAAAAAAGCTCGAACGTTTTTGTTTGCTTATAGTAATCCTCAATTTGTTTATTGAGGTTATTATATAAAGACAGAAAATATTCACGAGGTTTTTTAAGAATTTGGTTAAAGTCTACTGATGATTTGGTGTAAGAACCAATGAAATGCATATAGACAAGCCTAACCTACAGGAAACCCTAAACATTTATGGAAGAAATTTGGGATAAAATCTTAAATAATATTTGGAAAGTATTAAAATATAATATTTGGTATAAATCTCCCCATACAATTAATTCAGAGTCAACAGCATCTAGGTGAAATTGCACAAAAAAACTAAAGCTTACGATAATGGCGTTGGGCGCCAAAAATCATCTGTAACGAATCTGCATGTTGGAATAAACAAATTAGGATTGTTGCTACCTATTAAGCCGGGTGTGCTCGTCGGCGAAGATTGTTTCATCCTTCCCAATTCAATAAAGAAACTTGGTGCGTAGGATTTTACTTTTGGTAGCTTGCAGTATTTATTTTGAAATAAGTTAAAATATATTTAAAAATTTAGAATATTGAAAATCTCAAAAAAAAATTTCGACAGAAATATAAGTTTAGAAGGTCGTAATGTACTCTAAAGTTGAAAATATGTCAGACAACGTATTATATAGTAACAAATTATGGTAAAAATTTATATATAAAGGAAAATAAACAAAACAACTTACGTTTTAATTTGTCCAACAATATCAGCAGACGCCCGATGATCAGAAGAATATTTTTATTTGCTAACAGCTTTTAAATTTTACCATAAATTCGAAATTTTAAGCTGGGTGTTAGGGTAGGTAGCAGGTGTAGGTATATATATGTGAAATATGTATATGTATAGGGTGACCATTTGTACTGCCTTTATCAGTACATGTTCTGATTTTTCATATGGTGTACTGATTAAAAATGTGTGTACTAAATTGTACTGATTCAGAAAAGAAGTACTGATTGTACTGATTTTTTACGTTACTGACGTACAAAAAATTATAAGTTTTCCGCAAATCCAGGTATTTTTCCAGATGCTTAAAAATAATTGGAAACTCTTATAAGTGTCTAATGTTTACTTTACTTGAAACAAGTGTAAAAAAAGATTGTCCTGCATTGCTAAATAATGTTCGAAGGACCAACGCGTTCTGTCATTTTAAGACCAACACTAAAATTAGCTACTTTTCATAAATAATAAATAATCTTTACTTTACGTTTCATAAATTTTTTTGAAAGTAATTATCCCCCAAAAAAATCTTGTTCAGAAGTTTAACACAATAATGTTTATGAATATTAATTATAATTATTAGTTAACCAGTGCAAATATGTCACAAGTTTTTTATTTGGGCTTTTTTTTGAAACAAGTGTAAAAAAAGATTGTCGTGCATTGCTAAAAAATGTTCGAAGGACCAACGGACCAACTCTGAAGCCTTATTATAGAGAAGTTCATTGCTAAGCTTTTGAAGGATTTAATAATGCAAAAAATGCCTAATGGAATTGCACGGGCAATTAAAATTAAAGGATTTTTCGCCTTCATCTTATTGAATATCAAGAGCGGTTTCGTTTTCTTTCTTGGATGTGCTGATTTTTAGTTAGCAGCATGTCTTGGACTTTTTCCGACTAGCTTTCAAATAGAACCCCACGCAAATGTCTGGTATTGTTAAATTTCCATTAAAGGAAAAAAAGTTATATTATACTTAC
The DNA here is from genome assembly GCA_963583895.1 of Melanophora roralis. NCBI lineage: Eukaryota > Metazoa > Arthropoda > Insecta > Diptera > Rhinophoridae > Melanophora > Melanophora roralis. Next base: position 50,171,811 of record OY757188.1, read on the forward strand.
GACGATTTTATTTTAATTAAACTAGCCTAGCTTTAATTAAAAGTTTGATGTTAATTGATACCTGTCAAAACTTAAAGCTTTTTTTAGCTATTGCCAATATTGTTATCTCTTGTACTACTACTTGTTTTTTTTTCAACACATCCATATTTACTTACACCCATCCATAAAACTTTGATACAGAAATTCTCTGTAACTGTGCTTACTTCAAATAAGTAACGGCTCAGCTGCTATTGGGTGGGTGTTACAATATATGCAAAATTCCTAATTAGCTTTAAAATCCAAGCATGTTATGAGTTTAATTAGAATAATGTTTTTTTTGTTTATTCATGTTATTACATAATTGTGTTAAAAATTATGATGGTAGCACTTGTTTTAAAGCAACATTAAAGAAAATTTTAATCAATTTTGAAACTATCTTTAAAAAAATCAAGGACAAATTTTTTCTTACAATTTTTTAAAACTTTTTTTAAAATCAATTTTAACACCTACATAAATATTTAAGCCGATTTAATATTACGATTCACCGAAAATATTGTTACGGAGTTAAATGTTGACTGGGTATGTATATGTTGACTGGGTATGTAACATGATTGGCAGTTGTTGTCTGCGCTAAGAAGTTATTTAAATGTAACTGCCATTCGCTGGAAAGTTCTAGTGTGTTTACGAACCTTGTGGAACATTACCCCGTATTACCAACCACTGTAAATAGTCGAGCAACACGAATGCCGCAAGCAGTTTAAGTTTAACCGTTGAGTTGAATAAGTGAATATTCAAAAAGTGCTAAATAATAAAGGTGAATAACTTTAAGTGTTTTAAAGAAGATTGTAAATAAGTATACGACAGTGTGTTTAAGCAAATAAAGATTTTGTACTGTAAAAATAAAATTTCAGGTGTTTATTATTAATTTGGCAATAAAAAGAACCCCGGTTTATTTAAAGGAAATAAACCAACGTTTATAAAAGGTATAAACGTAACAATATTCTAAAATAAATATCACTGATACATGGAATGGCACAATGTTAAATTATATTGTTTAAGCATCACTTTATTTTACAACAGTTAGATGCAAAAGGTAAGGGAACTATATGGGCTATGTTATAAAAAATATGAGGACTAGATTGCATTTTAGGGTGGGTTAAGATTTCAGGGAAGTTCAATCTGCTTCCGTGGTTACCTTTCAAATCTCAGCAAGTTTTTTGTATCGTTTTTTATATTTAAAAATTATTTTCAATTTTGAATGCAAATGTTTAAAATTTTTTTTTTGTTTTGGATATGAAAGGGGTATCAAAGATTGTTAGAGATTTTCAATCCTTGAAAGGTTTCGAGATTGTTGCCTCAAATTTGTACACTTAGATTTTGTTTTTTTTTTTTTTGTTTCTTAATTTTAGCTGAAGTTGATTTTAAGAACTAGGATTTTTATTTAAAGAGTCTAATTTCGAATATCTTAAACTCAACTCTGATTTTGTTTGGTTTTGGTTTATAATATTTTTATTTTAAGCTTTTTATATTGACTACTTCTTTAAAGTCAATATCTAAAATAAATTTAGGTTTTTTATTTGCTAAGGTTTGACAAACTGCATATACATAGGTGTATTTTTTAAGTAAATATATACATATATGTATACATAGTTTTTACGGGTACTTACCTTTTGCATGCTTATTAAATAAGTTAATAAATCATAGCGTATTTTAACTTTGTTTGTAACCCCCAATTTGGACTTAGTTCGTGTACAGTCAAAAACGTTGAGTATAAAGTTGTATTTTTAGCTTCCACTGTCTGCACAAGTATACTTGACATCTTGTGCGTTACTGCCATCAACTTGTTTTTATGTTAATTTACCGCCGATCCACTTAGGTAGATTCTGTATCGACCTTTTCTAAGGTGATAGTTGTTGCTTTTTGAAATTTGTTGTTCTTAATAAACCAAAGAGCGGTAGGAATAATTTGTAAGATTTAGTTATCCGCCGTTGAATTTTCTTTATTTTATTATAGCAGTGCCATATAACTGTATCCTAAAGTTTACAATCGTAACGAAGCAGAGTTTCTACCAATAAGTCAATGAATTTGGGCTGATGTCAGTTGCATTTGTTTTATAATAGCATCTATGTGAGCCGACAATCCAGGTGAATGGCAAGTTTCCAGTACGATACGTACATTTTGTAAAAAACTGAACAATTTTTAGGAAATTTATATCGAAAACTATAACAGCTATAGACTTAAAATATAAAGAAGTATTTCTGCAGCAATGGAAAAACTTATTTAGATAAAAGCAGGGGAAGCGTGCGCAATGTTTTTTAAATTGTTGATACCCTATATCTCGGAAGCTATAACAGATATCGACTTTAAATGTGCTACAAAAATTATTTATACAAGAATGCCTAAATTTTTTTTGTAAAAAATTGGTTGGATAGAAACTGGGGAAGGGGCATCTCCTTGCAAAGGGAAAATTTTTGATACGCTATATCAAATTTCCAATGTAATGCCTACCTGCCGGAAGAAGAATTAGTTGGATAGAAGCAGGGGGCGGTAGCCCACATACAGATGAACAATTCTAATACAAGTTTTGATACAATATATTTCGAAAACAGCTTTCAATATAAAGTATCCTATAAAAAGTAGTTGGGTAGCAATGCCTTCATGCTGAAAAAAGAGTTAGCTGCAAAGGAGCTGGGGGAGCGGTAGTCCACATAAAAAAAAAATCTTTTGAAATTTTTGATACTGTATATCTCGAAAACTATTACAGCTATTGACTTCAAATGCCTTACAAAAATTAATTGCGCAGTAATGGCTACGTTTGTTTTATATCCGATAGCTTTGTCCATTTCCCTATTTTGAAAATATATAACTGTAGTTTGATGGAAGTTTTTGATTGATAAAAATGCATACACCTAAATTGGCCCTTAGAGATCCCGCAAAGTACTTATATGCTATATTTTAGATTGTTATTAATAGTCGAATTAGTCATGTTAAAACCTTAAAATTTTATCATAACAACGATGTCCACAAATAGCAAAACCTACTTAAAATTATAAGGAAAGAAGTTATTGGGTAGTCTTTTCATGACCTACCAGTTATTTCGATTGATACAGAACGCTTTCTCTCTGCGAAACATTTTGCTTAAGAACAGGGTTTTCAAAATTAGTTTGATTAATTCAATAACAATTAAAACACACAAAAGTGCTTTTTGTTTTAAAAAAATGTTCGTAAGCTGTTAAAAAAACAAACATTTAAACTTTAAAAAGGATTTCATGCATACTTATTTAAAAATTTATAACTTGTTTATACATACCCTGAACAATAAGAGAGCCTAATGCTGCCGCTTCTCCAATAGAACAATATAGACGCCCATGACGAAAATCTCGTTTAAGCTGCTGATAGAGCATAAATTTCCCATTCCCATTTAAACGGAGTGGATCTGCAGGGTAAAATTTTACTCGAAAAGAAAAGAGTATTGGGTCGACATCTAAAATACAAAATAAATATGTATCAATTATAATTTATGCAAAATATTCGAAATAAGCAATTACAAAAAACATATTCTACTGGAAATCGGCTTAATATTTAATTTGTTTATATTTTTATTATTGAATCTGCGCTAATGCGACAATAAGTATTCAAATCTTAAAACTATGTAATTGATATTAGTCCAGTCAGTACCAGACCAAAATTTAAGTTCTCATAATAAAGTACTTTATTATGAGAACTTATTATTTAATTGATGTTATATTAAATAGGTCGTCTTTATGTATTCCATTAAACCTTTATGTCAACAGCTACGCTGTATCTGTGAAAGTGGCTATTATGTCGCTCTAAATAGTCGTGTGATCTGTAGAAGTGTTTTCTTATATATTCTGATGATTGAAAAAAATTGGACGATTTAGACTATCGATGTGGTTGTTTTTCCATTCCTACTTTTTACGTCAACAGCTGCATAGCTGGGTATGTATGTATATGAAAACAAATGGAAATAAATAAATATTTGATTTTTATTTCATAATATTTAAGAGTTTTTAAGTTTAAATTAATTAATAACTAATTATTTGATTAATTTTTTCTTGATAAATATAATCACTTGCTAAAACTAAGCAGTTCAATCAACGACAAGACACTAACAAGTGTTAGCTAAAAAGTTGCATTCTTAATCTCGTACTGTACGGAAGTGTCTACGCGAGTGTAATATTGGTAATAGATGATATTAGTAATAAGTGGCAAACGAATTTATTGCAAATTTTGCATTAACTTTTAAGAACCTGTTCAATCTTCTTTGTTTGTATTATAGTGTACCACACATGTGTACTATACCTAATCACCACCAATGATAAAACCAACACATGCCGCTATGAAATTGGTAGGTAAATTTGTATAAAGTGTCAAGTACATATGTATCTTTACTTGCATTACGTACATTCAACCACACATGTTGGTGTATGAAAGTGTCTGTACTTGCAATATATTATGATTGAACCCAGTTGTGTCAATGGGAATACTATTACTGGTAATTTTCCCATTTCTTTTATTAAACAATTTTATGACGGTATGCTTTGATCATTGAGTGACCTAAAATTAAAAATAGCATATAAGAAGCTATAATTTGGAAATAAAAAGGTATTCTTATTCTTGACTTTGTTCGAGCTCCAAAGATTAAAAGAAAAATAATAGTTTTATTTAAAGAAACTGAATGAATACCTGGAAGATCTAGACGCGAACAAACTATTCTCTATGGCAATCAGCCAGACGTCTTAAAAGACCCGTAATCGCAAAACAACCACTGCGTAACCTGAGAAGATCCTGGGCTAGAAATGAAGAAAAATGCGATCTATTTTCTCAAGCCACTTAAGGAGTGTCTTCACTCCCAATTCATACACTGACGTGAAAGAATTACCGCCTGTTGTTGCTAGACGTCGGTTAGAAATACGTGTCCGATTTTCAAATGTTATAGAGGCTATCGCTAACCTAAATGATAAAAAAGCAACGAAATGCTTTTAGAGCTACCTCTTACAGCTAAAAGAATTGTTCTTTTTATTTTTAATGCCGTAATTCGGCTTGAACATTTTCCACTAATATGAAGGGTTGCCTTAGTTAAGATGATTTCTTAACCTGGTAAAGATCCTTCGAAGGTGGAGTCTTATAGGCCTATAAGTTTGTTACCAACTTTGGCGAAACTGTTCGAAAAGCTGCTTGAAAACAAGCTGAGTGCGATCCTGAATGACAACAACTGCACTCCAGATCACCAATTTGGTTTAAGAAGTCAACATAGCCCAACCGAAAAAACTCACAGACTGGCGCAGGTTGTAAGAAAAACCTTTGAGGAAAAAAAAAAAAAACTAACAAGCATTTGATAAGGTATGGCAAGAAGGCCTGTTAATCAAGCTAAAACTCAATCTACCAGCTAATATTTCCAGCCTGCTAGAAAAATACATTGCCGGCACTCAATTTATAATCAAAGGGGGAAACCAAATAAGCTCCTCTCAGCCAATAGGGTCTGGTGTACCTCAAGGGAGTATACTAGGTCCAATTCTGTACTTGCTTTACACAGCAGATATGCCTATAAATAGTTTCACACACACGTCGACATTTGCTGACGACACTGCTTTTCTTAGTACTCATAAAGGCCCAGCTGCAACAACACGTAAGCCAAGTTGATTGAGCCAATGCGTACTCTTGATTTATACCCCGTTAACCTTCATACTCCTACTCACTTTCACACATCTTCTAACAGTTTAATTGATCTTATATTCGTAAATCATGAATCTTGGGTACTCCTCTATGACCAATTATCGGCCTCAGTCTTCTCAAAACACGACATTATTTTTCTTACCTATGACTTGTCATTGCATAACGCTGATTCATGTACCTGCTATCGTGACTTCCATAACCTCGATTACTCAGCGCTCATTCATGCTATGGACACTGTCCGTTGGGATCACATTTACACCCTTGAGAGTGCTGATGATCAACTTTCGTTTATTCAAAGTAACATTGAATACCTGTTTGACTTATGCGTCCCATTAAGAACTAAAAGGGTCATTGCAAATCAGCCGCCTTGGTTTAATTCTGAAAAATTTAATCCTTAATAAGGACTCGTGAAATGGCTTACATACGATGGAAAAGGTTCAAAACCAGTGATCTCAAGGCTATCCATGCATCTGCTCGAAGAAATGTCACAAGACAAATTAAACATGCTAAATCCTTGTTCTATGAGAGAAAATTCTCATCTGCGATCGATAGCAAGTCCAAATGGAGGGAAATTCGTAAGATTGGTATAGGACAGGGGAACTCATCCTTATGTGACTCTGATGTTGACGTAAATATTTTGAACCAATAGTTTACAAATGTCAATGTTTCACCCCCCGTAAATAACGGCTATGATACCCTTTGCTACGTTTCGGTGGAAAATCCCTTCAGTTCTCGTGCGTTGATCAGCTTGAAGTTGCTCAAAGTTTCTCTACGGTCAAGTCCAATGCAATTGGTATGGATGGTTTGAGCCCAATATTTTTGAAAATTTTAATTTATAAGCTTCTTCCATTTTTTACACATTTGTTCAGCACTATACTCACTAAATTCACTTTTCCTGAAAAATGGAAGCTTTCAAAGATTATTCCTATCCCTAAAACCAACAACGAATTTCGTCCTATCGCTATTCTTCCCTTTTTATCCAAAGTGTTGGAAAATCTCATTATTAGACAAATGAACGATTACTTAACGCACCATAATCTGCTATCTGCAACGCAGTCTGGCTTTACTAAGGGCAAAAGCTGCATTACGGCACTGGTGGGCGTAGTAGAGGATCTTAGATCAAAACTTGATACTAACATGTCAGCTTTCTTAATTCTTTTGGACCATAGTAAAGCTTTTGATTCGGTTGTACATACTATTCTCATAAAAAAGCTTTAGAAAATGTATAGTTTTTATAGATCTGCCTGCAACCTCATATCCTCTTATTTAACAAATAGATCCCAAGTAGTTCAGTTTAATAAAGAAATATCATCTGCGCTCAATGTCAACAGAGGAGTTCCGCAGGGCTCAATCCTTGGGTCTCTTCTTTTCGGCATCTACATCAACGACCTACCTGACATTTTAGTCCATTGCAAGATATATAAGTACGCCGATGATGTACAACTGTACAACTTTAGCAACATCGATGATATTGCTTCTTGTGTGGTTAGAATTAATGAGGATCTGAATAAAATTAACTGCTGGGCTGATAACAATGGATTATGCATCAACCCCTCGAAATCTAAATGTATTCTCCTTTCGAAGTATAAAAGACCTGTTGACTCCCCACAAGTGAGAATAAATGGCCATAAAATTAATTTTGTGACCTCGGCACCAAATTCGGGAGTTACGTTTAAAACGGGCTTACCGGGAGTGACCATATATCTGCTGTCGTAGGTATAGTTTATGGTATGCTCCATAATTTGTGGGCTATAAAGTATTCCACACCATTTGCCATACGTATTCTCTTGGCAAAAACGTATCTTGTCCCATCACTTTTATATGGTTGTGAAATTTATGCAAACTGTGATAGCAATGATCAACGTAAGCTTACAGTTGTATATAATAACATTGCACGTTACGTTTTTCAGAAAGGTAGTCGTGACCATATTTCGGTGTTCTTTTATCAGATTTATCAAATTGACTTCGCTGATCTTCTTAAATGCAAGTGCCTTATATTTCTGCATAGAAATATTACATCTCAACGGAAGGAAGATAATTTAACAAAAATATAAAAGCTTACTATCCCAACGACAGTTTCTGATCTTCACAGTAAGACTTTGGAATAAGTTACCAAATTATATTCAGAGCTTAGACAACGCTAACACGTTTAAAAGGGAGTTGTTTAAACTGTTTATGTAAAATCGTATTTATTTTCTTATATTGCTACATACTGCCATAAACTATGTTTTTATTTTTTTCCTTTTTCACATTGTTACTTTTATGTATTTTTTTGTCATCATATTACTTTTTCTTTGCACCTTAAATGTTTGATTCAAATCTTACCTTAGTCTCAGTCTTAATAAGGTTATTTAACTATTCATTTATATATATATTTATATTATTATTATTGTTGCTATAAATTAATTTGATTTATTAACTAGTACCTTTCATTTGTAAGATATTTTATTTTGTGGTGCTAGGATCCCACCTTTTAATAAATAAATAAAATAAATGGGCAAAGTTATAGGGAATAAAAATAAATGAACAAAAATGTACTCCATAACTGTTACCTTACGCAAAGACACGTGCCCTCTAATCACTATCAACAACCGTATAGTGCCTCAACGATCCGAAGCAAAATAACTTGGTATTCACCTGGATCGCCGCCTCACATGCATCATATAGATGCAAAGCTCACGCAAATGAAACTTAATGCTGCGCAAGTCCACTGGCTAATGAGTAGAAACTCGGTGCTTCATATGGATTGTAAACTTCTACTATACAACTTAATTTTAAAATCAATTTGGTGCTACGGTATACAATTATGGGTCACTGCTTCCGCCTCTAACATAGAGAAATTACAACGCCGTCAAAATAAAATCCTAAGAATGAAAACTGGTAAATTTTAGTCTGACACTGGCTGGACTTATATTAATTATTTAGTCTTAAGATTTAAATACTTATTAGTAGTTCGCATAAGCGAAGATTCAATAATAAAAAATATGAAAAAAAAATTTTAAGAAACACCACATGGCGATCCTGCCAACTTTGTAAGGGTGCTACAAAAATTTGCACCTACAAAGAACGGCATCTAGAAAGATAGGAGTGCTCTACATTAGCACCCACATGTTCAGTGTGCTAATGATATATATATAAAATATAAATATATTATGATTGAACGCAATTGGGTCAATGGGAATACTGTTACAAGTAATTTTCCCATTTCTTTTATTAAACAATTTCATGACGGTATGCTTTGATCATTGAGTGACCTAAAATCACTCAATATTTAGATTTAAAATTAGCTCATAAAAATAGCATATAAGAAGCTATAATTTGGAAATAAAAAGGTATTCTTATTCTTGACTTTGTTCGAGCTCCAAAGATTAAAAGAAAAATAATAGTTTTATTTAAAGAAACTGAGGCAATACCTGGAAGGTCTTATAGGCCTATAAGTTTGTTAACAACTTTGGCGAAACTGTTCGAAAAGCTGCTTAAAAACAAGCTGAGTCCGATACCGAATGACAACAACTGCACTCCAGATCACTAATTTGGTTTTAGAAGCCAACATAGCCCAACCGAATTAACTCACAGACTGGCGCAGGTTATAAGAAAAACCTTGAGGAAAAAATACTTACAAGCATTTGATAAAGTATGGCAAGTAATCAAGCTAAAACTCAACCTACCAGCTCATATTTCCAGCCTGCTATGATCAAAGAGGGAAACCAAATAAGTTCCTCTCAGCCAATAGGGGCTGGTGTACCCCAAGGAGTATACTAGGTCCAATTCTGTACTTGCTTTACACAGCAGATATGCCTATCAATAGTTTCACACACACGTCGATATTTGCTGCTTTTCTTAGTAGTCATAAATGCCCAGTTGCAACAACACGTAAGCCAAGTTGATTGAGCTAATGCGTGCTCTTGATTTTTACCCCGTTAACCTTCATACTCCTACTCACTTTCACACATCTTCTAACAGTTTAATTGATCTTATATTCGTAAATCATGAATCTAGGGTACTCCTCTATGACCAATTATCGGCCTCAGTCTTCTTAAAACACGACATTATTTTTCTTACCTATGACTTGTCATTGCATAACGCTGATTCATGTATCTGCTATGGTGACTTCCATAACCTCGATTACTCAGCGCTCATGCATGCTATGGACACTGTCCGTTGGGATCACATTTACACCCTTGAGAGTGCTGATGATCAACTTTCGTTTATTCAAAGTAACATTGAATACCTGTTTGACTTATGCGTCCCATTAAGAACTAAAAGGGTCATTGCAAATCAGCCGCCTTGGTTTAATTCTGAAATTAAATCCTTAATAAGGACTCGTGACATGGCTTACATACGATGGAAAAGGTTCAAAACCAGTGATCTCAAGGATATCCATGCATCTGCTCGAAGAAATGTCACAAGACAAATTAAACATGCTAAATCCTTATTCTATGAGAGAAAATTCCCATCTGCGATCGATAGCAAGTCCAAATCGAGAGAAATTCGTAAGATTGGTATAGGACAGGGGAACTCACCCTTATGTGACTCTGATGTTGACGTAAATATTTTGAATCAATAGTTTACAAAAGTCAATGTTTCACCCCCGTAAATAACGGCTATGATACCCTTTGCTACGTTTAAGTGGAAAATCCCTTCAGTTTTCGTTGCGTTGATCAGCTTGAAGTTGCTCAAAGTTTCTCTGCGGTCAAGTACAATGCAATTGGTATGGATGGTTTGAGCCCAATATTTTTGAAAATTTTAATTTATAAGCTTCTTCCATTTTTACACATTCGTTCAGCACTATACTCACTAAATCCACTTTTCCTGAAAAATGAAAGCTTTCAAAGATCATTCCTATCCCTAAAACCAACAACGAATTTCGTCCTATCGCTATTCTTCCCTTTTCATCCAAAGTGTTGGAAAATCTCCTTTATAGACAAATGAACGATTACTTAACGCACCATAATCTGCTATCTGCAACGCAGTCTGGCTTTACTAAGGGCAAAAGCTGCATTACGGCACTGGTGCACGTAGTAGAGGATCTTAGATCAAAACTTGATACTAACATGTCAGCTTTCTTAATTCTTTTGGACCATAGTAAAGCTTTTGATTCTGTTGTACATACTATTCTCATAAAAAAGCTTTAGAAAATGTTTAGTTTTTCTAGATCTGCCTGCAACCTCATATCCTCTTATTTAACAAATAGATCCCAAGTAGTTCAGTTTAATAAAGAAATATCATCTGCGCTCAATGTCAACAGAGGAGTTCCGCAGGGCTCAATCCTTGGGTCTCTTCTTTTCGGCATCTACATCAACGACCTACCTGACATTTTAGTCCATTGCAAGATATATAAGTACGCCGATGATGTACAACTGTACAACTTTAGCAACATCGATGATATTGCTTCTTGTGTGGTTAGAATTAATGAGGATCTGAATAAAATTAACTGCTGGGCTGATAACAATGGATTATGCATCAACCCCTCGAAATCTAAATGTATTCTCCTTTCGAAGTATAAAAGACCTGTTGACTCCCCACAAGTGAGAATAAATGGCCATAAAATTAATTTTGTGACCTCGGCACCAAATTTGGGAGTTACGTTTAAAACGGGCTTACCGGGAGTGACCATATATCTGCTGTCGTAGGTATAGTTTATGGTATGCTCCATAATTTGTGGGCTATAAAGTATTCCACACCATTTGCCATACGTATTCTCTTGGCAAAAACGTATCTTGTCCCATCACTTTTATATGGTTGTGAAATTTATGCAAACTGTGATAGCAATGATCAACGTAAGCTTACAGTTGTATATAATAACATTGCACGTTACGTTTTTCAGAAAGGTAGTCGTGACCATATTTCGGTGTTCTTTTATCAGATTTATCAAATTGACTTCGCTGATCTTCTTAAATGCAAGTGCCTTATATTTCTGCATAGAAATATTACATCTCAACGGAAGGAAGATAATTTAACAAAAATATAAAAGCTTACTATCCCAACGACAGTTTCTGATCTTCACAGTAAGACTTTGGAATAAGTTACCAAATTATATTCAGAGCTTAGACAACGCTAACACGTTTAAAAGGGAGTTGTTTAAACTGTTTATGTAAAATCGTATTTATTTTCTTATATTGCTACATACTGCCATAAACTATGTTTTTATTTTTTTCCTTTTTCACATTGTTACTTTTATGTATTTTTTTGTCATCATATTACTTTTTCTTTGCACCTTAAATGTTTGATTCAAATCTTACCTTAGTCTCAGTCTTAATAAGGTTATTTAACTATTCATTTATATATATATTTATATTATTATTATTGTTGCTATAAATTAATTTGATTTATTAACTAGTACCTTTCATTTGTAAGATATTTTATTTTGTGGTGCTAGGATCCCACCTTTTAATAAATAAATAAAATAAATGGGCAAAGTTATAGGGAATAAAAATAAATGAACAAAAATGTACTCCATAACTGTTACCTTACGCAAAGACACGTGCCCTCTAATCACTATCAACAACCGTATAGTGCCTCAACGATCCGAAGCAAAATATCTTGGTATTCACCTGGATCGCCGCCTCACATGCATCATATAGATGCAAAGCTCACGCAAATGAAACTTAATGCTGCGCAAGTCCACTGGCTAATGAGTAGAAACTCGGTGCTTCATATGGATTGTAAACTTCTACTATACAACTTAATTTTAAAATCAATTTGGTGCTACGGTATACAATTATGGGTCACTGCTTCCGCCTCTAACATAGAGAAATTACAACGCCGTCAAAATAAAATCTGTTGAACCGTGTTCAACAATTTAATAAGTTTTTTTATCATTTTCAATACCATATGGTTTTCCATCCCTGGAACCATATATTTAACAATTTTTGTACTTATATACATACATACATAGTATATAGAGGACAAGAAGTCCGTTAGAGTTTTTTTTATATCTTTATTATTGTTTTTGTAGTTTTAACGAAACAAAATTCTTAAGAATTACGGGTTTTGTTTCTAGTGTAGAAAGTTAAGTAAGTTAGTTATAAGAAAGATTTTAAAAGGGCAAGAAGCCTAAATAAAATTGTTACGTTCAAAAGGAACTGACAGTGTGTTCTTATTTCTCAACCCCCTGTTTGGACTGGGCTCTTGTACGGTCCAACATATGGTCCTTCGAACGTTCCTAGAAAGTCTAGGAAGCGATTGAACTGGTGGATATCTGTCATCACTCAATCGAAAGAAGTTGCTGTTACCCGAAAGCAACATAACCTCAAACCAGTTTTTTCATACTGGTAGGAAATCAAAGTAAGTCATACAGCCTCTCGTGCTTATGAAACAACTCATCTGGTGGATACCTGTCATCAGAAATTAAAGTAAGTCATACGGCCTACCGTGCGTATGAAACAACACATCTGGTGGATATCTGTCATCAGTAAATCAGAAGAAGTTGCTGTTACCCGAAAGCAACATAACCTCAAACCAGTTTTTTCATACTGGTAAAAGTAAGTCATACAGCCTCCCGTGCTTATGAAACAACTCATCTGGTGGATACCTGTCATCAGAAATTAAAGTAAGTCATACAGCCTCCCGTGCTTATGAAACAACGCATCTGGTGGATACCTGTCATCAGTAAGCTAGAAGAAGTTGCTGTTACCCAAAAGCAACACAACAAAAAAGCCAGTTCAGCCATACTGGTAACGGTAAGAAGAAAAAATCATAGAGCCTCCCGCGCTTATGAATAAAATTGTCAGCAACTCTACAAGACTATCAGCCATAGTCAGCGAGCAGTGACGATTGTAGAAGGAAGACTCACCAATCAAGAAGAGAAGGTCGTCGTGAAGACGAAAACAGAAGGTATTTCTTAAGAAGAAAGATCAAGAAAGGAAACTGGGTATGTACAGTGTTAAATTATATTTTGTGCGGTGAAAAATTAAAATTACTAAAAAAGAAATTAAAGTGTTAAAAGTTGCGAAAATTTAAGTTAAAACAACAAAAGGTTCAACCGTAACCTAAAAATAATTTTAACTTCACATGCTAAATAAAGTGACAATTGTGGGTACACGGTACCATCACTAATAAAAAGTGCCATCACTGTTAAAAAACACAACGAAAATTTTCAGGCATGCGCAGAAACATACAAACAGAATAGTCACACTCTTCACACTCAAGAACATTTATTGCAAAAACACTAACATTCTTGTGCAAAAACTTTTGGAAACAATAAAACTTCCAGCCGGTACTAGAAAGTTAACATTCGTAAAAAATACAAGTAAAGTTGAAAACGAAAACTTAATCTTTAATAAATTAAAAAAAACAAAATAAGAAAAAGAAATTTTATGAAACTGAGATAAAGTGAAGAGGTGAATTAAAGGCGCACAAAATTAAGAAAAGGAAAAAGTTCGAGAAATAAAAGGTAAATGTTAAAAATCCAAAAAACAAAATAAGAACTACATAAAAGAAAAAACAATAAAGTGAGACAGTGAACAAAAAACTAGAATTCAAAAAAAAAAGAAAGAAAATTTGAAACAAAAAAAAATAACTAAAACGTTTAAATAAAATTAAAACCAACCAAAAAAAAAAGAAAACGGGAAATTTTTTTTTTGAACAAAATAAAATAAATAGCAACAACAACAAAAATCTTATGTACATATTTTTACGCTGTACATACATACAAGCAAGCAAACGGCACAATTTGGTACTGGAAACAAAATTCTTAAGAAATCAGAAGTAAGGGTTCCCGATACGGAGGAAAACCCGGGAAAAAACGGTGAGTGGGAATTTAAATTTTAATTGAAATTTTTTTTGTATAATATTAAACGAAGTGCCTAGTCCACATAGTTAAGGCCAGGAGGGCATCAATATAACATTACAGTGGTGGGCAAATAAATTCAAATAAAATTACAAAAAAGAAAACAGACAATTTTTCTTGAGAAAATTTAAATTCACACCGGGGTTAGATTTAAAGAAATTTAGCTGTACAGTGGTGCACAAAATTATCATCCCCCTCGGATTTTTAAGATAAATTTTCATTTTCAAAAGACGTGAGCAAAATAAATTCTGCATTTTTATCAAGTTTACAATTTTAAAAATAAAACATGGCGAATAGAAGAAAATGCAGATTTGACCTACAACAGCTAGAAAGTTTTTACAACAATTTTTTTACAATTCCCCCCGAAGAACTAAATATTTCGTATCTTGGAGTATTGCAGCGGGAATTAGAGCGAAGGTGGTCAAAATTAATAGAAAGTTTTGAAAATTTTATTGTTAATGATGATAGGGAGCAAGAAACCGAGTCCAAAGACGACACTTCTTTAAGATATGAAAGGGCCTGTAGCAATGCTCAAAAACTGCAAGCGAAGATTTTAAGTCTCATTTCATCCATAACACAGCAGGATGAAACTCAGAGAAGAGTTACAACAGTTCAACAGTCCCCAATGACACTAAAGTTGCCCCCATGTGAAATAGAAGATTTTGAGGGTGGTTACTTAAGGTGGCCAGCGTTTAGGGACATGTTTCAGGCAGTAATCGGTAATCATCCACATTTAGCCCCAGCGCAAAAGCTATACCACCTACGTAGCAAAACGAGGGGGGAGGCCAACCAAATTGTTAAAAGGTTCGATTTGGTTGATGAAAATTTTAATTTGGCCTGGCAAGCATTGAAAACTAGGTTTGAAAATCCGCGTATACTGGCTCATCAACAAATGAAACTTATGTTCGGTATTCAAACGGTTCAAAATGAAAACGCAAAATCTATCAGGCAAATTCAAAATATACTAAATGAGAGCTTAGCAATTTTCAACTCACTTGATCTTACGAAAACGTGGGATGCAATTTTAATTCATTTGTGTGCTTCAAACCTTCCCGAGGAAACTATGCGATCTTGGGAAAATTCATTGAACGATCACAAAAACTGGCCCACTTGGCAAGAAATGTGCAACTTTCTTTCGAAAAGAGTCGAAATGTTAGAAACAGTGTCCGATATGAGAAGACCCGTCAAAGAAAGCCATACTTCTAAAAATCAGTCGTTTCATGCTAAATCTGAGCAAGAAAAGGCAACTTCAACTTGCAAACTGTGCAATCAAACCCATCCCCTGCGGGTTTGCAAAGATTTTAAAGCGTTACCAGTTAGCGATCGAACCAAGTTTGCGTACTCTAACAAATATTGCGTCAACTGTTTATCGCCAAATCATTACAAGTCCAAGTGCCAAAGCACTGTTCGGTGTCTGAAGTGTAACCAAAAGCATCACACTATGCTACATAGCGAACAAAATGATAAACCCCACATAAAAAAAGACCCTTCACGAAAACCAAATCCACACCCAAGAAATGATGAGATGCCATCGACATCTGGAACTCAACGTTCCAATCCTCCTTCCTCTTCACAGGCAGCTCAACCCAGGAGCGCTGTCATCAGTGAAGCAAACAGTGTGCTCAACCATTTTTCTCGTAATAACGGAACCACAATTTTACCCACAGCCTTAGTTAATATAGAACATTTAGGAGAAACATTCGGAGTTAGAGCACTTCTAGATGCAGGTTCTGAAAAAACTTTTATCTCCACCCGAGTAGCTCAAAGGCTTTCTCTCCCGTTAGAAAGTCACAGTACAAAGATATCGGGTCTCGGCGGGACCTCGGTAGGAAATTCTAAATGGCGATGCTGTGTAACATTAAAGTCAAGAGTCTCAGCCTTCAAACTTAAAGTTCAGGCCATCGTAGTGCCAAAATTATCTCACTTTTTCCTTCTCGGCCCATAAAAACGAAAAATTTGCAAGATGTCAAAGCATTGCCCCTTGCAGATCCCTACTTTTTTAAGCCAGCAACTATTGACATGATAATTGGCAGTGATTACCTACCTGGTATCAATTTATCAAGAGTTAAGTCCAATATCGCCGATGGTATTGAGGCTAGAGAATCTCATTTTGGATGGTATTTGTCAGGTCCGGCCCAAACTCAAGAAATCCATACCTTTTCCACGATCGTTTCTTCTTGCGACAACACAGATTTACAAAATCAGCTAAAAAAGTTCTGGGAACTTGAGGAAGCTGAAAAAACCATAATAGAGTCCGAAAGCGACAACTGGTGCGAGCAACTGTACCAGAAAACTACCCTTAGGCAACCAGATGGCAGATATGTGGTCCGCCTTCCATTTAAAGAAAAATTTCCAGGTGAAATCTTCTTAGGAAACTCGCGAAACATGGCACTCGCGCAGTACTATCGAATGGAGAAAACGCTAGAAAAATCCCCTGAACTCAAAGCGGAATATTCAAAGGTTCTCCAAGAATACGTAGATTTAGAACATATGGTTCAAGTAGAACACCGGGAGTCCCAAGCCGAGAAAAAAGATTCGTTTTATCTTCCACACCACGCGGTTATACGACCAGAAAGTAAAACCACCAAGGTAAGAGTGGTTTTTAACGCATCAAAGAAAACCAGTAGCGGGTTCTCCCTGAACGATGTGCTACATCAGGGCCCGACACTACAAACAGACTTGATGCAAATCGTGCTCGCTTGGCGACACTACGAGTATGTATTTACTGGTGACATACAGAAAATGTACCGGCAAATCTGGGTGCACGAAGACGATCGCCAGTATCAACAAATTCTCTTTCGACAAAACGAGCAGATTCCAGTAAAAACATTTCAGCTAAAAACGGTAACGTTTGGAGTAAATTGTGCCCCCTTTCTGGCTATACGCACCTTGAAGCAGCTTAGCAAAGATTGCGAAAATCTATATCCACGGGCGTCTACAATATTGCAGAAGGAAATTTACGTCGACGATATCTTGTCTGGCGGTCACACACTTCATGAAGCGGCACAAAAGCAAACGCAGCTGAGTAAGGCCTTAATTTCGGCAGGGTTCCCCATGAAAAAGATTACTGCAAACAATAGAGCGTTACTTCAAACCTTAGCCCCGGAAGATCTTCTAGATGAAGATTTTTTACGGCTCGATGACTCCAGCACTACCAAAACGTTAGGAATTCGCTGGAATGCCAAAGAAGATTATTTCTACTATACGCAGGATGCGCTAGAAGTTCCCACCACTACCACGAAAAGGAAAATACTGTCAGCCATCGCAAAATTATTTGACCCACTAGGTTGGGTCAGCCCAGTAGTAATAACTGCCAAAATTATAATACAAGAATTATGGGCAGATAAATTGGATTGGGACGAAGACGTTCCTCCTCACATCCTTGAAAAATGGAAAACCTTCACTTCCACTTTGCCATATATCTCCCAGATCAAAATCCCCCGATGGACACATTTCGCACCAGATCGCAAAATTCAGATCCATGGGTTTTGTGACGCCTCCGAGAAGGCCTACTGTGGAGTATTGTTTATGAGAACGGAAAGTGCCGAAGGTGTAATTAATAGCAGCTTGTTAGTGGCGAAAACCAAAGTCGCCCCTTTAAAGAGAATTACTGTGCCGAAGTTAGAACTATGTGGAGCTCTTTTGCTGACGAAGTTGTTGCAGAACATCATCAAAGACCTCAAAAGTCCCCATGAAGTGTATTTATGGACAGATTCATCGATCATGCTTGGGTGGCTACAGCATGATCCCAGAACTTTAAAAACTTTTGTCGGAAACAGAGTGGCACAAATTCTAAGCGTTGTAAGTACCAGTAATTGGAGGCATGTAAAAACCGAAGAGAATCCAGCAGATCTTGGGAGTCGTGGCTGCGGTCCTCCTGAACTTGCGCAGAATACACTGTGGTGGAATGGGCCCCCATGGCTAAAGCAACCCATGTCTCTATGGCCAAACCCCAGAACATTCGATCCTCATGATCTAGAAATGAAAGAAAGTGCTCGCGTCGCCATAGCAAGTTTTCACGTTAAATTAAAGAATGGTGAAGACGACATTCTAGAAAGATTCTCCTCTCTGGATCGAGCGCTACGCGTCCTAAGCTATTGTATGAGATTTATAACGCGCCTCATAAAGAAGAAAACCTTACACGAAATCTTCATAACGACAGACGAAATCAATAGCATCAAGGTTCGACTCATATCGATGGCCCAGAGGACGTACTTTTCGAATGACTATCAACGTCTAACAGAGAAAAAATCTTTATCTCGAAGAAGCAGAATTCTGACATTGAACCCATTTCTTGACCAAAACGAACTTATGCGTGTGGGTGGACGACTTGCGAATTCCGGTCTTAGCTACGAAGAGCAGCACCCCATAATCCTACCAGAGACGTCCTGTTTCGCCAGGCTTCTAGTGGAGTTTACACATCGCATGTTGCTTCACGCCGAGCATCACATCATGGTTCGAGCTATACGGAATGGTTTTTATCTCCCTCGTCTAAAAAAGGTAGTGCGAAACTGTATTCGGAATTGCAAGCAGTGCACCATTTATAAAAAGCGGTTTGAAACCCAGATTATGGCTGCACTCCCCCCAGAAAGAGTTAACTTTGCCCTGCCCTTCACCTATACGGGAGTGGACTTTGCTGGTCCGTTTAGCATAAAATCCTCCAATTTACGAAACGCCAAGCTAATAAAAGGATATGCTGCAGTATTTGTGTGTTTTACAACTCGAGCTGTCCATCTGGAAGTGTGTTCGGATCTCTCTACCGACGCCTTTCTCGCTTGCTTTGCTAGGTTTCATGGACGTCGAGGTCTCCCCAAAACGATGTTCTCCGACAATGGCAGAAATTTCCTCGGTGCGAGCCAGGCTCTTCTAAAGAGTCACAATCTCTTTCTCAAAACAGCCGAGAAAGCATTGGTCGAAAAATATAGCTCCCTAGGATTTACATGGTCGTTTATCCCGCCTTATGCGCCCCACATGGGTGGCCTCTGGGAGGCTGCCGTAAAAAGCATGAAATCCCACTTGAAGAAAATCGCAGGCAATTTGTCGTTTACGTTTGAAGAGTTCGCGACTGTGCTAGTAAAGATCGAAGCGATATTAAACTCCCGACCGCTCTCCGCGGTCACCGAAAAACCAGATGAGGTTTTACCTTTGACTCCAGGTCATTTTCTTCGTGGCGCGCCTATCATCGCCCCACCGGAAGCTCCAGTGGACCCCCCAGTAGAGAAAGTCTGTCTCCTAAAACGTTGGGAACGATTGAAAGCTCTACAGTTTCTTTTCGCCAAACGCTGGAAAAGTGAATACATCACCGAGTTGCAGCGACGCTACAAGTGGAAGAAAGAAAGGAACAACCTTAAGCCCGACGATGTTGTCATCATCAAAGACGACTTACTGCCGCCTACGGAATGGCGCCTAGGTCGTGTCACTAATATAATCTGTGGCAAAGATAACCAAGTTCGCGTTGCAGATATCGCCACCAAAGATGGAATCATACGTAGATCCATCGTGAAGTTGTGTGTTCTTCCGACGACGGGTAATCATCCGCCGCCTCAGTAAGCCGAGTTCCTCATATCCTATCTCACAACCCACTAAATCCTCCGAGGCTCGCTTAAGTCTACAATTTCAAAACTTACCATAACACTTCTTAATAGTAATCGCACAACATATTCTTTATCACTGTATATTTTTGTTTGTTTTCTTTTTTGGTTCTTTCTTACAGGTGAAGAGAAAACGACATAAGTACATAATTGCTAATATACAGCAAAAATGAAGTTTGCTACCTGAATTGTCTCGAGTACTCACAGGATCAATATACAAACGCTGGTGCAACCGTAGATACCAACGTTTGTGGCGCAATGAGAGGCGTGACCACCTGTCATCCAGTGAAGTTTCAAAAAGCCTTAAGCAAGCCGAGCCTCAAACCATAAATCCAACTCATCAATGCCAGAAAAACGGCCTACAACTACATCCAGTATCAAAGCGGTATCTCCACTTCTTTCGTGGCCGGAATATGTTGAACCGTGTTCAACAATTTAATAAGTTTTTTTATCATTTTCAATACCATATGGTTTTCCATCCCTGGAACCATATATTTAACAATTTTTGTACTTATATACATACATACATAGTATATAGAGGACAAGAAGTCCGTTAGAGTTTTTTTTATATCTTTATTATTGTTTTTGTAGTTTTAACGAAACAAAATTCTTAAGAATTACGGGTTTTGTTTCTAGTGTAGAAAGTTAAGTAAGTTAGTTATAAGAAAGATTTTAAAAGGGCAAGAAGCCTAAATAAAATTGTTACGTTCAAAAGGAACTGACAGTGTGTTCTTATTTCTCAACCCCCTCTTTGGACTGGGCTCTTGTACGGTCCAACAAAATCCTAAGAATGAAAACTGGTAAATTTTAGTCTGACACTGGCTGGACTTATATTAATTATTTAGTCTTAAGATTTAAATACTTATTGTTAGTTCGCATAAGCGAAGATTCAATAATAAAAAATATGAAAAAAAAATTTTAAGAAACACCACATGGCGATCCTGCCAACTTTGTAAGGGTGCTACAAAAATTTGCACCTACAAAGAACGGCATCTAGAAAGATAGGAGTGCTCTACATTAGCACCCACATGTTCAGTGTGCTAATGATATATATATAAAATATAAATATATTATGATTGAACGCAATTGGGTCAATGGGAATACTGTTACAAGTAATTTTCCCATTTCTTTTATTAAACAATTTCATGACGGTATGCTTTGATCATTGAGTGACCTAAAATCACTCAATATTTATATTTAAAATTAGCTAGGTATTCTTATTCTTGACTTTGTTCGAGCTCCAAAGATTAAAAGAAAAATAATAGTTTTATTTAAAGAAACTGAGGCAATACCTGGAAGGTCTTATAGGCCTATAAGTTTGTTAACAACTTTGGCGAAACTGTTCGAAAAGCTGCTTAAAAACAAGCTGAGTCCGATACCGAATGACAACAACTGCACTCCAGATCACTAATTTGGTTTTAGAAGCCAACATAGCCCAACCGAATTAACTCACAGACTGGCGCAGGTTATAAGAAAAACCTTGAGGAAAAAATACTTACAAGCATTTGATAAAGTATGGCAAGTAATCAAGCTAAAACTCAACCTACCAGCTCATATTTCCAGCCTGCTATGATCAAAGAGGGAAACCAAATAAGTTCCTCTCAGCCAATAGGGGCTGGTGTACCCCAAGGAGTATACTAGGTCCAATTCTGTACTTGCTTTACACAGCAGATATGCCTATCAATAGTTTCACACACACGTCGATATTTGCTGCTTTTCTTAGTAGTCATAAATGCCCAGTTGCAACAACACGTAAGCCAAGTTGATTGAGCTAATGCGTGCTCTTGATTTTTACCCCGTTAACCTTCATACTCCTACTCACTTTCACACATCTTCTAACAGTTTAATTGATCTTATATTCGTAAATCATGAATCTAGGGTACTCCTCTATGACCAATTATCGGCCTCAGTCTTCTTAAAACACGACATTATTTTTCTTACCTATGACTTGTCATTGCATAACGCTGATTCATGTATCTGCTATCGTGACTTCCATAACCTCGATTACTCAGCGCTCATGCATGCTATGGACACTGTCCGTTGGGATCACATTTACACCCTTGAGAGTGCTGATGATCAACTTTCGTTTATTCAAAGTAACATTGAATACCTGTTTGACTTATGCGTCCCATTAAGAACTAAAAGGGTCATTGCAAATCAGCCGCCTTGGTTTAATTCTGAAATTAAATCCTTAATAAGGACTCGTGACATGGCTTACATACGATGGAAAAGGTTCAAAACCAGTGATCTCAAGGATATCCATGCATCTGCTCGAAGAAATGTCACAAGACAAATTAAACATGCTAAATCCTTATTCTATGAGAGAAAATTCCCATCTGCGATCGATAGCAAGTCCAAATCGAGAGAAATTCGTAAGATTGGTATAGGACAGGGGAACTCACCCTTATGTGACTCTGATGTTGACGTAAATATTTTGAACCAATAGTTTACAAAAGTCAATGTTTCACCCCCGTAAATAACGGCTATGATACCCTTTGCTACGTTTAAGTGGAAAATCCCTTCAGTTTTCGTTGCGTTGATCAGCTTGAAGTTGCTCAAAGTTTCTCTGCGGTCAAGTACAATGCAATTGGTATGGATGGTTTGAGCCCAATATTTTTGAAAATTTTAATTTATAAGCTTCTTCCATTTTTACACATTCGTTCAGCACTATACTCACTAAATCCACTTTTCCTGAAAAATGAAAGCTTTCAAAGATCATTCCTATCCCTAAAACCAACAACGAATTTCGTCCTATCGCTATTCTTCCCTTTTCATCCAAAGTGTTGGAAAATCTCCTTTATAGACAAATGAACGATTACTTAACGCACCATAATCTGCTATCTGCAACGCAGTCTGGCTTTACTAAGGGCAAAAGCTGCATTACGGCACTGGTGCACGTAGTAGAGGATCTTAGATCAAAACTTGATACTAACATGTCAGCTTTCTTAATTCTTTTGGACCATAGTAAAGCTTTTGATTCTGTTGTACATACTATTCTCATAAAAAAGCTTTAGAAAATGTTTAGTTTTTCTAGTTCTGCCTGCAACCTCATATCATCTTATCTAACAAATAGATCCCAAGTAGTTCAGTTTAATAATAAAATATTATTAGCGCTCAATGTCAACAGAGAAGTTCCGCAGGTCTCAATCCTTGGGTCTCTTCTTTTCTGCATCTACATCAACGACCTACCTGACATTTTAGTCCATTGTAAGATACATATGTACGCCGATGATGTACAACTGTACAACTTCAGCAACATCGATGATATTGGTTCTTGTGTGGTAAGAATTAATGAGGATCTGAATAGAATTAACTGCTGGGCGGATAACGATGGATTATGCAACAACCCCTCGAAATCTAAATGTATTCTCCTTTCGAAGTCTAAGAGACCTGTTGACTCCCCACAAGTGAGAATAAATGGCCATAAAATTAATTTTGTGACCTCGGCACCAAATTTGGGATATACGTTTAATAACAGGCTTACCTGGAGTGACCATATATCTGCTGTCGTAGGTAGAGTTTATGGTATGCTCCGTAATTTATGGGCTGTAAAAGATTCCACACCATTTGCCATACGTATTCTCTTGGCAAAAACGTATCTTGCCCCATCACTTTTATATGGTTGTGAAATTTATACAAACTGTGATAGCAATGATCAACGTTAACTTACAGTTGTATATAATAACATTGCACGTTATGTTTTTCAGAAAGGTAGTCGTGACCATATTTCGGTGTTCTCTTATCAGATTTATCAAATTGACTTCGCTGATCTTCTTAAATGCAAGTGCCTTATATTTCTGCATAGAAATATTACATCTAAACGAAAGGAAAATAATTTAACAAAAATATAAAAGCTTACTATCCCAACGACAGTTTCTGATCTTCACAGTAAGACTTTGGAATAAGCTACCAAATTATATTAAAATAAACTTCGTCCTAACTTACAAGATAAAAACAGAAGGAAAACACTGATACCGTATACTTTTCTCTGTTACATGTAAGTTAAATAGGTGATGTTTACAACCATATACACTACTACCGTTCAAAGAGTACTGATGATGAAATTGCGTAGCTGCTTTCGAAAATGCATTCTACTCGGCTAGTAGCGGTAGAAGAATCAGCTTTTTTCAAATTGAAAGTTTCTTTCAACATTAACGGAAAATAATAATTTCTTCTAATAAAAAAGAAATTATATGAACTAAAGCCAAACTAAAAATCAAGAATTTGTATTAGAAACAATTAGTTCAACAATAAATAAAAATTAACATATAACTCACACATGGCACGGTGCAAAATGATCTTTAATAATTTCTATCAATTTGTCGTTGACAATAAAAGAAATTAAAAAGTGATTACCCCTATTGTATGATATACAATAATAAAAAGCGTTTCGTTCCATCTGAGAGATGGACAAATGCTTGTCCGTTAGTCAAGTGTTGCCAAAGAGACTTTTAATGGAAAAAAAAAAAAAAAAAAAAAGCGTAGTTTATATGAAAAATAAACTTCGTCCTAACTTACAAGATAAAAACAGAAGGAAAACACTGATACCGTATACTTTTCTCTGTTACATGTAAGTTAAATAGGTGATGTTTACAACCATATACACTACTACCGTTCAAAGAGTACTGATGATGAAATTGCGTAGCTGCTTTCGAAAATGCATTCTACTCGGCTAGTAGCGGTAGAAGAATCAGCTTTTTTCAAATTGAAAGTTTCTTTCAACATTAACGGAAAATAATAATTTCTTCTAATAAAAAAGAAATTATATGAACTAAAGCCAAACTAAAAATCAAGAATTTGTATATATATAATATATATATATATATATATATATATATATATATATATATATATATATATATATATATATATATATTATATATATACAAATTCTTGATTTTTAGTTTGGCTTTAGTTCATATAATTTCTTTATATATATTTATATATATATATATATATATATATATATATATATATATAATTATTATTGTTGCTATAAATTAATTTGATTTATTAACTAGTACCTTTCATTTTTAAGATATTTTATTATGTGGTGCTAGGATCCCACCTTTTAATAAATAAATAAAATAAATGGGCAAAGTTATAAGGAACAAAAATAAATGAACAAAGATGTACTCACGTAACTTTTACCTTACGCAAAGACACGTGCCCTCTAATCACTATTAACAACCGTATAGTGCCTCAACGATCCGAAGCAAAATATCTTGGTATTCAATAGACGTCTGCATGACTATATTCATTTGATTGCCTATACACAACAAAAACAATAAACACTCAAACATTTTTCATTCTATGGGAAATAAATAAAGTTAAACCAGTAACAACACAAGAAAGAATATATTGTGTGTTACACTCACTGATACAAGAAGAACACATTCATTTTACAGTTTTTGTTTTGAATGTGTATAAAACTCACTTGAAAATACAAAAACATAGCAAAGTCTCATTACAGTCAGAGTTTTTATAAAAACATTCAGGTGCTTTTTCGAGTTAATGAATGTTTAACAACAACAAAAACGACAAATTTGCAAACACAAATGAATGCGCTGAATAATAATTTTTTACACCAATCATACAGCAATATTCACACATTCTATTCAGTATTTATTTATATGAATGTATGGGTAATATTTTGTTTTCGGTTGAAGTGGTTTTTAATTTGCTTTCGCTTGTGGGTTCATTCATTTAATTTGTTTAACATTGAATGAAAAACACTATGTTGTTGAAAAACAAACGAATGTATTTAAACGGCATTTATGTGTAGTCACGCAGACCTCTAGTATTCAACTGGATCGCCGCCTCACATGGAAGCCTCATATAGATGCAAAGCTCACGCAAATGAAACTTAATGCTGCGCAAGTCCACTTGCTAATGAGTAGAAACTCATTGCTTCATCTGGATTGTAAACTTCTACTATAAAACTTAATTTTAAAATCAATTTGGTGCTACGGTATACAAATATGGGGCACTGCTTCCGCCTCTAACATAGAGAAAATACAACGCCGTCAAAATAAAATCCTAAGAATGATAACTGGTAAATTTTAGTCTGGCACTGGCTGGACTTATATTAATTATTTGGTCTTAAGATTTGAATACTTATTGTTAGTTCGCATGAGCGAAGATTCAATAATAAAAAATAAGAAAAAAAAAATTTTTAAGAAATACCAACTTTGTAAAAGTGCTACAATAATATGCACCTACAAAGAACGGCACCTAGAAAGATAGGAGTGCTCTACATTAGCACCCATATGTTCAGTGTGCTAATTATTGTTGTAACTTTAAACACCGCTGGGAGATCCTAGAGTGCTAAAACTATAAGAAGCACCTAGAGCTGCTTGTGGTGCAACTATAACACAGGCAACACCCATCTTGTCAGCCAAGCCTCCGTCAGGTCAATAGGGATGAAACCAGGCCCACAGCGAATAACTCTTGGGGAATAAAGAAGACGCCAGAGGACGAATCAAGTCAAGGTCCACACGGTGAACGTCCCAAGAGTAACCAAAACAAAGAGATGCGGCGGCGTACCCCAGAAATTAAAACGGGAACGAGCCATATTGCTGCACCGGATTAACCAGCAACCACCAATACCGTGGAAAGAAGCCACTGCCCTCTGGAACCAGATAGGCGAGATCGACTTCCTTTTGCAACAACAGAAGGAGAGACGCAACACAAATAGTAATATAAAAATTTTAAATAAATAACAATACACGTTTAGCTTTTGAAAAACGTGTGTCTAATCCGCACTCTTAGAGCCAGTAAGCGACACGATCGCTCGTGGCAAAAATAGGGAACAAATTATTTTGAATACAACAGAGAATATAATTCTCTATCAATTGTTAATATTAATAGATAAATAATAAATTAAGTAATGAGTTTGAAATATGAATAGAATTAGGAAGAAATAAAATAACCAAAGATAATAAATTTAAAGTATGAATAGTGTTAATTCTATATGATTTTTTTTATTTTGCAACAAAATAAAACAAATCTTAATAGAATTGAAATTTAATAAGCTCCCTTATTTTTTGTTCTTCAAATATGTTTTGTTCTCCCACAGTCTAGTCAGCCAAAGCGTGAATTTCGATGCGTCAGCTTTTTTGACTGCACCATGCAAAACACAAAATATTTATTTTGCAGGTGCTATTCAAATTACCAGCCAGACAGTATGAAATCCAACGCTTTTCCCTGGCTACCTGGGGGAAAATATTAAAATGAAACGTAAGCAATTCCGGCTCACCTAAATTCTTTACTTATAATTTCTTTTATTTTAATTTATTTTAATTATTTGTTTTTGTATATGTTTTTTTAACATTTTTAGTAAATGCAATTATTACGTTTACGACTGTTGTTGTTAAATAACTTAGTGATCGGCTTCCCTTGGTGTACCACTTTGAGAACTCTTTTAGAATTTCTACAAATTTGTTCTGGTGTACCACCGGGATAATTCTAAACTGAAATTTCATATCATTAACTTATTCTGGTGTACCACCAGAATAATTCCATTTATGAAAGGGAGGCAAACGAGCCGTCGCAAAAAACATTGGCGACCGTGACAGGACCTGCAGCCTTCGGTTTATTTATTTAACATTTGACAGGAACCAAACCTGAAATCTTTCTCTACAATGGAAACCTCAGATCAGCTTCTCCAGAAGCTGAATGAAATCGGCAAAAGCATCGCCATCATAATAAGGAACTTCAGAAAGGATTCTAGTAGTCGCAAGACAACTACTTACTATGAAGAACGATGAAGAAGGATGCGAACAACAATCTACGAAGTTCGAAGGATGTAGACACATCTGACAAATACTTTGTGTCCGACTACTACACCAAAGTAAGGTCTATGGCAACAAAGTATATTACGTTGATAGAACGTGAGCTTGACACTCAAGGTCGAGCATCAGACACCAAGAAACCTCAGGGTCCCTCAACTTCAAACGCCGACCGATCAAGTGGTGGTGCAACTGATGGTCATGATGGCCTCATTAGCCGGTCTCTGGGTAAAATGGCGGCTTTAACCCGTCAACTAGAACGGCTTCAGATGAACGGCCAAGAAATGACCTACTATGAGATAAAAAAGGCTACAATTACCTACCTATGGTAGCAATTGGAACAACTTAACGACGAGGTACTGGACAAATATCCTGAAACGAAATATATACACCTCGAAAAAGAAGCCCAAACAGCAATCATCCAGCTCACAAGTGCAAATAAACACCTTCACTCCGCCACCTCGGGAATTGTAGCTAGATCACCTTCATTGCCCTTACCCACAATCGACTAAATTCGATGGTGATTATATGAAGTGGACTTCATTCTCTGATCTATTTACCAGAATTATCCATGAGCAATCGATATCCGACGCTCACAAAATGTGGTATTTAAAGAATAAAGAATAACGTAATCGGTGAAGCAGCAAATATCATTGCTCATTTCGCTATTACAGAAGAAAATTACCAAGCAGCATGGCTAATGCTGGAAAACCGCTATAATAACAAAAGGATTATGGTGGCTACGGCAATTCAAAGATTACTCGATCAGCCATATGGCGCTGGCTCTTTGAACGCCCTTAAGCGACTAGACGATACAACAAAGCAGTGCTTAGCACCTCTATCCAACATGGGTCTCAAGACTACGTCATGGGATCCACTTCTAATCCACCTTTTAGTTAAAAAGGTTGACAAAACCGTACATAGTCAATATAACAAACAATTTCCAGGCCTAAGGAGCTTAGTACACAACCCCAACTCGAAGGCCAACAATGCGTTAATTGCAGGAGAGATACTCACCCATTATATCGATGCAAAAACGCGACTTAATCTGGTACAGAAACAAAGGTTTTGCGTAAACCGCTTTAACGATAGTCATTCCACCAAACAATGCGCGATTGCAGGCCGCTGCCAAAAATGTGGGAAAAACACCCTACGCTGGTTCACCTTGAACCAAACTCACGAGAGACTGCGACATCAGCAGAACAAAGAAATTCCTCCAATATGCCAATCAAATCAACCAAAGACGAACGTAAAACTTCTACTGAGCCAGCCACGACTAGTAATCAATTATCGGAACAAGCGGCTTCCCTCGTCACTACACCAGCAGTTGTAGTAGAAGCAGGGCTGTGAATTCTGCTACTCTCAGGCTTTATGTTTTACTAGGGACAGCATTGGCAAAGGTTAAGGCGAAAGGTCTGGAAACCAATTCTCGATTCAGGATCGCAAGTCAACCTAATTACAGTAAGATTAGTTACCCGGCTTGGACTCCCTGCTAGGCCTGCATCTATCTCAATAAATGATATCGGAAAAAACCAGACCACGGTTCAAAACCGAGTCAACATGACACTTCAATCTCGACTCAACAATTTTTCAGCACGTTTGGAGGCATTTGTGTTGCTACAAATAAATGCTCCTCAACCTTCGCATCATATTAATATTGACAAGTGGCCGATTTCCAACAATATAGCACTGGCAGACCCAACCTTCAACCGTCCAGACAAAGTCGACATTCTTTTAGGGGCAGAACATTATCGTCAGTTACTCGCTATTGGACAGATTAAACTTTCCGATAACCTCCAAGTCTTGCAAAATACAATATTAGGCTGGATGGTATCCGGAAGAGTGTCTGGCCAGCATCTATCAACAGCTTTATGTGGGGTCCTGACTGAAGAAGACAAAATGAGCCAAGCAATTGAGAGATTTTGGAAACTGGAAGAAGCCGATAGAACACACCGTCAATTATCAACGCATAATGCACAGTGTGAAGCGCATTTTAACCAGCACTATGCATGTGACAAGGAAGGAAGATTTATAAAGACTCCCATTTTGTACTGAACCAAGTTCTTTAGGAGAGTCACATAGTATCGTCTTTAATCGATTTCTGTCATTGGAACGACGATTATCCAAAGACACTGTTTTAAAGCAACAATACACACAATTCATGAAGGAATATAAAGCATTAGGCCACATGACCAAAGTCAACATAGACAAAGTGAAAGGGGCAAAATACTTTATTCCCCACCACTGCATATTATGACCCGAAAGCAGTACCGCCAAAATTAGAGTTGTGTTTGATGCCTCTTCGAAAACATCATCCGGGAAACCATTAAATAATATTTTGCATACTGGACCACCACTACAATTTGACTTATTCACTATTTTGCTGCGCTTTCGACTACCGCTCTTGGTATTCACAACAGACATAGAAAAAATGTTTCGCCAAATCTCGACCCATCAGAAAGATAGGCCATCAACTATTTTACATTAAATACCGTTACATTTGGAACTAGGCCAGCACCATATCTAGCAATCAGATGTTCGCAAGATATAAGCCGGGAGAACCAACTCCAGTTTCCCTTATCAGCCAATTTTTTGGAGAAGAACTTTTACGTTGATGATGGGTTGGGTGGAGCTGACGGCTTAAGTATAGCCTTGGACACCCAACGCCAACTGCAGCAAGTCATGGCGCGGTATGGATTTACCTTACGAAAATGGAGCGCCAATCACGTTCAACTGCTTTGTAATATCCCAGAATGTAATCAAGAAGTCAGCCTCGACTTCTCCGCAGAAGAAACCAACTACACTAAAACATTAGGATTGGCCTGGTTACCCAAATGCAACAAACTGAAAATCAAGGTCAACTTACAACCAATCAAAGCTGTAACCAAAAGGACAGTCACTTCAGATTTGGCACGCATTTTCGACCCAATGGGTCTTCTATCTCCTGTCGTTGTTAGGGCGAAAATGTCAGTTCAAGAGCTGTGGGGCCTGAATCTTTTATGAGATGAAGCCGTGTCTTCCGAATTTGACTCTCGGTGGCGAAACTTTCGAAACAATCTTAAAGAACTCGAAAACTTTCAAGTTCAGCGACATGTAATATTTCACACAACCCACAACTTCATGTCTTCTCTGATGCGTCAGAAAAGGCATATGGGGCGGCAATATACATTAGAACATTTTTACCAAATAAAACGATAGTGGTATACTTTTTATGTGCAAAATCTCGGGTAGCGCCTCTTTAACAACAAACACTTCCAAGGCTAGAATTATGTGCTGCCCAGTTAGGAGCTAACTTGCTGCTAAAAGTTAAATACGAATTGGACATGATTACAACACCAACATTCTACTGGACTGATTTAACAATTGTGTTAAACTGGATAAACTCGAGATCATCCTCCATTCATACATTCGTTGCAAATCGAACAGCTTCAATTCAGGGGAGCACGAAACCTGAACAATGTGGACATGTTAGTTTCAAGGACAACCCAGCGGACATCATATCTAGAGGTTTAGAACCACAACACCTACAACAAAAACCACCCCTGGTTGTACGGACCATTTTTCCTTCACGGAGACGAAAACAATTGGCCTTCAGCCTTTCGTACAACTTTTGACTCAGCCGTTATTTAAAGGAAACAAAAAAATCGAGCCATCCACTTACTCGCTCCTCTTCCGATAGAACCAGATGACGATGAAGGAAGAGATAATTCACAACTCTTAAGCGAAGTGGCGCGCCCAGCGACCTTAACAAAAATTCTCCACCTCCAAAACGTGTCAGCTTGACCACAACAAGCATGCTCGTGATCCTGGCATTGTTTCTTCCACTAGTGACGTGCCAACAAGTCACTTATACTCAGATTAAAAGCAACCCTGGTAAACATTTCGAACATATTGGTAAAATCAAACCAGTTCTTTCAGAGTGGAAACTTCTGATATATTTTGAGCTGGCACCATTTCATAATGAATTACAGCTTTTGATTAACGGGACTAATGCCTTGACGAATGGCTCATACTTTCACACTCAATGTACCGGACTGATATACCATTTTTGCAATACATGCTGTTCTAGAAAATCTTGCTAAACGGAAAAAACGAGGCGCAATAGATATTGTCGGCAACGTTGCAAACTCCTTATTCGGTGTTCTGGATTGAAAATATGCTGAGCAAATGTCCGACACCATCAGCAGTATCAAAAGCCCGACTACAAGAGCTCCTGTGGAATCTAACTTCATTCCTGGACTCTACCTTTAACCTTATGAAGCAGACTGAGGCTCAGACTCAAAATGGTTTTGAAAAAAACTACTTTAAAATTATCAAACTTATGAACCCCACAAACAATGATCAACGATCACAGCTCATTTTATCCCTAAGAATCCATTTAATTATAATTGCAGACAAGGTTAAAAAAATGCACACCTCTATGATTAACTTGTTGGCTGATACTTATCATGGTCGGATCAGTCCTATTCGGCTAACCCCACAACAATTTTCTACTGAAATGGATAACATAAAAGCTAATCTTCCAACGGATTTAACATTGCCAATAGTGGATATCATTCATATATATGGCATCGCGGCAGTTCATGCACCAATCTTAAATAAGCACATCATCTGCGCCTTGTTTATTTCCTTGTCATTTTCAAATGAATATGATTTATTCTACCTTACACCAGTCCCACATGTAATAAAGAATTCATAAGAAGCTATCATAACGACATCATAAATGATAGCCCTTAACGCTCATCGTGATAAATATTTCCCAACGGATAACAGTAAACTTCTTGACTGCAATACACTGGAACGCAATACTTTTTAGTGCCCAAATGTCCAAGCTACTTACCACAAGGATGCACCAATATGCAGCTGCGAGATACATTTATTCAATAATAAATCTGATTCAAGCTGCAATATAGAAGTAATAGCCAACAACAACGTATGATATCAGCTGTTTGAAAAGAATCAATGGCTGGTCGCAACCCATAAGCAACTCAAATTAAGTACAGTTTGCAATGAAAAGAGCAGCTATCAGCTTGTTCAAGGTACGGGGTTAATAACACTATCAGCAGGGGGACCCATAAAAAACGAGATCATCACGGTAAGCAGCCATCCAACCATCACATCAACACTCCATCAATCCAATACAGCCCAAAGGGATCTCATTTTTCAATTCGTTGCATGATGTGGACAACCTGACGCAATCTTTGATATATTGTTCAAGTATTGAGGAAATAAACCACTTGCAGGCAGAAGTGAAAGCACAGCTACGCGATATACCAGTAGCGACAAGCCATCACGAAATACATAGTTTGACAGCCAGTTTCTTTGGATTGGGGCTCACTTTAGTTTTATTTATTATACTACTAAGAAGCTACAAACGAAAGAAGAAGGC
Source organism: Melanophora roralis (assembly GCA_963583895.1). Classification (NCBI taxonomy): domain Eukaryota; kingdom Metazoa; phylum Arthropoda; class Insecta; order Diptera; family Rhinophoridae; genus Melanophora; species Melanophora roralis. The sequence goes on from OY757188.1 coordinate 50,205,048, forward strand.
TAACGCTCACTGGGCAGTACCGCATTCTGCTCAAAGGTCCTCATGGGATATTTCAGTGGATCCACCAGCTTGACACTGCTTAGATTAAGTCCCCGGAATTGATTTATGTGAGCTGTTTTACTATTCTTCCCGGTTCCCCTAAGGGAGGCAATATGTTAATTCTGTATGATTTTTTTTAATTTTCAACAAAACAAAACAAATCTTAATAGAATTGGTTTTTAATAAACTCCCTTATTTTTTGTTCTTCCAATCTGTTTTATTCTCCCACAGTCTAGTCAGCTTAAGTGTGAAAATCGATGTGTCAGCTTTTTTGACTGCACATGCAAAACTAAAATATTTATTTTGCAGGTGCTATTCAAATTACCAGCCAGATAGTATGAAATCCAACGCTTTTTCCTGGCTACCTGTTGGAAAATATTAAAAATTAAACATAAACAATTCCGGGTCACCTAAATTCTTTACTTTTTTCTTTTATTTTAACTATTTGTTTTTGTATATGTTTTAGTATATAAGTATGAACATTTTCAATAAATGCAATCATTACGTTTACGACTGTTGTTGTTAAATAACTAAGTGATCGGCTTCTCTTGGTGTACCACTTTGCGAACTCTTTTAGAATTTCTACAAACTTATTCTGGTGTACCACCGGGATAATTCTTAACAGACATTTTATATCATTGACTTATTCTGGTGTACCACCAGAATAATTCCATTTATAAAAACGAGGCAAACGAGCCGTCGTAAAAAATAAATAGAAATATATTTCAAATGGTTGGCTAAATTGTGGAAACTTTAAAGACGATAAGAATTTAAAAGCAAAGGGAATAAAATGGGCAAACCCCAAAGCAAAGTAGAAGTTAATGAAAACATAGTAAACAATATACCGACAAATAACATGGATTGCTTGTTTTTCGAGTCCGCGATGACGTTAGGTTTAGTAATTTTGGGATTGTATATGGCCTATAAAATAGATAACTACTTTAAGGAATATGTAAGGAAGCACAAGATAGTTCTTAATGGGGATGGGACAACCTAGGTATAGATGAAAGAGAAAATAGTGGAATTAAGGAACTTTTGGCGCAATTTAAAGAAAACCCCGGCTAGGAAATATGCTGAGGATACAATTAAGAGCAAAATAAGATATATAGAAAATTTAAGAGTAGAATTTCAGTTAATTGAAGGAGAACAAAAAGAGGTAGAAGAGCATATAGCGTTAAATTTAGAATTCAACAATCTTATTAAACTGGTTAAAGAGCATTTAAATAAAAGTAGTAAGAAAATAAAGAAAACCGCAAGCAGTACGGTGGCAGCGTTGAGCTTGGAAACTGTCTCAAAGGCATTCCCATTGTTTGCCGGTTATTTAAAAGACTTTTACAGACACAGCAAAGAATGACTTTCTACAGTACGTATACTACGCTAAACTGACTTCCAACGTTAGGAAGGAAATAGGGAGCTATGCAAAACCAGAGAATTTCGCAACTTTGAAAGAATTGCTGCAGAAGATATATAAAATCACCAATACTAGAGGTTCAGCCCGATAATCTTTACCAAGGTAGGATGACGATAAATCTATATAGGGAAAAGATTACGAAAATAATAGATAACTTAAATAAATTAGGCATAGAAGAGCTAGGCGGTAACGCTACCGTACCGGAAAAAAACGTAATAATCAAGTTCAACAACAAGTTGGCTCTCGAATCATTTAAGATAGGTTTGAACGAAAGCATGAAGACAGCATTATTCGCAGCACGCCAAAATAATTTGCAAAAAGCGGTAGAGCTAGCATTACAAATAGAAAATACGCTGAAGGTAACGAACAAGAATATTATGCATATCAGAAAACCACACAGGAAGTACCAGAGGCCAGATAGTAACGGAAATTTCGATCCAGCTAGATATAACCATACAGATAAAAATAATTTTAGAGATTACTACAGTAACAATATAAATAGGAATAGAAGTAACTCGAATTATAACAGAAATGATAACTTCCAAAATGGAAACAACTATGACAACAGTAATACTTCGAGAAATAACTACCAACGAAAAGAAAACAATTACAATCAAGGTAATAACAATGGTAGAAACCAGAACAGAAATTTCAATAGCAGAAACAATTATAATAACAGAAGGTTTATTGGAACAGTACAAAATGAGGGAAACTCGATAGGCTTGTTTGTCGCTTTTTTTGTAATACATACACTTAGTACATACATTTAGTATAAAGTTTATCTGAAAATAAGTAATTTATGTATAGCAATATTTACGAATTAACAATTAATTTAAAGTATGAAAACAAAAATTATTTTATTTAAAAACAAATATCCTTTTGCACTAAGGACAGGAGTGCTACTGTTCTTCTTTGTCTGTTTCTTTAAAGACCTCTTCTGAATCTGAATCCTCTTCAATTAAGTACAGGGGGAAGCATTAAAGAAACCGCTTCTTTCGTAAAGGGCAATGATTTCTTTTTTGGAGTTGGTCTTATGCTCGTCATCAGTGGGTCAGAACTGAGCTAAAGTCTATTAATAATATCTACATTAAACTGAACTCTTAAAAACTTTCTTGCAAAATTCTGCCTGTAATTCCGAAAATGTTTGTTTCGTGTCTCAGCCGCTTCTGATAACAGCCCAAAAGGCAATTGTATATTAAAAAATTTCTGAAACTGTATAAACACTGTTTCACCACTGACATGTCGCCATCTCCTTGACATTTTGAAATTTCACACAATTTCCTGTTTAAAACCGCAATTTCTCGTTAACAGATTTGTCTTTACATTCCCGTACGATTTGTAGTAACTCTTATCCTGTATAAACTTTTTCCATTTTAATCTCGTAGTTTCAAAAGGGGTTTGAAAACATTTTCGTGGAATAACCACAATATATAAAAACAAAAAAAATTAGTACTTGAATCACAGAATTGTTCCTATTTAAAGAATAATTTTGTTTTACCAATTTTCAAAGGTTTTTAGGACAGGTACATTTATTTTGTTGCATAAAATAGCGCCATTAAGAAAGCTGTCGCACACGAATACATTACCAGTTTAGGGGTCGGTAAAAACTACTGCCTCAAACATTCCTTTTTATACATGCAATGTCAGTGTATGTAATGGACGCGTTCTCAAAAGCTGACTAAATATACTTTTATTGATAAATTGCGAATCAGAATATAAATTTTTGTGTAATTGCTTGATTGGGGCAACATAAAAAATATCTTTAATAAATGTTAGTGGATTTTGTTTTCTTTTGTAAGAAATCTCTATTAAATCGAATAAATATTAATTACATGTAAATACACAAACTGTAATATTTAGTAAGGTATAATGTAAATAAAATAAGTAAATAATTCAACATTAATAAATAAAAGTAATGCTGTACAATGGCAGGTGCAAGGCATGAACATAAAAATCTCCACTGGATTTTCAAAAATATTAGGCAACGAAACTTTGCACTTTCCATTCAGATTTCATACATTTCACATATGAGGCCTTGTCGAACATAAGGGGTTAATTGCCTGCCAAAATTATCATCAATACTTCATTATGATATTTACATTATTACTTCTTGAATTAACAGTGCCTCTCTTACATTTTACATTTTTTTTTTCACATTCAGCCGCGTTTGACGAAGAGTGATATGGTATAATTAGGTTTTTTTTTGTTCAACAACAAAATATTCAGATAAACTTAACTCTATGTTCTTATTATTTATGCTTTATTGCGTTTAATTGTATTGGGTTACATTTACTTTGTTTTGGTATTCTGTGGAAGGTAAATAAAAGAAATAGTGGTATTTACAGGTTTGTTTTTCATTGCGTGTAATTCATTAATATACAGTAAGTATAAAGTAAAAAAAAAAAATTTCCTGGCAAAAATTACTTTCGGTAACTTAATAAATTGTTGCTGATCATTTTAATAAGATCAATTCCATACCGTAATACAAACATTAAAATTTTTTTATTTTCCAAAAATGCAAATGATACTAATACTAAAGGTGATGGTAGCGAACAAAAATGTTAATGACATAGACATCTATCAGAACATAACATGCATTCGTCACTACGCTTTTATACAGCAAAGCAAAATGTAAATGATTAGTTGCATATTTTTTTTATATACATTAGATCGTCGAAAATTTTCTAGATTTTTCCGAAAGCGTGTAAAATAGGCTATAAATAAGCCATTTTTCGAAGTTATACTTCCTTTTTTATCGCACCTTCAACGATATTACATCGACCAAAGGTAATCAGGCGATCCAGTGTAATTTTAAACATCTGGATAAAAATTTTAAGGATCGGTTGGAATAAATTAATCCCAACTTAATTTCACTGAAATCAGGTAATTTATAATATACCTACATTGTAAGTTCAGCTTATAAAGCGAAAAAAAATGGAAATTATTGTTTTAAATAGGCACGTGTTACAAAACATCATTCGTGGCTTAATACTAGAATTAGTGTGTTAACCTACACAGAAGTCATCATTGGACATACATATACGGCAGGGGTATCTAAACGTATGACGGAAAACTTATTGTTTAGTAAAGCTTACGACCAGCAGTCTAGAAAAGAGACTGCTGCTAAAATTCCTTTGGAATCAAAACCATCGGGTCCACATAAATTGGGTATATTTCATTCCAATAAATGGAACTTTCTATAAGAAAGTCTAATTTATGTTTGTTTTATAGATCCGGTGGATTAAACCTACACGTTTCAGATAAATAATCATTCAGATTCGAATATAACCATCACCACAATGTAATCATCGTGCTAACTATCATCTCGTCAATATGTTACCTGCCAGATTCTTCTTCATAATATCCAAAATTAAAGAAAATTAGCTCAATCCCTATTATCAACCCAAAAAGAAAAGAAAAAAGAAAATCATAACAAAAGGAAAAACCAGAAATAGAAAAAAAAAAAAAAAAATTAATAAAATATATAATGTTACAAAAGCAATTAAAGAAACTGTAGTGTATGCATACTTAGGTTTACCACTGTAGAAATTTAAGAACTTTGTTTACTCTAAGTTTAGTTTATGTTGGGTCAGCATTAATAAGTATCAAGGTATTTTTGTTTGTGTGAAAATGAAAGAACTAAAACCGTAATAATGAAGTTTGATTGAATGTAATTAATTAATTAATGTTTTTCACGTGCCAATTGTTTATGGGAACCAAAACGAAATTTACTAAAGCCGTGGGAACAGCAGACCGACTATTGGTTTGTTGATATCCTAAAATAATGCTGACCTATAGAATAAGTTAGTATATAAGTTGATAATTTTTGAAAATAAAAAACAGAAAGAATTGATCAGGCAAAAGCTGACTTTCATTTCTATTTTAAAATCGGCACTCCTGGTGCTGTGGGAAAACGGCTGCAGAGCTCAGCAAATACTGAAATAACCCTTAAACAAATCCTTTTAAGAGACACTTCATGGCGATCCTGCCGATCTAAAATAATAATAATAAATAAAAAACTCAAAATCAAACAAATGACTCAAGAAGAGGTTGACAAAATTTTTGAGCGGTGGCAAAAATTTATCAACAACGAATACGTTCCAGAAGGCACACCTATCGAAGAACCACCCAATTACACACCGACACCAAAAAGCCTGCAAGGAACTACAGCAAGTTATAGGAATCAGCCAAGGGAAACAAAAGCAGAGGCTTATACAACAACTTGTAGAACTAAGACAGAAGGGCTGGAAAAATTAACAATACTTATTACATTATTATTTATATAATATTAAAGCTCACTAATAAATGTAATATTAGTAAATTAATAAATACACTTTTCAACCATTTTGTTGAAATTTTACACAAGTAATGAATCCAGCGATTCATACCTTTATACTTAGCGAAGAAGATAGAATAGAGTATATTGTAAAACAACTCAATATGGGCATCGCAGATACAAAAATAGAAGGCCATGCGAATGCTAATGCGATAAATACAAATAAGATAACAATAGATCAAGAAATTATAATAATTTTGTTGATAATTTTTATACTAGTAATCATATTTAAGTTCTTGCAACATTATATAAAGAAACAAGTTGTACGAAACACTGTACAAAATGCATAATAACAGAACAAATTTTAAATAAATAAAATCTAAATAAAAATTTTTTTTTTTGAAGTACATATATATATATATTATATTCATGGAACAGATTTTTGAAGAATTAGACAAATTAATTGTGAATGCTAGAAAATCTATAACAAAGAAATACACGAAAGAAACTATACAGGAAAAACTAAAGTCAATAGAACAATTGAGTGAAAATTTCGGGAAACTAGTAGGACATTTAGCAAACCCTTTAAGAGATGAAAAAATTACACATTTTAAAAGTTTGAGAGAAACAGCAATTCAACTGCTAACAGAACATAAAGGAGAAAAATTAGAAATAGGGCAAAAAGCTGAAAATCCTAAAATCATGTCGAACTTTGACGGTAAAAAAGCTTCAGAGATGATCCCAGTCTTCGACGGAAAACCAAAACATGTTGATATTTTCCTTTCAATGACAGAAATGGTTCATACCGAACTAAATGATCAGGGGAAAAAGAACCTAATAAAATATGTATTGGCGATAAAATTGATAGACAGAGTCAGGGATATTTTGATTATAGAAAACACACCTGAAACTTTCGAAGAACTTAAAACAATTTTAAAAAAACATTTTAAATCCACAAGAACGGCAAGCAGCATACATTTTGATTTAAGGAACACTAGGCAAAAGGGAAATGTACTAAATTACAAGGAACGGATTAACACTTTGATAGCGGACTTGACATTAGCACAAATTTCCGAACTAGAGGACAGTACCAATCATGTGGCTCGTTCTACGATTAAGACCATGAATGAAAGATTGGCATTGGAAGTTTTTCAGGAAGGTTTATATAAGGACATAAGAACAGCTGTAATAGCAGCACAACCCAAGACTTTGGCACAGGCCTATGACATTGCAAGCACACAGGAAAGAGCATTACAAGTATCAGATACATTTACGACATTACAAATAAATGATAATAATAGGCGAAACTATAACAATAACACAAATGGAAACAATTCAGGTTTTAACAGAAATAGAAATTCCCTCAATCCACTGATGGATAGGAATTTTACCAGAAACTATAACAACAATAACAGAAACTATAACAATGTCAATAGAAACTCTAACAATGACAACAGAAACCATAACGACAATAACAGAGACTATAACAATATCAATAGGAACTCTAACGGTAGCAACAGAAACCATAACAACAATAACAGAAACAGACACTATAGCAACTACAATAATTACAATAGCTATAACAACAGAGGTAATAGATACAATAATAATGCAAGGGAAAGAGGCTACCCCAATGTTCATACAATACGACAACAGGGAAACTTACAAACCCTGGAGACTCAATACGAATCTCCGGACAGGGAAAACTAAGGGTTTATACACTACATATTGGGACATCAAATTTTCTCTTTTTATCAGTGAAGAACATTAACTATAAATTAACATTTTTAATAGACACGGGTTCAGAGATATCACTCTGTAAGGAAAACGTAATATACAACTATTATAAAAATACTGACAATATTTGCCGATTGAGTGGCATTACAAATGAATGCAAGGAGACAGTAGGTTCTACTGATTTGAAAATAATATTAGGAGAACAAACATTATCACACAGATTTCAATTAGTGGACGAAACATTTCCAATCATTACTGACGGAATTTTAGGACTAGATTTCTTCTGTAGATACAACTGTCAGATTGACTATGAGACATTAACTCTAAATGCTTGTATGGAAGGGGAGAAAATAACAATCCCAATAGAGATTAACACGAAAAGAATACATAATATAACTATACCTCCAAGAACAGAGAAGATAGTACCTATAAACATTGACATAAACGAAGATAGTGTTACGTGTAGTAAAGAAATAACAAACGGAATATTTTTAGCAAACACTATAATACCAAAAGATGGCCAACGCTATGTTAAAATTCTAAACACATTGGAAGAACCAGTGCGATTAGAAAAGTTAAGAGTCACTACAATACCATTGAAAAATTATGCAATCTATAAAACTAACATGCGCGATAACGATAGACAATCAGAGCAAAGATTTAGAAGATTACTAGAAAAACTAGATTTCATTCAGTAGAATGTGTGTAGAAATGGATTCACAAATATTAAGAGACATGATTCCAATCTGTATTGATGAGAAAGAAAAGAAAACCTTGGCAATAACAAGAAATATGTTTAACAGCGAAATGAGAAATAAAATTAATAACGAAGCGAAAGGCAAATATGATAAAGAGGGAATTATTATAAAAGACTGCATATCTCGAAAGGAGACTGATCACCTCCATATGTGGGAATGTACGTCAATAAATAATATTAAGGAGCTCCAAAAGATTGAATTTATATATGATAACAAGCTGCAGCAAAAATTTAAAAATGAATTAAAAGAAAAGAATGATAAGATAACGCGCATAATATGCAATAAAAGCGAAAATCCTATGTTTTCAGGAACATTTATGGAGAAACTTTTATTGAAATTGAGGAAATTGAAATTTAAAAAGTACGTACTATATGACGATGATGAAATATTTAAATATATAACGGCCGAAGAATTGAAAGAAAGATACAACAATATAAAGGACAACGATATAGAAATAATAATATACAGAAAGCCAAGAGAGATAAAAGATAATATAACACAATATAGATTGATAGAAGAATTTCATGACTCACCACATGGAGGACATTTTGGAATTAGGAAAACACTTTCCAAATTAAAACAAAGATATATTTGGAAGAATATGAATAAAATGGTTAAGAAGTACATAACAACGTGTGATTCATGCCAGAGGCATAAACAAATAAGAAATACGAAAGAACCCTTTACTATAACAGATACACCATCACACGGTTTTGATACTGTTGTAATGGACACAGTTGGACCACTAAGACCATCCGGACAATTTAGATACATACTTACCATGCAGTGTGAACTAACAAAATATGTTGTTGCTTGTCCGATGGAATCAAAAGATGCCAAAACAGTCGCAAAATCTTTAATAGAACATATTGTATTAAAATACGGGTTATTTAACATTCTCAAAACCGATAGAGGAACTGAATTTACCAATGAGTTAATGAGAGAGATTTGTGTATTATTAAAAATAAAACAAAATTTCTCAACACCTTACCATCATGAAACTTTAGGTACAATAGAACGAAATCATCGCGTTCTAAATGAATATTTTCTAAATTTTGTAAATGACATTAATTGGCATGAATGGATACCATATTATGCTTTTGCTTTTAATACGACACCAAATGTCGATACAGACTATTCACCGTTCGAACTAATTTTTGGTAGACTTCCTAGACTACCAAACGATATTTTAGATGATGCTAAGAAAATTTATAATATTGATAACTATTTAAATGAACTAAAGATTAGACTTCACGACTCATTACAAAGAGCAAGAGGAATAATTCTCGAAGTAAAAAGAAAAAGAGGATTAGAATCTGAAAAGAAGCAAAATAGAATAAATCTTAGAATAGGAGATTTAGTTTTAGTTAAAGTTTTAAATAGAAAAAAGTATGAACCACCATACAAAGGCCCATACAAAGTAGTAGACTTAGAAGATTTAAATGTACTCATAGAAATTGACAAAACAAGAACTAAACTAGTGCATAAAAATTTGCTAAAAAAATACTTAAATTAACATATATTGGTTATATGTAAGAAATATAAATAATATAAAATCCTGTATGTAACAATATGAATAAGAAATAAGAAGATGAGGTGCTTCAAATTCACTTTATAAAAATGCATACATAATCATACTTATATAAATTTTTTTAATTTTAACTTTGTTTCATTTTTTAATAATACCCAAACCTAAAAGGGTAAGGGTGTAGTGTATGCATACTTAGGTTTACCACTGTAGAAATTTAAGAACTTTGTTTACTCTAAGTTTAGTTTATGTTGGGTCAGCATTAATAAGTATCAAGGTATTTTTGTTTGTGTGAAAATGAAAGAACTAAAACCGTAATAATGAAGTTTGATTGAATGTAATTAATTAATTAATGTTTTTCACGTGCCAATTGTTTATGGGAACCAAAACGAAATTTACTAAAGCCGTGGGAACAGCAGACCGACTATTGGTTTGTTGATATCCTAAAATAATGCTGACCTATAGAATAAGTTAGTATATAAGTTGATAATTTTTGAAAATAAAAAACAGAAAGAATTGATCAGGCAAAAGCTGACTTTCATTTCTATTTTAAAATCGGCACTCCTGGTGCTGTGGGAAAACGGCTGCAGAGCTCAGCAAATACTGAAATAACCCTTAAACAAATCCTTTTAAGAGACACTTCAAAACATTAAATATAAACAACCGAAAAAGACCATTCAAATGAAGTAAGAAGAGGAAAAAAGTAATTATACGTATGTAACTAAGAGAAAATCGGCAAACCTCTGGCTAGGGTAGCATTAAGCAAGAACCATAAACATTTTACTCCTTTTAGCACCTGCATCGCTACGTTGGAAGGCCTTCTACTGTTTGATGACATGTGGGTAAGTTTGATCATACGTATCTCAACATAAATTTTATGTTTATAGTTCTTGTGACTCTATTAGAAACATAAACTATTTTTCATAAAAAAAAAAAACATTTTACAACAACAACTACACGATAAGAACTTTGAAGAGAGAGTCATGTTTATAAATATATAACCCCGCTGTTGCTTAACATGAATATAAAGCTTTCTTGAGTATGTTGGTTCATAAGAAGTTACATATGTAGGTAAAGGAGTATCAAAGACTATACATGACTCTCACTGTAAAGTTTTTCTCTGAAACCTGATGTTGTTGCTCTGAGGTTAAAGTTGTAGACATTTCGACTTCTGCTTCGGTTATTAAGTGTACATATGTACATAGATAAATATATTTTTCGTTTTGTTTTGATAATGTTGAAAATGTGAAAAAAAACAAATGTTATAAAAATTAATTGCACAGTGGGTAGGAAATAAGAATTATCTCTTGCAGAAAATAGGTTTTTTTTGTTTTTATCTACGATAAAAATTGTTTCCTTTTTGTTTTTATTTAACCTGGTTTTGCCACATCTAAAGTTAAATACAGTGAAAAGTATATACGTATCAATTAAACAGTAGATCTTTAACTTGTATACAAGGCGTTTTATTATATAAAAATGATGAAATAAATTTTGTTATTATGATACTGTTAATTACTTAATTTTTTTAAAAATTAATTACTTACTAATTAGATATAAAATTTAAACATGAAGAGTTCTGAATTAAATAAAAATATTGTATTGTATATAATGTGGTTCTAGACTAAAATTTAAGGTGTTTTTATTATAAAGGATGAAAATATAAATAAGAGTAAATTAATTAGGGGTTCCAGAATGTTTATAACGCCACTGGAACATTTGGTTGGTGAGGGTTTCGAGGCGAACATCTCTGCAACGCCTGAGAGATGTTTCAAATTAAATTCGTACATACCTATTAGAGTAGTTTGTTTAAAGTTTCTCATAAATGACTAGACTGGGGCATTTAGTTTTTGTAGATCTAGTCATATTGGCCCTGTAGATTAATTTGTAGTAAATAAATAGGGAGTCTATAATAACAGTTTGTAATAGAAATTGTTGTATTAGGAAAGGACACGAACCCCCCCAACCGGCTGCTATGCTAGCTCATTAAAGGCTCCCACAGTCCTAATCCTAAAATAACTTCGGTGTGCTCCTGGTGGTAATCTCCATTGGGAAATACTCTACATCTATGGTATTTAAGTAACTAAATACTCGATTCTATCCTGTTTCTATGAAACCAGGAGGAAGGCGAAAATGGTTAACACACAAACTCATTACAAATAATGGCGCCCAACGTGGGGCTAAGGTACTTTTGTGCTTTCAGGCTCGCATGTGTTTTTGTTTCTTTTGTTTTGATTAGTAAAGTTCATTAATGGCGTAGTGGTAAATGATTTCTAATATATGATTCGCGATGATAAATAATTTATGAATCTTTACTGGATTTGCAGCTATCTGAGGTTTGACAGTTCGGGTAGGCTGACCGTTAAGATATCGTAGATTCTTTTATAATCCTGATAATTATTTTAAAAAGAAATTTATTACTGTAGCTTTGGTAAGTATAATCTTATACATTGGATTCGGTTACTGACTTAGAGATCAACACCCTACTCTCATGTGGATTTCACTGATTCGTCGAGGACAATCTAGTGACCTGTGAAAATAGGAAATACCAGAAAGATTAAAAAATAAGTATTTTTGTTGGTGGGTCTAAACCTAATACTAATTTTACAATTATACCTCACTCCATAGACGCAATTTTTTTTTCCAGTATACTACGAATTTATGATAATGCCAATTACTCTGTTTATTATTTCATCTTTGAAAATAAAAACACCGTATATAAAAATTCTTTTAAAAAACTTATCAACTTTTAGTTTTTTCTTTTGAAGCTTTCAGTGCGTGAATATTAACAACAAATGTATTATTATTTTTTTTTTTTTTGCGCTAATACTAACAACTTGAATTTTTTTTGTTTATCTTAAGTTTGAAGATTTACTGTTTTTTCTTACATTTTGAATTAAAGATATATGGCTTTTGATCACGGTTATAAGCTGAATTTTTTTTCTTCTTCGGTTTAAAGTGAGTATTATTACTCAGATTTATTCTAGTAAATTCTTACATTCAATTTGGTTGCGGTGATAACTTAATATTTTTTTTTTTTTCCCCTCATATATATTGTTTTTGGGTGTGAATTTGATTAAATTAGTTTAAGTTGAATGTAATCATTTGTGACTTTTAGTGTTGATCGGTAAAATAATTATGTCACTTGACCGTACACCAACGCAGGGTAACCATCCCCCTCCGTTGCCTTCGGCAACGATGGTCATAGAGCCTTCTGTATGTCATGTGTGCCATGTGACTATGTGCGAAGGTCAAGAATGTCTTATAATTAGTGAATGCTCTCACGCATATCATAGACAGTGCATTGAAGCACACTTATCCGATTCTTCAGAATGCGTAGTATGTAAACGATCATTTCAACTTTCGGAATTACGTAAACTAAATATTGTTAATAAAATGCATCCCTTGTCAAAAAACCCCCCTAAGGGAAAAGACCCATAGGGGGTTAGTATATTTTAGGAATTTGTTTGGGAGGGCAAACTAATGGGGGTCAGTCGTACATTTTATTGCTCTAAGGTAACTCTGAAGAAGGTGTGGGCATTTTCATATCATTTTTGTAAATTTTGTATGGCAACCCCCTTAGGGCGTGGTGATAGGGGGTAAGTATATTCTAGGAATATATTTGGGAGAAGAAATTAATGGGGGTCGGTCGTACACTTTATTGCTCTAAGGCCAACTTTGAAGAAGTTGTGGCTATTTTCATATCATTTTTGTAAATTTTGTATGGCAACCCTCTTAGGGCGTGGAGATAGGGGGTAAGTATATTCTAGGAATTTGTTTGGGAGGGCAAACTAATGGGGGTCGGTCGTACATTTTATTGCTCTAAGGCCAACTCTGAAGAAGTTGTGGGCATTTTTATATCACTTTTGTAAATTTTGTATGGCAACCCCCTTAGGGCGTGAAGATAGAAGGTAAGTATATTCTAGGAATATGTTAATGAGGGCAAACTAATCGGGGTCGGTCGTACACTTTATTGCTCTAAGGCCAACTCTGAGGAAGTTTTGGTCATTTTTATTTAATTTTATTAAATTTTGTATGACAACCCCCTTAGGGCGTGGAGATAGGGGGTAAGTATGTTCTAGGAATATGTTTGGGAGAAGAAACTAATAGGGGTCGGTTGTACACTTTATTGCTTTAATGAGAACTCTTAAAAAGTTGTGGGCATTTTCATATCATTTTTGTAAATTTTGTATGGCAACCTCCTTAGGGCGTGGAATGGGGGGTAAGTATATTCAAGGAATATATTTGGGAGAAGAAATTAATGGAGGTCGGTCGTACACTTTATTGCCCTTAAGCCAACTCTGAAGAAGTTGTGGGCATTTTCATATCATTTTTGTAAATTTTGTTTGGCAGCCCTCTTAGGGCGTGGAGATAGGGGGTTAGTATATTTTAGGAATTTGTTTGGGAGGGCAAACTAATGGGGGTCGGTCGTACATTTTATTGCTCTAAGGTAACTCTGAAGAAGGTGTGGGCATTTTCATATCATTTTTGTAAATTTTGTATGGCAACCCCCTTAGGGCGTGGTGGTAGGGGGTAAATATATTCTAGGAATATGTTTGGGGGAAGAACCTAATGGGGGTCAGTCGTGCCTTTATGGCTCTACGGCCGACTCTGAAGAAGTTGTGGGCATTTTAACATCATTTTTGTAAATTTTGTATGGCAAACCCCTTAGGGCGTGGAGATAGGACGTAAGTATACTCTAGGAACTGTTCGGGAGGAAAAACTAATGGGGGTCTGTAATATATTTTTTTCCTCTAGGCGCGACTCCGGGGAAGTTGTTGTGGTTTTTACCTTATTTTTTAAAATTTTGTATGGCAGCCATGTTAGTGGTTGGAGATAGAGGATAAGTATTTTCCACAAAAATGTTTGGATGGATAAAATGATTTGGGTGGGTCTTACATTTTACCTTAGTAGGAGAACCCTGGAAGCCAAAGGAACGATTTTAAAAATGTTTAAATTAAGATATGTATGGCAACCCTAGTATATGTATGAATACTAATACTAATAAAATTTTCGTTTTTGGTGTGATTTAATAAAATCAACATGACTGATTCTTTTTCTTTTTTTGTTGTTTTTTTATTATTACATACATAAGTTGTTGTTGTAGGCTGAAAAAAGGAGGTAGTCTTGGTTTTTCGTTTATATCTTGGTCATTTATCGGGCGATTTTGCTGAATTTTAATACCGATTTTTTCGCGACTATCTCTGACAGTTTGGTACCACTTACGGGTCAATGCGACATCGGGGGGCTTCAGAAGCGGACAGACGGACAAAGCTAAATCGGCTTTCATATATATAATGATCCAGAATATATATACTTTATAGGGTCCCAAATGGAAAATACAGAAAGTACAAACGGAATGACAAACCTATGTATACCCTTATCACTTATGTGAAGGGTATAATAAGCTGAAAGAATGTACAAACCGATTAATAAACTTGTTAGAAGTACATAGAATGTCATCAATGAAAGAATACCTGGAAGGACTAGATGCGCCTCCCCAAACAAATTATTCTCTATGGCGTTCCGCCAAACGTCTTAAAAGACCCGTTATCGCAAAACCACCTCTGCGAAATCTGAAAGGACCCTGGGCAAAAAATGTCCAAGAAAAATGAGTTTTCCTTGCAAGCCCACAGGTTGGTACAGGTTATAAGAAAAGCCTTTGAGGAAAAGAAGTACTGCTCCGGGCTTTTTATCGATGTCTCTCAAGCATTGGATAAAGTATGGCATGAAGGCCTGTTAATCAAACTAAAACTATATCAACCAGCTAATATTTCAAGCCTGCTAGAAAAATACTTAGCCGGCAGACAATTTATGATCAAAGAGGGAAACCAAAAAAGTTTCTCTCAGCCAATAGGGGCTGGTGTATCTCAAGGGAGTATACTAGGTTCAATTCTGTACTTGCTTTACACAGCAGATATGCCTATAAATGGTTTCACACACACGTCGACATTTGCTGACGACACTGCTTTTCTTAGTACTCACAAAGACCCTAAAGAGGCTTCGAACCAGCTGCAACAACACGTAAGCCAAGTTGAGAAATGGGTAAAGTTATGGGGAATAAAAATAAATGAACAAAAATGTACTCACGTAACTTTAACCTTACGCAAAGAAACGTGCCCTCCAATCACTATTAACAACCATTTGGTGCCTCAACGATCCGAGACAAAATATCTTGGTATTTACCTGGATCGTCGCCTTACGTGGAAGACACATATAGATGCGAAGTTGACGCAAATGAAACTTATGGTGTTTTCCATTCAAAAAAAAAATGTTACAATAAGTATGTGTAACATTTTTATCAGTTTACACACACACTTAAAAAGTTGTTAATTTTTTTGTTTTAATGGAACAGAAAATTGCTTGGTTTTAATAAAAACTGCACTCTATGTTAAAAACTCGCCTGCATAAAAAAGTACTTACTTACATAACACAGCTGTAAAAAGTGGTACTTAGTTACACTGCAATATAATTGGGGGTAAGAAATGTTACACTCTTGCCAGTTATTTGTGCAACATGTTCAGAAAGAAACACGATAACTGTTTTCACTCTTGCATGTATTTTTAGAATGGAACATACACCCGCTCGAATGGTAGCATTAATGTAACATTTTTGCCAGAAAGGAAAACACCATTAAAGTTATACAAATCCATTGGCTAATTGGTAGAAACTCTGTGTTACGTCTTGATTGCAAACTTCTACTATTCAACTCAATTTTAAAACCAACTTGGTGCTACGGTATTCAACTATGGGGCACTGCTTCCGCCTCTAACATAGAAAAAATACAACGTCGTCAAAATAAAATTCTAAGAATGATTACTAGTGTTCCGTATTATGTCAAAAACAGCAACATCCATAAGGATCTAAAAGATCCACTAGTTAAAGGCGAAATCCTGAAATATGTGGACAAGCATTTAAATAAGCTGGAAACACATCCAAATCCGCTCGCTAGAAACATCTTACAACACAGTGGACACTCCCGTCTGAAAAGGAGAGATACTATTGCGCTTAGAAGAAGTTAACTATTTCTATTACGAAAACTAAAATGTTAGCCTGGCACTGCATGGTCTACTAATAATTACTTAGTCTTAAGATTTGAATACTTATTGTTAGTTCGCATAATCGAAGATTCAATAATAACAAATGGAAAAAAAATAAATAAATAAAATAAAAATAAAAAGTTCAAACAGCTGATGGTCAGTCTCAATGTATTAAGGGCTGGTTGTCAGATGAAATCGAGTTCAAGAATCAAAAGCGTGAACTCAACCTCTTTATTATTCCATCAATCACACAAGGGTTAATACTTTTCTTCAAGTTGATTCCAAATATTGTGGAATCCGTAGATATAACTGTTAAATCATTGCTTGGTTGTTGTTGTCCGTCTGATATTACAAAACATACGTCTGAAGTTAAGAGTCCGATGAAAATTTAAAGTCAAATAAAATTTAGATGCAACTGATTTTGCTCTATCTCCTGGCCAACGCATTATTCCAAAATTTTGCAAATCAAGGGTTAGGGAGAACGAGGCAAACGAGCCGTCGTAAAAAATAAATAGAAATATATTTCAAATGGTTGGCTAAATTGTGGAAACTTTAAAGACGATAAGAATTTAAAAGCAAAGGGAATAAAATGGGCAAACCCCAAAGCAAAGTAGAAGTTAATGAAAACATAGTAAACAATATACCGACAAATAACATGGATTGCTTGTTTTTCGAGTCCGCGATGACGTTAGGTTTAGTAATTTTGGGATTGTATATGGCCTATAAAATAGATAACTACTTTAAGGAATATGTAAGGAAGCACAAGATAGTTCTTAATGGGGATGGGACAACCTAGGTATAGATGAAAGAGAAAATAGTGGAATTAAGGAACTTTTGGCGCAATTTAAAGAAAACCCCGGCTAGGAAATATGCTGAGGATACAATTAAGAGCAAAATAAGATATATAGAAAATTTAAGAGTAGAATTTCAGTTAATTGAAGGAGAACAAAAAGAGGTAGAAGAGCATATAGCGTTAAATTTAGAATTCAACAATCTTATTAAACTGGTTAAAGAGCATTTAAATAAAAGTAGTAAGAAAATAAAGAAAACCGCAAGCAGTACGGTGGCAGCGTTTAGCTTGGAAACTGTCTCAAAGGCATTCCCATTGTTTGCCGGTTATTTAAAAGACTTTTACAGACACAGCAAAGAATGACTTTCTACAGTACGTATACTACGCTAAACTGACTTCCAACGTTAGGAAGGAAATAGGGAGCTATGCAAAACCAGAGAATTTCGCAACTTTGAAAGAATTGCTGCAGAAGATATATAAAATCACCAATACTAGAGGTTCAGCCCGATAATCTTTACCAAGGTAGGATGACGATAAATCTATATAGGGAAAAGATTACGAAAATAATAGATAACTTAAATAAATTAGGCATAGAAGAGCTAGGCGGTAACGCTACCGTACCGGAAAAAAACGTAATAATCAAGTTCAACAACAAGTTGGCTCTCGAATCATTTAAGATAGGTTTGAACGAAAGTATGAAGACAGCATTATTCGCAGCACGCCAAAATAATTTGCAAAAAGCGGTAGAGCTAGCATTACAAATAGAAAATACGCTGAAGGTAACGAACAAGAATATTATGCATATCAGAAAACCACACAGGAAGTACCAGAGGCCAGATAGTAACGGAAATTTCGATCCAGCTAGTTATAACCATACAGATAAAAATAATTTTAGAGATTACTACAGTAACAATATAAATAGAAATAGAAGTAACTCGAATTATAACAGAAATGATAACTTCCAAAATGGAAACAACTATGACAATAGTAATACTTCGAGAAATAACTACCAACGAAAAGAAAACAATTACAATCAAGGTAATAACAATGGTAGAAACCAGAACAGAAATTTCAATAGCAGAAACAATTATAATAACAGAAGGTTTATTGGAACAGTACAAAATGAGGGAAACTCGATAGGCTTGTTTGTCGCTTTTTTTGTAATACATACACTTCGTACATACATTTAGTATAAAGTTTATCTGAAAATAAGTAATTTATGTATAGCAATATTTACGAATTAACAATTAATTTAAAGTATGAAAACAAAAATTATTTTATTTAAAAACAAATATCCTTTTGCACTAAGGACAGGAGTGCTACTGTTCTTCTTTGTCTGTTTCTTTAAAGACCTCTTCTGAATCTGAATCCTCTTCAATTAAGTACAGGGGGAAGCATTAAAGAAACCGCTTCTTTCGTAAAGGGCAATGATTTCTTTTTTGGAGTTGGTCTTATGCTCGTCATCAGTGGGTCAGAACTGAGCTAAAGTCTATTAATAATATCTACATTAAACTGAACTCTTAAAAACTTTCTTGCAAAATTCTGCCTGTAATTCCGAAAATGTTTGTTTCGTGTCTCAGCCGCTTCTGATAACAGCCCAAAAGGCAATTGTATATTAAAAAATTTCTGAAACTGTATAAACACTGTTTCACCACTGACATGTCGCCATCTCCTTGACATTTTGAAATTTCACACAATTTCCTGTTTAAAACCGCAATTTCTCGTTAACAGATTTGTCTTTACATTCCCGTACGATTTGTAGTAACTCTTATCCTGTATAAACTTTTTCCATTTTAATCTCGTAGTTTCAAAAGGGGTTTGAAAACATTTTCGTGGAATAACCACAATATATAAAAACAAAAAAAATTAGTACTTGAATCACAGAATTGTTCCTATTTAAAGAATAATTTTGTTTTACCAATTTTCAAAGGTTTTTAGGACAGGTACATTTATTTTGTTGCATAAAATAGCGCCATTAAGAAAGCTGTCGCACACGAATACATTACCAGTTTAGGGGTCGGTAAAAACTACTGCCTCAAACATTCCTTTTTATACATGCAATGTCAGTGTAAAACCCAATTTAACCTGTTAAAAACTAATTTCAACAAAATGAGAAAAAAAGAGAAATTTTAAAAAAACCGTAAAAAAAACAAATATGACGCAAAAACGCGCAACTTTTTTTTTTCGTCTGAAAGTAGAGATTTCAGGTTTTATTGTGATGAATAAGATTTTTAGGATAATTACATCACTTTCAAAAACCTTTTGATTTTATTTTTTTTAATCAAAAAGTGAACAAAAAAAACTTTTTTAATTTCGAAGGAACTTTTTTATGATAAAACCTAAAATAAAAAATAAAATAAGGCAGTTGCTTATATAGTCTTTCGCAGAAAAAAAATTCAATGTAAAATTTTTGTTTGTTTAGCTACAAAAAAAAAAACGATCAAAAGCTATAAATTGCAAGAAAATTTACTTAACTTTCCTGACTTTGACAGTTCCCCAAAACGACAAATCGCAAACAAAAGATTTGAAAATTCACTATCCGATACAGAATTTTGTCTGTTGAGCTGCGTACTAAAATCTATCTAAAATCTACTAATCAAATCAAGAATTAAACACCAATCGTTAGGTGGCATCTCCGAATGCTATATCCAAGCATCAAACATCTGCATTAATGAATTTTTCCTAAACCTAGTTATTTCGTCGGTTTATTCTCCACCCAGATTCTCCATAACGAAGGATCAGTAACAGCAAAAACCTCACTTACAAACTTTTTTGAAATGACTCCCTCATTCATTATTTTGTAGCCTTAATTGCTACTTTTCTTCTTTTTGTATTTAATTTATAATGACTTATTAAAAGCACGTTATTATTATAAATTAAGGCTATTCGGATTACTTCAACATCTCTAGCAGAACAAAACTTGTTGTTTAAATATGTTATTTTACATTTAAAAACAAAGAGTCTCGTTGGCCTAGAGGTAGCGCGGTGACGCGAAAAGTCCCTGGTTCGAATCTCATCTAAGGTAAGTACAAAAAATGAAATTTTTAAATTAAAAATATTTAGTATCTATAAAATAAAAATTAAATTAAAAAAAAAGCTATTTGCGACTACCAATTTTTTCAATTAAATCATTAAAAATAAAAGTGCTTATTTTTTGGGGTATGACTACCTAATTAATATTGGATTTGTTTTGGGACATCGCGAACAAAAATAAGTACTTTTTACAATCGAATTGTAAGTAGTTCTTAACGAGAATTCTACTTACTTTTCTACTTATTTTATAAGTAAAGTTTTTGCTGGGGTACAACAGTTTTCACACATCCTTAAGTCCCCGCTTCATAGCTGCCGGAGACTATAACACTAAGCACACCCACTGGGGCTCCCGCTTAATTAGTCCCAGAGTTCGTATCTTGTATGATTTCGTGTCTGAAATGGGTCCTTATATTATTTCTACTGGACAACCAACATATTGGCCAATCGACCACAATGAAATTCCGGACGTAATTGATTTTGGCGTAGTAAAAGGTATATCCCCGGAGCTTATTGAGGCGCAAGCCTCTTTGGATTTATCTGCTGACCACTGACCCACAATTATCACCATTTGCAGTCCTCACCAAATATCAACTAGTGATTTTTTCTTATCTAAAAGAGTAAATTGGTTGATATATAAAAAATATATCAGCGCCCACTGCTCGGAAGACATACCACTAAAAACTCCCCAAGAAATCGGAAAAATGAAAACATTAATAAAGCCGTTGAACATCCGTCTTCTACATACCGTCAGGCCAAATACACCAAAATTTTTTCTGTCGATGTTGAAGAGCTTTTATCTGAAAAAGAAGAGCACGCAGATAATGACAACAGCATAGATCGCCCCAACTTAATACTAAGCTAAAAGAGTGTAAAAATCTATTAAAAACTTACTGAAGGTACACAATTACATCAGTTAAGGATTATTTGGAGGGTCTAGACGCGGCTCCTCAAACAAATTATTCTTTATGGCGATCAGCGTCTCAAAAGAGAGACCAATGGATTTAAATTCTATAAAAATATAACGTCACTTAAGACATTCCTTACAATATTAAAAAAGGAATTAAAAAACGTATATATTATATTAGTACCAGAACCACATCCAAATTTAGAGATAATAGAAGAAAATTAATCTGATTCTGACATCATTACAGAAATGAACATTACCCAAACAGTCACTGAATTTCCTTTGCGAGGTTGATGGAAAATCAGAAACTTACGCAGCTTTTTGGATTCACTACAATTGGCAGATACACTTAAAGGAAATCATAAACAGATAGAAGTTACTTTGATAAAAACTAGATTAAAGGCAACAGCTGGAAACATAATCGAAAATGAGACAACTATTTTCCAAACTTAAAATTACCGTAAAGGGTGAGTCAGCGGAAGTATTTTCAGCCAAAATAATGAACATAAGACAAAATGACAAATCGGCCAATACATACTGTTCAGTAATATAATGTTTGGCAAAATCAATAGAAAGCAGTTATATTTCTAAGGATTATCCAGTTAATTGGTCAATGAATACTCAACCTAAGTTGCTGTCAAAGCAATGATTAAAAATTGTATCGTCGACAGAGTAAAACTCATCATGAAAGCTGGTCAATTCAGCAACATAAATGATGCCATTAGCAAATTCGCTAACCCCTACATTTTACAATTTAGACATAACACAAATATTTCCAATATCTATCGTGACAAAGACAACAGGTTTCGTAACAGGGGATGATACTCACAAAATTTTAGACATTATGACAATTATCGTGGAGATAACAATAGAAGAGGAAAGAACAACAACCGTTACAGACAGAACTGTTATAACAACGTTTGATTAACTGAAACAGACAATAATGGTCCGGAAAACCCGAAACTTCATATCTGATTGGTTTAAAAAGAATATCTCACTTGACAGACCAATGAATTTTCATGTTACACAACACAAATCACAAATAATTAGTGCAGCGAAAGCTTTATTTTTAGAGTCCTCACCATTATCGACAAACAATTTCATACCAACAATATCAATAGAATTACTAAAATTCCTAAAAACAACAGTTTCCCACTACATTATATTATTAACAAATTAAGCAAAAAATTTTTAAGGTAAATTACAATAGTGATAATGATCCAGTAGAACAGAAACATTTTCACAGTGTAACATTTATACCGGGTTTAACAGACCACAAAAATCTAAAAACAACATTAAAAACAACAACAAATGCTCATTTTGCTTTCACACCAAACTCTACTTTAAACACAATGTTTAAAAAAACGAAAGATAAAGTAGATAAAACAAAACAATGCAATGTAGTTTATGAGATTAAATGTAAAGGTAATCATAAACAAAACTGTGATTTAATATATATTGGCACAACAAAAAGATCTTTAGAGACGAGAATGATTGAACACGAAACTGATATAAAAAAAAAAAGAAACAGACAACACAATATTGATCGGTGGTCTCTCTAAAAATTACATACAAGCAACAAACGTCTGCATTGATAAATTTTACTACAATCTCGCTATTTCGTCAGTTTATTGTCCACCCAGGTCCTCCATAACTAAGAGCCCGAAGAGAATGGCAAAAGTATAGATCGCCCCAACTTAAAAACAAGTAAGAGCGCTATATTCGGCTGTGCCGAATCTTATGTACCCTTCACATTGGCCTTTCGAAATCCAAAACTTTTTTTTCATCCATTTTTTTTACTTATGAAATACATATTTCTTATTTTTAAATAGGGGTCGGTGTCATTTTTTAACGTTCCACGGGTGACTACAGGGATATTGTAGGAGTATTTGTGTTAATTTTTTCAAATTTTGTATGGCAACGCCCTTAGAGGGGGGAGATAGGGGGTAAGTATATTTTAAGAATATGTTTGGGAGAGGAAACAAATGGGTGTCGGTCGTACACTTTATTGCTCTAAAGCCAATTCTAAGGAAGTTGTAGGCATTTTCATATCATTTTTGTAAGTTTTGTATAGTAACCCCCTTAGGGCGTGGAGTTAGGGGGTAAGTATATTCTAAGAAAATATTTGGGAGCGCAAACTAATGGGGGTCGGTCGTACACTTTATAGCTCAAAGGCCTACTCTGAGAAAGTCGTGGGCATTTTTATAACATTTATTGTAAATTTTGTATGGCAACCCCCTTAGGGCGTGGAGATAGGGGGTAAGTAGGTTTTAAGAATACGTTTGGGAGAAGAAACTAATAGGGGTCGGTCGTGCACTTTATTGCTCTAAGGCCAATTCTGAGGAAGTTTTCAGCATTTTTATATCATTTTTTGAAAATTCTGTATGGCAACCCCCTTGGGGCGTGGAGATAGGGGGTAAGTATGTTTTAGGAATATGTTTGGGAGAAGAAACTAATAGGGGTCGGTTAAACACTTTATTGCTTTAATGAGAACTCTTAAAAAGTTGTGGGCATTTTCATATCATTTTTGTAAATTTTGTATGGCAACCTCCTTAGGGCGTGGAATGGGGGGTAAGTATATTCAAGGAATATATTTGGGAGAAGAAATTAATGGAGGTCGGTCGTACACTTTATTGCCCTTAAGCCAACTCTGAAGAAGTTGTGGGCATTTTCATATCGTTTTTGTAAATTTTGTATAGCAACCCCCTTAGGGCGTGGTGATAGGGGGTAAGTATATTCTAGGAATATATTTGGGAGAAGAAATTAATGGGGGTCGGTCGTACACTTTATTGCTCTAAGGCCAACTTTGAAGAAGTTGTGGCTATTTTCATATCATTTTTGTAAATTTTGTATGGCAACCCTCTTAGGGCGTGGAGATAGGGGGTAAGTATATTCTAGGAATTTGTTTGGGAGGGCAAACTAATGGGGGTCGGTCGTACATTTTATTGCTCTAAGGCCAACTCTGAAGAAGTTGTGGGCATTTTTATATCACTTTTGTAAATTTTGTATGGCAACCCCCTTAGGGCGTGAAGATAGAAGGTAAGTATATTCTAGGAATATGTTAATGAGGGCAAACTAATCGGGGTCGGTCGTACACTTTATTGCTCTAAGGCCAACTCTGAGGAAGTTTTGGTCATTTTTATTTAATTTTATTAAATTTTGTATGACAACCCCCTTAGGGCGTGGAGATAGGGGGTAAGTATGTTCTAGGAATATGTTTGGGAGAAGAAACTAATAGGGGTCGGTTGTACACTTTATTGCTTTAATGAGAACTCTTAAAAAGTTGTGGGCATTTTCATATCATTTTTGTAAATTTTGTATGGCAATCTCCTTAGGGCGTGGAATGGGGGGTAAGTATATTCAAGGAATATATTTGGGAGAAGAAATTAATGGAGGTCGGTCGTACACTTTATTGCCCTTAAGCCAACTCTGAAGAAGTTGTGGGCATTTTCATATCATTTTTGTAAATTTTGTTTGGCAGCCCTCTTAGGGCGTGGAGATAGGGGGTTAGTATATTTTAGGAATTTGTTTGGGAGCGCAAACTAATGGGGGTCGGTCGTACATTTTATTGCTCTAAGGTAACTCTGAAGAAGGTGTGGGCATTTTCATATCATTTTTGTAAATTTTGTATGGCAACCCCCTTAGGGCGTGGTGGTAGGGGGTAAATATATTCTAGGAATATGTTTGGGGGAAGAACCTAATGGGGGTCAGTCGTGCCTTTATGGCTCTAAGGCCGACTCTGAAGAAGTTGTGGGCATTTTAACATCATTTTTGTAAATTTTGTATGGCAAACCCCTTAGGGCGTGGAGATAGGGCGTAAGTATACTCTAGGAACTGTTCGGGAGGAAAAACTAATGGGGGTCTGTAATATATTTTTTTCCTCTAGGCGCGACTCCGGGGTAGTTGTTGTGGTTTTTACCTTATTTTTTAAAATTTTGTATGGCAGCCATGTTAGTGGTTGGAGATAGAGGATAAGTATTTTCCACAAAAATGTTTGGATGGATAAAATGATTTGGGTGGGTCTTACATTTTACCTTAGTAGGAGAACCCTGGAAGCCAAAGGAACGATTTTAAAAATGTTTAAATTAAGATATGTATGGCAACCCTAGTATATGTATGAATACTAATACTAATAAAATTTTCGTTTTTGGTGTGATTTAATAAAATCAACATGACTGATTCTTTTTTTGTTGTTTTTTTATTATTACATACATAAGTTGTTGTTGTAGGCTGAAAAAAGGAGGTAGTCTTGGTTTTTCGTTTATATCTTGGTCATTTATCGGGCGATTTTGCTGAATTTTAATACCGATTTTTTCGCGACTATCTCTGACAGTTTGGTACCACTTACGGGTCAATGCGACATCGGGGGGCTTCAGAAGCGGACAGACGGACAAAGCTAAATCGGCTTTCATATATATAATGATCCAGAATATATATACTTTATAGGGTCCCAAATGGAAAATACAGAAAGTACAAACGGAATGACAAACCTATGTATACCCTTATCACTTATGTGAAGGGTATAATAAGCTGAAAGAATGTACAAACCGATTAATAAACTTGTTAGAAGTACATAGAATGTCATCAATGAAAGAATACCTGGAAGGACTAGATGCGCCTCCCCAAACAAATTATTCTCTATGGCGTTCCGCCAAACGTCTTAAAAGACCCGTTATCGCAAAACCACCTCTGCGAAATCTGAAAGGACCCTGGGCAAAAAATGTCCAAGAAAAATGAGTTTTCCTTGCAAGCCCACAGGTTGGTACAGGTTATAAGAAAAGCCTTTGAGGAAAAGAAGTACTGCTCCGGGCTTTTTATCGATGTCTCTCAAGCATTGGATAAAGTATGGCATGAAGGCCTGTTAATCAAACTAAAACTATATCAACCAGCTAATATTTCAAGCCTGCTAGAAAAATACTTAGCCGGCAGACAATTTATGATCAAAGAGGGAAACCAAAAAAGTTTCTCTCAGCCAATAGGGGCTGGTGTATCTCAAGGGAGTATACTAGGTTCAATTCTGTACTTGCTTTACACAGCAGATATGCCTATAAATAGTTTCACACACACGTCGACATTTGCTGACGACACTGCTTTTCTTAGTACTCACAAAGACCCTAAAGAGGCTTCGAACCAGCTGCAACAACACGTAAGCCAAGTTGAGAAATGGGTAAAGTTATGGGGAATAAAAATAAATGAACAAAAATGTACTCACGTAACTTTAACCTTACGCAAAGAAACGTGCCCTCCAATCACTATTAACAACCATTTGGTGCCTCAACGATCCGAGACAAAATATCTTGGTATTTACCTGGATCGTCGCCTTACGTGGAAGACACATATAGATGCGAAGTTGACGCAAATGAAACTTATGGTGTTTTCCATTCAAAAAAAAAATGTTACAATAAGTATGTGTAACATTTTTATCAGTTTACACACACACTTAAAAAGTTGTTAATTTTTTTGTTTTAATGGAACAGAAAATTGCTTGGTTTTAATAAAAACTGCACTCTATGTTAAAAACTCGCCTGCATAAAAAAGTACTTACTTACATAACACAGCTGTAAAAAGTGGTACTTAGTTACACTGCAATATAATTGGGGGTAAGAAATGTTACACTCTTGCCAGTTATTTGTGCAACATGTTCAGAAAGAAACACGATAACTGTTTTCACTCTTGCATGTATTTTTAGAATGGAACATACACCCGCTCGAATGGTAGCATTAATGTAACATTTTTGCCAGAAAGGAAAACACCATTAAAGTTATACAAATCCATTGGCTAATTGGTAGAAACTCTGTGTTACGTCTTGATTGCAAACTTCTACTATACAACTCAATTTTAAAACCAACTTGGTGCTACGGTATTCAACTATGGGGCACTGCTTCCGCCTCTAACATAGAAAAAATACAACGTCGTCAAAATAAAATTCTAAGAATGATTACTAGTGTTCCGTATTATGTCAAAAACAGCAACATCCATAAGGATCTAAAAGATCCACTAGTTAAAGGCGAAATCCTGAAATATGTGGACAAGCATTTAAATAAGCTGGAAACACATCCAAGTCCGCTCGCTAGAAACATCTTACAACACAGTGGACACTCCCGTCTGAAAAGGAGAGATACCATTGCGCTTAGAAGAAGTTAACTATTTCTATTATGAAAACTAAAATGTTAGCCTGGCACTGCCTGGTCTACTAATAATTACTTAGTCTTAAGATTTGAATACTTATTGTTAGTTCGCATAATCGAAGATTCAATAATAACAAATGGAAAAAAAATAAATAAATAAAATAAAAATAAAAAGTTCAAACAGCTGATGGTCAGTCTCAATGTATTAAGGGCTGGTTGTCAGATGAAATCGAGTTCAAGAATCAAAAGCATGAACTCAACCTCTTTATTATTCCATCAATCACACAAGGGCTAATACTTTTCTTCAAGTTGATTCCAAATATTGTGGAATCCGTAGATATAACTGTTAAATCATTGCTTGGTTGTTGTTGTCCGTCTGATATTACAAAACATACGTCTGAAGTTAA
The DNA here is from genome assembly GCA_963583895.1 of Melanophora roralis. Taxonomy (NCBI): domain Eukaryota; kingdom Metazoa; phylum Arthropoda; class Insecta; order Diptera; family Rhinophoridae; genus Melanophora; species Melanophora roralis. The sequence continues at coordinate 50,233,096 of OY757188.1, forward strand.
GAGTCCGATGAAAATTTAAAGTCAAATAAAATTTAGATGCAACTGATTTTGCTCTATCTCCTGGCCAACGCATTATTCCAAAATTTTGCAAATCAAGGGTTAGGGAGAACCAGCCTAATTAGGCATGAAATTGATATTGGTAATGCCAAACCAATTAAACAACGCACATAGGGGTATTTTGCCATTCTAGCCGGACATTTCTTTTTATTTTTTACAATTAAGCTTCTTAAAAAGAGCTCCTAGATTGATGAAGCTTGGCAGAAACATGTATTGTAGTTATAGGCATTTAAGGATTAAAAATAATGAAAATCGATCCAAGGGGGAAAAAGTTCCCCTTAGAAGAACTAATACCACAGCTGAAATATTAAAATTTTTTTAATTTTTCAATACTATTGTTACGCAAATGCAATTTAAACGTAAGCGAATGCTAAAGAAATCTACACTTGGACAGTGCCGTCCTCTTCCCTTTCGTAGGCGGCGGCATAAAGTAAAATTTGCAAAAATAATGTATATTATAAAAATAATGGATAACTTCCGTCCAAATACTATAAAAGTAAAATTTTTAAGCTTTAACGGGTAGGGGCAGAAATGCCCCCAAACCCCACCCCACGAAACGGCCCTGTACAAAAAATTTTTTTTATATATATGTAACTTTCACAAAAAAATTATTTTTAAGCTTGTTTGTCGCCTGTTTCTTCAAAGACCTCTTCTAAATCTGAATCCTCTTTAAAATCAAGGACATGGAGAAGCATTAAAGAAACTGCTTCTTTCGTCAAGGGCAATGACTCCTTTTTGGAGTTGTCTATGCTAGCCATCAGTGGGTCAGAACTGAGCAAAAGTCTATTAATAATATTTACGTTACACTGAACTCTTAAAAACTTTCTTGCAAAATTCTGCCTGTAAATCCGAAAATGTTTTCTGATAACAGCTCAATAGGCAATTGCTTCATGTATTAAAATCTTGTGCATTGTATATTAAAAAATTTTCTAAAACTGTATAAACACTGTTTCACCGCTGACATGTCGCCATCTCCTTGACATTTTGAAAGTTCACACAATTTTCTACCTAAAAATCGCAATTTATCTTTAACAAATTTATCCTTACATTCCCTTACTATATGTAATAGCTCTAATCCTGTACAAACTTTTTCCATTTTACTCTCGTAGTTTCAAAAGGGTTCTAAACACAATTATGTGCAATAACAACAATATTGATACATAAAAAAATTAGCACTTGAAGCACAGATTTGTTTTTTCGTTTTAAAGAATAATTTTGTTTTAACAATTTTCAAAGGTTTTCAAGGCAGGTACAATTATTTTGTTGCATAAAATAGCGTCATTAAAAAAAGCTGTCGCACAGGTATACATTACCAGTTTAGGGGTGAGTAAAAACTACTACCTCGCCCATTCCTTTTTATACATGCAATGTCAGTGTAAAACTCAATTTAACCTGTTAAAAATCATTTTTAATTTACCTGTAACAATTAAAATAAAAAATTTTCGAAAATTCGCCAAAAAAATGGCGCAAAAACGCGCAACGTTTTCTTTTTTCGTCTAAAAGAAGAGATTTTAGGTTTTATTGTGATGCCAAAGATTTTTAGGATAATGGCTGCCATCCCTTTTAAAACCCTTTTGATTTTATTTTTTTTAATCAAAAAGTGAACAAGAAAATCTCTTTTTTAAATTTCGAATGATTTTTTTAAATAAAACTTAAAATAAAAAAAATAAAATAAGGTAGTTGCTTATGAATTCTTTCGCAAAGAAAAAAATCAATGTAAAATCTTTGTTTGTTTAGCTACAAAAAAGATATATTGTTAACCTCTCAAAACGATCAAAATTTAAAAAATTGCAGGCAAATTTACTTAACTTTCCTGACTTTGACAGTGCGTCAAAATGACAAATTGCCAGCAAAAGATTTGAAAATTCACTAACCGATACAGAATTTTTTTATCTGTCAAGCTGCGTACTTAAATTTTAACATTTCTTAAATTTCTATTTTGGCTTAATGTCCGGCTAGATTGGCAAAATACCCATATGTGCAACGGTTCTATCCAGTTTGTCCAGCTGTATAGAGACTAAATAGATAGAAATAGATAGGATGTTGACCTTAGGTGTAATTGAGCCATCTGAAGCCCCATGGAGTTCACCCAAGCGGCTAGTCATAAAGCGAAATAGAGTCCGCCTTTGCCTCGACGCAAGGAAACTTAATTCCGTCAATATTAAAGACGCTTATCCGCTGCCATCAATTGAGGAAATTTTTGCAAGGCTTCCAAGAGCCAATATTATATCTAAATTAGATCTAAAGGATGCGTATGGGCAGATCGGCTTCGCCGATATTTCAAAACCATTAACTACGTTCACTGTCCCCGGCAGGCCCCTTTATCAGTTTGTTGTTATGCCATTTGGGCTATGTAATGCTCCACAAACTATGTGTCGTCTTATAGACGAAATTATCCCACCGGAGCTTCGTAATTCTGTGTTTGGTTACTTAGATGACCTTGTGATTGTGTCCGAAGATTTTGAAAGTTAATTGTCGCTATTAATTCGTGTCGCAGAAGAGTTCAGAAAGGCCAACTTAACATTAAATGTTTCTAAAGGCAAATTTCGCGTTACGAAAGTGCAGTACTTAGGTAACGTAATCGGGCAGGGAGAAATAACTACCGACCCCCAATAAGTAAGTGCCATTGTTGATTGGCCGGTGCCAAAAACCCTAAAACAGGGTTTTTAGGGCTAGCAGGATGGTAAAGAAGGTTTATTGAGAACTTTCCTACTGTAGTTTTCCCCATAACAGAGGTACTTTCAACAAAAAAAATTCTGCTGGACACAAAAGGTTTAAGCCGCTTTCGAAACAATTAAAAGTTTGTTAACAACGGCCCCAGTTTTGATAAATCCCGATTTTTCAAAAAATTCTATGTGCATTGTGATTCAAGTGATTGTGGGATTGGTGCAGTTCTAGTACAACTTGATCCAGATGGCAATGAGAGACCAGTGGCCTTTACGAGTAAAAAATTCAACACTTTTCAACGAAATTATGGTGTAACTGAGCGAGAGTGTTTAGCCGCCAAACGTTTTCATTGTTATCTGTAGCTGCACGAATTTGAAATAATTACTGACCATGCGAGCTTGGTTTGGCTTATGAAACAACCTGACCTTACTGGACGTTCGGCTCCATGGGTGTTTAAGTTGCAGGCCTTTAAGTTTGCCATAAGCCGTAGAAAGGTTAAAGAAAATTTCGTCCCTGACGCGCTATCCAGGAGCTTTTATGAGAAAACTTCAGCAATATCTATAACACTACCTGAAAACGATTTGACTTCATCTCACTTTACGGACGTAGATTATGTCAACTTGAAAAATAAAATCATGAGTGAACAAGCAAAATATCCCGATGTTAGGGTTGTAGGTAATTTTGTATATATCCGGACCGAGCACTACCGTGGAGATAAAAATCAAGAAAAAAGGACTTGGAAACTGTGGATACCATACAAACTCCGAAAAGAGATTATTCTTAGAGCCCATGATGACCCTATATCTGCACGTTGAGGGATGATAAAAACACTCGAGCTAAATCGGCGAAACTTCTACTGGCCTGGTTGCGTAAAAGATGTCCGAGAATACATCCGACACTGTGACGTATGCAAATGCACTAAAGCCCCAAATTAAAATTTAAAGCCTTAAATGGGAAACCAAGCTATTTCAGTAAGGCCCTTTCAACGCCTCTACATAGATTTGCTTGGACAATATCCTAGGAGCAAATCTGGTGCCATTGGTTTGTTGATCGTATTGGATCATTTAACTAAATTCCACTGGCTCTTCCCCATGAAAAAATTTACGTCGGCCGTAATTGAAACTATTGTAAGCGACAACGGCTCACAGTTTCGTTCAAATGACTTTAACGCATTTCTTACACATTACGGCCGTGTATTCCCCACAAAGTAATGCGTCGGAGCGAGTAAACAGATCTATTATTGCAGGTATTATGGCTTATTATTATATTCTACTTCATTTGTAACGTGTGTCTCCGATAGAATAAATAAGTCAGGGCTGTCTTTATATGCAATAATTTCAACTTGGTTGTAATTATTTATTAATCCTTGTAAATTTGTTTATAGGAATCTAATATGACTTGGCTGCTATACTGCTAGGCCAGTTCTCTAAATTTTAACTTTTAATTTATTTTGGTACACAGGACATCCTCTATCATTTGTATAACGATTCTCCGCTACAACTTTCCGTTATAAGTCTCATACAATAGCTTAGGACGCGTAGCGCTCGATCAAGAGAGGAGAATCTTTCTAGAATGTCGTCTTGACTAGTCTTTAATTTAACGAGAAACAAACACAGACGCGAGCACTTTTTTTCATTTCTAGATCATGAGGATCGAATGTTCTGGGGTTTGGCCAAAGAGACATGGGTTGCTTTAGCCATGGGGGCCCACTCCGCAGCCACGACTCCCAAGATCTGCTGGGTTCTCTTCGGTTTTAACATGCTTCCAATTACTGGTACTGACAACGCTTAGAATTTGTGCCACTCTGTTTCCGACAAAAGTTTTCAAAGTTCTGGGATCATGCTGTAGCCACCCAAGCACGATCGAGGAATCTGCCCATAAATACAATTCATAGGGACTCTTGAAGTCTTTGATTATGTTCTGCAACAACTTAGTCAACAAAAAAACTCCACGTAGTTCTAACTTTGGCCCAGTAATTCTCTTTATTGGGGCGACTTTGGTTTTCATCACTAGCAAGCTGCCATTAACTACACCTTCGGCACTTTCCGTTCTCATAAACAATACTTCACAGTAGGCCTTCTCGGAAGCGTCACAAAACCCATGAATTTGAATTTTGCGATCTGGTGCGAAATGTGTCCATCGGGGATTTTGATCTGGGGGATATATGGCAAAGTGAAGGTTTTCCATTTTTAAAGGATGTGAGGAGGAACTTCTTCATCCCAATCCAATTTTTCTGCCCATAATTCTTGTATTATAGTTTTGGCAGTTATTACTACTGGGCTGACCCAACCTTGAGGGTCAAATAGTTTTGCGATGGCAGAAAGTATTTTCCTTTTTGTGGTAGTGGCTGGAACCTCGAGCGGATCCCGCGTACAGTAGAAATAATCTTCTTTTTTCGTCTAAAAGAAGAGATTTTAGGTTTTATTGTGATGCCAAAGATTTTTAGGATAATGGCTGCCATCCCTTTTAAAACCCTTTTGATTTTATTTTTTTTAATCAAAAAGTGAACAAGAAAATCTCTTTTTTAAATTTCGAATGATTTTTTTAAATAAAACTTAAAATAAAAAAAATAAAATAAGGTAGTTGCTTATGAATTCTTTCGCAAAGAAAAAAATCAATGTAAAATCTTTGTTTGTTTAGCTACAAAAAAGATATATTGTTAACCTCTCAAAACGATCAAAATTTAAAAAATTGCAGGCAAATTTACTTAACTTTCCTGACTTTGACAGTGCGTCAAAATGACAAATTGCCAGCAAAAGATTTGAAAATTCACTAACCGATACAGATTTTTTTTATCTGTCAAGCTGCGTACTTAAATTTTAACATTTCTTAAATTTCTATTTTGGCTTAATGTCCGGCTAGATTGGCAAAATACCCATATGTGCAACGGTTCTATCCAGTTTGTCCAGCTGTATAGAGACTAAATAGATAGAAATAGATAGGATGTTGACCTTAGGTGTAATTGAGCCATCTGAAGCCCCATGGAGTTCACCCAAGCGGCTAGTCATAAAGCGAAATAGAGTCCGCCTTTGCCTCGACGCAAGGAAACTTAATTCCGTCAATATTAAAGACGCTTATCCGCTGCCATCAATTGAGGAAATTTTTGCAAGGCTTCCAAGAGCCAATATTATATCTAAATTAGATCTAAAGGATGCGTATGGGCAGATCGGCTTCGCCGATATTTCAAAACCATTAACTACGTTCACTGTCCCCGGCAGGCCCCTTTATCAGTTTGTTGTTATGCCATTTGGGCTATGTAATGCTCCACAAACTATGTGTCGTCTTATAGACGAAATTATCCCACCGGAGCTTCGTAATTCTGTGTTTGGTTACTTAGATGACCTTGTGATTGTGTCCGAAGATTTTGAAAGTTAATTGTCGCTATTAATTCGTGTCGCAGAAGAGTTCAGAAAGGCCAACTTAACATTAAATGTTTCTAAAGGCAAATTTCGCGTTACGAAAGTGCAGTACTTAGGTAACGTAATCGGGCAGGGAGAAATAACTACCGACCCCCAATAAGTAAGTGCCATTGTTGATTGGCCGGTGCCAAAAACCCTAAAACAGGGTTTTTAGGGCTAGCAGGATGGTAAAGAAGGTTTATTGAGAACTTTCCTACTGTAGTTTTCCCCATAACAGAGGTACTTTCAACAAAAAAAATTCTGCTGGACACAAAAGGTTTAAGCCGCTTTCGAAACAATTAAAAGTTTGTTAACAACGGCCCCAGTTTTGATAAATCCCGATTTTTCAAAAAATTCTATGTGCATTGTGATTCAAGTGATTGTGGGATTGGTGCAGTTCTAGTACAACTTGATCCAGATGGCAATGAGAGACCAGTGGCCTTTACGAGTAAAAAATTCAACACTTTTCAACGAAATTATGGTGTAACTGAGCGAGAGTGTTTAGCCGCCAAACGTTTTCATTGTTATCTGTAGCTGCACGAATTTGAAATAATTACTGACCATGCGAGCTTGGTTTGGCTTATGAAACAACCTGACCTTACTGGACGTTCGGCTCCATGGGTGTTTAAGTTGCAGGCCTTTAAGTTTGCCATAAGCCGTAGAAAGGTTAAAGAAAATTTCGTCCCTGACGCGCTATCCAGGAGCTTTTATGAGAAAACTTCAGCAATATCTATAACACTACCTGAAAACGATTTGACTTCATCTCACTTTACGGACGTAGATTATGTCAACTTGAAAAATAAAATCATGAGTGAACAAGCAAAATATCCCGATGTTAGGGTTGTAGGTAATTTTGTATATATCCGGACCGAGCACTACCGTGGAGATAAAAATCAAGAAAAAAGGACTTGGAAACTGTGGATACCATACAAACTCCGAAAAGAGATTATTCTTAGAGCCCATGATGACCCTATATCTGCACGTTGAGGGATGATAAAAACACTCGAGCTAAATCGGCGAAACTTCTACTGGCCTGGTTGCGTAAAAGATGTCCGAGAATACATCCGACACTGTGACGTATGCAAATGCACTAAAGCCCCAAATTAAAATTTAAAGCCTTAAATGGGAAACCAAGCTATTTCAGTAAGGCCCTTTCAACGCCTCTACATAGATTTGCTTGGACAATATCCTAGGAGCAAATCTGGTGCCATTGGTTTGTTGATCGTATTGGATCATTTAACTAAATTCCACTGGCTCTTCCCCATGAAAAAATTTACGTCGGCCGTAATTGAAACTATTGTAAGCGACAACGGCTCACAGTTTCGTTCAAATGACTTTAACGCATTTCTTACACATTACGGCCGTGTATTCCCCACAAAGTAATGCGTCGGAGCGAGTAAACAGATCTATTATTGCAGGTATTATGGCTTATTATTATATTCTACTTCATTTGTAACGTGTGTCTCCGATAGAATAAATAAGTCAGGGCTGTCTTTATATGCAATAATTTCAACTTGGTTGTAATTATTTATTAATCCTTGTAAATTTGTTTATAGGAATCTAATATGACTTGGCTGCTATACTGCTAGGCCAGTTCTCTAAATTTTAACTTTTAATTTATTTTGGTACACAGGACATCCTCTATCATTTGTATAACGATTCTCCGCTACAACTTTCCGTTATAAGTCTCATACAATAGCTTAGGACGCGTAGCGCTCGATCAAGAGAGGAGAATCTTTCTAGAATGTCGTCTTGACTAGTCTTTAATTTAACGAGAAACAAACACAGACGCGAGCACTTTTTTTCATTTCTAGATCATGAGGATCGAATGTTCTGGGGTTTGGCCAAAGAGACATGGGTTGCTTTAGCCATGGGGGCCCACTCCGCAGCCACGACTCCCAAGATCTGCTGGGTTCTCTTCGGTTTTAACATGCTTCCAATTACTGGTACTGACAACGCTTAGAATTTGTGCCACTCTGTTTCCGACAAAAGTTTTCAAAGTTCTGGGATCATGCTGTAGCCACCCAAGCACGATCGAGGAATCTGCCCATAAATACAATTCATAGGGACTCTTGAAGTCTTTGATTATGTTCTGCAACAACTTAGTCAACAAAAAAACTCCACGTAGTTCTAACTTTGGCCCAGTAATTCTCTTTATTGGGGCGACTTTGGTTTTCATCACTAGCAAGCTGCCATTAACTACACCTTCGGCACTTTCCGTTCTCATAAACAATACTTCACAGTAGGCCTTCTCGGAAGCGTCACAAAACCCATGAATTTGAATTTTGCGATCTGGTGCGAAATGTGTCCATCGGGGATTTTGATCTGGGGGATATATGGCAAAGTGAAGGTTTTCCATTTTTAAAGGATGTGAGGAGGAACTTCTTCATCCCAATCCAATTTTTCTGCCCATAATTCTTGTATTATAGTTTTGGCAGTTATTACTACTGGGCTGACCCAACCTTGAGGGTCAAATAGTTTTGCGATGGCAGAAAGTATTTTCCTTTTTGTGGTAGTGGCTGGAACCTCGAGCGGATCCCGCGTACAGTAGAAATAATCTTCTTTGGAATTCCAGCGAATTTCTTACATTTTAGTAGTGCTAGAGTCATTGAATCGTAAAAAATCTTAATCTAGAAGATATTCCGGGGCAAAGTTTTGCAGTAAAGCTCGGTTGTTTGCAGTAATCTTTTTCATGGAGAACCCTGCCGAAATCAAGGCCTTACTAAGCTGAGTTTGCTTTTGTGCCGCTTTGTGAAGTGTGTGGTCGCCAGACAAGATATCGTCGACGTAATTTCCTTCTGCAAGATTGCAGAAGCCCTTGGATATAGATTTTCGCAATCTTTTCTAAGCTGCTTCAAGGTGAGTATGGCCAAAAAGGGGGCACAATTCACTCAAAACCTCACCGTTTTTAGCTGAAATGTTTTTATTGGAACCTGCTAATTTTTTTCGAAAGCAAACTTGTTGATACTGGCGATAGTCCTCGTGCACCCATATTTGCCGATACATTTTTGTATGTCAACGGTAAATATATACTCGTAGTGTCGCCAAGCGAGCACGATTTGCACATCGTTGAGGGAGAACCCGCTACTGGTTTTCTTGGATGCGTTAAAAACCACTCTTACCATGGTGGTTTTACTTTCTGGTCGTACAACCGCGTGGTGTGGGAGATAAAACGAATGTTTTTTCTCGGTTTGTGACTCTCGGTGTTCTACTTGAACCATATGTTCTAAATCTATAAATCTACGTACTCTTGGACAACCTTTGAATATTCCGCTTTGAGTTCAGGGGATTTTTCTAGTACTGCGGGAGTGCCATATTTCGCGAGTTTCCTAAGAATATTTCAGCTGGATATTTTTCTTTAAATGGAATGCGGACCACATATCTGCGATCTGGTTGTCTAAGGGTAGTTTTCTGGTACAGTTGCTCGCACCAGTTATCGCTTTCGGACTCTAATATGGTTTTTTCAGCTTCCTCAAGTTCCCAGAACTTTTTTTAGCTGATTTTGTAAATCTACGTTATCGCAAGAAGAAACGGTAGTGGAAAAGGTATGGATTTCTTGAGTTTGGGCCGGACCTGACAAATACCATCAAAAATGAGATTCTCTAGCCTCAATACCGTCTGCGATATTGGACTTAACCCTTGATAAATTGATACCTGGTAGGTAATCACTGCCAATTATCGTGTCAATGGTTGCTGGCTTAAAAAAATATGGATCTGCAAGGGGCAATGCTTTGACGTCTTGCAATTTTTTCGTTTTATTGGGCCGAGAAGGCAAAAGTGAGATAGTTTTGGCACTACGATAGCTTGAACTTTAAGTTTAAAGTCAGAGACTCTTGATTTTAATGTTAAATAGCATCGCCATTTAGAATTTCCTACCGACGTCCCGCCGAGACCCGATATCTTTGTACTGTGACTTTCTAACGGTAGAGAAAAATTTTGTGATACTCTATGGAAATAAAGGTTTTTTCAGAACCGGCATCTAGAAGTGCTCTAACTCCGAAAGTTTCTCCTAAATGATCTATATCACCCAAGGCTGTGAGTGAAATTGTGGTTTCTTCATTACGAGAAAAATGGTTAAGCACACTGCTTGCTTCACTGCTGACAGCGCTCCTGGTTTGAGCTGCCTGTAAAGAGGATTGGAGCGTTGAGTTCCAGAGGTCGATGGCATCTCATTATTTCTTGGGTTTGGATTTAGTTTTCTTGAAGCGTCTTTCTTTAAGTGGGGTTATCGTTTTGTTCGCTGTGTAGCATAGTGTGATGCTTTTAGTTACACTTCAGCCACCAAACAGTGCTTTGGCACTTGGACTTGTAATGATTTGGCGATAAACAGTTGACACAATATTTGTTAGAGTACGCAAACTTGGTTCGATCGCTAACTGTTAACACTTTAAAGTCTTTGCAAAACCGCAGAGGATGGGTTTGCTTGCACAGTTTGCAAGTCGAAGTTGCCTTTTCATGTTTAGATTTAGCATTAAACGACTAATTTTTAGACGTATGATTTTTTTTGACGGGTGGTCTTTTCATATCGGACAGTGTTTCTAACATTTCGACTCTTTTTAAAAGAAAATTGGACATTTCTTGCCAAGTGGGCCAATTTTTGTGATCGTTCAATGAATTTTCCCAAGAACGCATAGTTTCTTCGGGAAGTTTTGAAGCTCACAAATGGATCAAAGCTGCATACCACATTTTCGTAAGCTCAAGTGAGTTGAAAGTTGCTAAGCTCTCATTTATTACATTTTGAATTTGCCAGATTGATTTTGCGTTTTCATTTTGAACCGTTTGAATACCGAACATAAGTTTCATTTGCTGATGAGCCTAGTTTTCAATGCTTGCCAGGCCAAATTAAAATTTTCATCACCCAAATCGAACCTTTTAACAATTTGGTTGGCCTCCCCCCTCGTTTTGCTACGTAGGTGGTACAGCTTTAGCGCCGGAGGTAAATGTGGATGATTACCGATTACTGCCTGAAACATGTCCCTAAACGCTGGCCACTTTAAGTAACCACCCTCAAAATCTTCTATTCCACATGGGGGCAACTTTAGTGTCATTGGGGGCTGTTTAAATGTTGCAGCTCTTCTCTGAGTTTCATCCTGCTGCGTTATGAATGAAATGAGACTTAAAATTTTGCAGTTTTTGAGCATTGATACAGGCCCTTTCATATTTTAAAGAAGTGTCGCCTTTGGACTCGCTTTCTTGCTCCCTATCATCATTAAATATAAAATTTTTAAAACTCTCTATCAATTTTGATCACCTCCGCTGCAATACTTTAAGATACGAAATATTTAGTTCTTCGCGGGGTATTGTAAAAAAATTGCCGCAAAAATTTTCTAGCTGTTGTAGGTCAAATCTGCATTTTCTTCTATTCGCCATGTCTTATTTTTAATTTAAGGTTTTTGAAATGGAAAATTTTATCTATTTGATTATTTTGCACACAACCAAAAATATTTGACAAACTTCGAGGGGAACGATCTTTCTGTACACCACTGTACAGTTAAATTCCTTAATGTTTTTTAAGAATTGAAATTAAATTAACCCGGTGTGAATTTAAAATCTTCTTAAACCAGAATTTTGAATTTTTGAAATTTTTGAATTTATTTGCCCACCACTGTAATGTTAAATTGATGCCCTCCTGGCTTTAACAATATGGACTACGCACTATTTCGTTTAATATAGTGTATAAAAGTTTTAAATTCCCACTCACCGTTTTTTCCCGGTTTTTTTTTTTCTGGAAACCCCTCTTTATTCAATCACCAATTTGTGCCGGTTGTTTGTATGTATGTATGTACAGCGTAGAAATCTGTACATAAGATTCTTGTTGTTTTTGTTTTCTTTTCATGAAATCAGACACTTTATTATTTGTACTTTTGTTCCTTTTAATTCTAATGTTAAATTTTTTTTTCATTAAATAGCTTCCTGCTTTACACCTTTACCAACATTTACTCACTCTTTTGTTGAAAAATGTTTTAAACCTTTTTTGCCTTTAGACTTTAGTTCACCCTTCCACTTTATTTCTTTTATCAAAAATTGGTCTTCTGTTCTTCTTCCCACTTTACTAGTTTTAAAGTTTCTAACCATTTACCATTTATTTTTTTGAAATATTTCATTTTCGTTCCTTCACTTAATTTTTTGCGCTTTTACTTTACATCTCTTCACTTTTTATTCACTTAATTTTATACAATTTCTTTCCGAACTTTTGTTCAATTAATTGGAGATTAAGTTTTGGTTTCAACTTTACTTTTTACGAATGTTCACTTTCTTGTTATACCGGCTGGAAGTTTTTCCCAAAAGTTTTTTTGCACAAGAATGTTAGTGTTTTTGCATTAATGTTCTTAAGTTTGAAGAGTGTGACTATTCAGTTTGTGTGTTACTGCGCATGCCCGCAAATTTTCGTTGTGTTGTTAACAGTGATGCTGCTTTTTATTAGTGATGGTACCGTGTACCCACAACTGTCACTTCGTTTAACACCTGAAGTTATAATTATTTTAGGTTACGGTTGAACATTTTGTTGTTCTTAATTTAAATTTTCGCAACTTTTAACAGTTTTGATTTCTTTTTTTGATATGAAACTTTCACCGTACAAAATATAATTTAAACACTGTACATACCCAGTTTCGTTTCCTTTCTTGATTTATCTTCTAAAGAATACCTTCTGTTGTCATCTTCAAGACTTCCTTCTCTTCTTGATAGGTGAGTCTTTCTTCTAGAATCGTAACCCTTCTCTCTGACTATGGCTGGTACTCTTGTAGAGTTGTTGACGATTTTTTCAATAAGCACGGGAGGCTGTATGACTTTCTTTTCTTCTTACCGTTACCAGTACGGCTAAACTAGCTTTGTTGTTGTGTTGCTTTTGGGCAACAGCAACGTCTTCTAGCTGACTGATGACAGGTATCCACCAGATGAGTTATTTCATAAGCACCGGAGGCTGTATGACTTACTTTAATCTTTTACTAGTATGAAAAAACTGGTTTGAGGTTACGTTGCTTTCGGGTAATAGCAACTTCTGCTGACTGACTGATGACAGGTATCAACCAGTTCAATCGCTTCCTAGCCTTTCTAGGAACGTTCGAAGGACCATATGTTGGACTGTACACGTACCCAGTCCAAACAGGGGGTTGATTTTCCGTTGAGTGGTAAGAAAAACAATGTAAGTTTCTCTTAACTTTGACACATTATTTTGGCTTCTTGCCTTTTTGAACTCTTTCTTATAACTAAAACTTACTTAACTTACTTAACTTTTTACAATAAAAACAAAACCCGTATTTATAAGGATATTTGTTTCGTTAAAAAGTACAAAAACAGTAATTGATTAGACGGGGCGTACTATTTCTTTTCCAAATAAATGATAAAAACGAGTTTGAGGGGGTTTAAGTGTCTTCTTCACTTATATAAATTGGTTTATTATAAACTTTGTTCTGAGCCTTTTGGTTGCTACATAAGAACTGAACTTACATGATTAACAATTTTGACCACTAATCAATGTATAAAGGTAGAACATTACAAAGAGAGTGTGAGAGAATATATTATAAACATTCGATTTCCAATACAGTTGGGATAATAATAATATGTACAGATAAATAATTTCAATAAATTCAATAATTAGGTTCGGCACTTAAACATTCCGGCCCCCTTGCGTTTACGTAACAATTCAATTCAAAAAGGATTCTTAAAACTACCTTATAACTACATAGAATGCATATAGTGCATTCCTGGTACTTCAATTATACTTTGTGCTAGCCAAGATGAAATTCAAATTGAAACATGCAAAATAATTCAGTTATCAGTTTCAGGATTATAAAAGGAAAAAAAATATGATTTAAATAACGCGTTAAAGTCCAACTTGTCCAATCAAGGTAAATCCGAAAATGGTATCTTGAGCCATTGGTGTGGTGAGTGTTACTTGCTGGATTGTCGGCTTGATGATTCGAGGATATATATCCGCCGCCAAGATTAAGTTGATGTCGCACGATTTGTAGAACTGTGGGTCGGCCAATCGCAAGTTTCTATAGTTATCCATGATTCGATCATCGAGATTTTCTTGCCGCAACTTTCGAGGCAAATTGTTAGTAACTTGAGCAGAAATAGTAAGAGCTGGTGCATCACTAAAATGGGGTTTCAAAAAGATTGTGCAAAATTCATTTGATTCTGATCTTTCTATTGGTAGACCGTACCGTTTGGGAATAAATGCTGCAATTTTACTTTTTTCTGTACTGGGGTCTAAGATGCCTCGGAGATTTCTCCACGAATTTCCTACCTTCATCGTTACAATGACAGTGGGTAGTAAGATGACAGACCGTGTGTGGGGCGTCATTGGTTGGAGAGTGTTGCTTCTTTGTCTAGTGTTAACTTTAAGCCTCTCGTGACGATGTAATAACGTGTGGTGACGTCCGTTACATTGGCGACAGCGGTCAATGCTGCGACATTTACGTAATAAATGGCTATGTGCCAAACAATTTTCACAGTAGTGATGCTTCTTGACTATTTGTAACTTTTTTGTGACGGTAAGCTTGTGGAATTCTCGACATGTTCGTAAGGGATGGTCTCTGTTGCAAATCCGACAGTCAGGGCGTTTACGAAGATGAATTGTGCGTTGGCGTGGATGCTGGTCTTCCTCTAGGGGGGACAAACTTCGAGATTGGCGTGTGGTTGGTGACATGACTCTAGAAGGGATAAAGAATTATTAAGGAAGGGTTTTTTTTCTTTTTATGCTAGGGGAGGGGAGGGAAGAAGGACAAGTTTTACTATTGGCCTTGAAATGAGCCCTTTAGAGGTACGGACGGAAACAACTCTGACGTTATTATCGTTGCCGGGGTGTAACTTTTCTATTCGACCCACGCGCCATTCATGTGGGCCTAGATTATCCTGTTTTATCACAACTAGATCACCAATAGCAAAGTTTCTTTGGGGATGTTTCCATTTTATTCGCTTGTGCATTTCTTGGAGGTACTCTTTCTGCCAGCGGTTTACGTAACTTAACGGCTGAGTGCTAAAATCAGGTTCGGGCGGTGAAAGAAGGGGAGCTCCAATAAGGAAATGTCCAGGCGTAAGAGCACATAAGTCCTCGGGATTTTCACTCATTGGGCTTAAGGGTCTGGAGTTAAGACATGCTTCTATTCTTGTAAGCATTGTAGTAAATTCCTCGAAGGTGAAATTTTGGGCGTTAGTGATTTTTTTTAAAGTGAGCTTTGAAACTTTTAACACCAGCTTCCCAGAAGCCCCTCATGTGTGGCGCACCGGGGGGAATAAAGTGCCATTCGAGATCCTGAAAGGACTGTTTGTATAAAAGGTCTTGCCGGACAGCAGTGAGAAAATGTAGTTGATCCTTTTTAAGAATATTTGAAGCGCCTACAAAAGCAGTCCCGTTATCAGAGAAGATTGCTTTAGGGGTTCCACGTCGGGAGAAAAATCGTGCGAATGCCGCCAAAAAACTCTGAGTGGAAATATCACTGGTAGCTTCTAAATGGATAGCTTTGGTAGAGAAGCATACGAACACCAACACGTATCCTTTCGTGATCTTACATCCTCTGCCAGCAAATGTCTTTATGCCGAAAGGGCCAGCGAAATCCAGACCTGTATTTGTAAAAGGACGTAGAAGGGTAGTTCGTTCTGGTGGAAGTGCTGCCATAATTTGTTGGCTACATTTTCGTTTATATAAAACGCACCGTTTGCAATTAAAAATAATAGTTTTTATCAAATTTTTAAGCTTCGGAACCCAAAATTCTAACCGCATTAAACGTAAAAGGAGGGAGTTTCCACCATGAATAGAGTACTTGTGAAGGAGTTCTAGGTATAGTCTGGTAAATCGCCCCTTGTATGGTAGAATTTTTGGGAATCTTTCTTCGTAAGTTAACGTGGGGCAGTGAGCTAGTCTTCCGTTGACTCTTAAAAACTCATCAGAGTCAATAAAGGGGTTGAGCGTCAAGAGGCGACTTTTACTTGGTAAAGCTTGTCCTCGTGATAGCAAAGTATATTCGGGGATGTAGGAGTTCTGACACAGAGCTGCTAGGCGATTTTTTACAAATTTCATTTCAGTGTGTTGCAATTCAGTCGTGGGCCAGTCAGACGATTTTTTCAGCAGGGGGTGAGTTGCCTTATAAAACCGAAAGATATATGAAATGACACGTATGGCTCTAGATAAGTCAGAAAATCGAAGGAGAATATCCTCTTCTGAAATCTCATTTAGATGGGTTTTAACCGGCCGTATTTCCTCTTGAGTCTCGGTAATAGCGAGGTCAGTTGGCCATTCAGCCCTAGGTTGACACAGCCACTGAGGTCCATGCCACCACAAGGTGTTTGAAATCAGATCCTGAGCGAGAAGGCCTCGTGAACCTAAGTCTGCGGGGTTATCTTTGGAACAAACATGATGCCACGTGTCATTTCCGACCTTTTCAACAATAGATGCAATTCGGTTAGCGACAAATGTAGTCCAGTGTGAGGGGTGTTTCCTTAGCCAAGCGAGTACAATCATTGAATCTGTCCAAAGGTAGAGATCGCATTGCTGAAGGTGTATTTGGGAACGAAAGGAGTTCGTCATCTTAGCTAATAATTCAGCACCGCACAATTCTTTTCTTGGTATAGTCACAAATTTTACAGGCGCTACCTTAGTTTTTGCCAGAAGTAAGTGAGTAAAAATATTGCCATCAGGAGTTAAAATTCGTAAGTAAAGGGTGGCGCAGTACGCCTTTTCCGAGGCATCACAGAAACCATGCAACTCGACCGGAAAAGTGGGGTGATAGCCAATAAAGCGCGGAATTTTAATTTTTTCAATATTGCGGTAGTCGTTTAAAAATGACTGCCACTGCTTGAGGGTATCATTTTTAATGTTGTCGTCCCAATCAGTTTTATCTATCCATATTTGTTGCATAATGATCTTGGCCACGACAATCTTTGGGGCTAACCATCCGGCAGGATCAAAAGGTCGTGCGATTTCAGATAAAACCCCTCTTTTAGTGGTGTTTTCGGAATTCGGCTCTCTGGTAGGGGTAAAGTAAAAATAGTCTTGACCAGCATTCCATTTGAGCCCTAAAGTTTTTGTTGTGGTGGTATCCGACAAATTAAGAAACTCGGAACTCAACAAATAATCGGGGTTAAGACCATTTAAGAGGGTTTTGTCGTTAGATGTCCACTTGCGGAGGGGGAACCCGGCAGAATTTAGAACGGACAAAAGATTATTACGAGCGCTGATAGCATCAGACAACTCGTGCGCTCCGGCCAAGACGTCATCAACGTACATGTGATTTTGCAAAATATTTGAAACATCGGGGTATTTATTTTTGCAATGATTAGCGAGTTCTAACAGAGTCCGGATTGCTAAGTAGGATGCACAATTAACGCCGAATGTGACGGTTTTTAACTCAAAGTCGTGGGGTTCAACATCTGGATATTTTCGAAAAATAATTCGTTGATAGGGTGTATGAGACGGATGTACAAGGATCTGCCGATACATCTTTTCGATGTCGGCATTAAAGACAAACCGAAATAGACGCCATCGAGTAAGAAGTATGGTTAGATCCTGTTGCAGAGGAGGTCCGGTGTATAAAACGTCATTCAAACTTTTGCCATTTGAACTTGGACTTGACGCATTAAAAACTACACGAAGTTTTGTGGTGGTACTTTGTGGTTTTATGACTGCGTGATGGGGCAAGTAATATGAGGCAGCAGGGTTTGGTGACTGAGTGGGGTTGATTTCTTGCATATGACGGAGAGTTGCATATTCTTCGATGACGCGGTCAGTCATTCTTCAGATCAGGTTTTCTAAGTAATCGGGGTTCGTTCCTTAAAAACTGTAAGAGGGCAATATTTCGGGAGTGCCCAAGTGATATTGAATCGGGGAAACCAAACTTAAAGGGAAGCGATACAACAAATCGTCCATCAGGGTTCCTAAAGGGGGTAGATTTATACAGCTTTTCACAAAAAAGGTCTGCCTGAGAGAGTGGAGCTGGGTTTGAAATGTCTTCTTGTTCCCAGAAACGGGTTAAATGCTTGTTTAACTCAACGTTACTTAAAAATGATGAAATAGGACGTAAGGGTTGTGAGGGGGTTGGCGCGATCTTGCCTGTTAAGATCCATCCGAATACGGTACGTTGTGCCACAATAGAATGAGTCGGGTCGTAACGGATTCCGTCACGAATAATTTTCGGGTAAATATCTCCACCTAATAGTAAATCTACACGGGAAGTTATGGTAGAAAACGTGTCAGCAAGGGGTATATCTGGGAAAATAGTAGTTAAAATGGGTGAAATTTCATGATATGGTAGATCTCCAGTTAGTTTATTAACCACCAACGCATTTGTTGTTGTCTCAAATTGGGTTTCTATGGGGGAGCGAATAGTAATGGTGCATACGCGAGTAGCTGTGGCGGTTAAGGAACCACTTAAACCGGTAGTTTGAGTGTGAGACGAACTTGTAGGTATTGCAAGTTTAGTCTGAAGCCTTTTCGAGATAAAAGTGGCTTCAGATGCTGTATCGATTAGAGCACGTACGGTACATCTAATGTTTTAGATGCAAACAGCAACGAGTGCTGTGCCAAGTACGATAGAGTTACTTGATGTGGACTGTAATTCTGTGTAAAAGACCTGCCAGGCCTAGTTTCTGCTTGATGGGAGGTTGAAGGGGTGTCCAAGGCATAATTTGTCATGTGAGCTGTATTAAGAACACGTGAGCTATCTGGGTTACTTGGGGAGTGAGTTTGGGGCGCATTTGCGGTGGACGATTGTGTCTGAGGCGGGGTATTCTGAGAATCTTGTCGGTGCAAGAGAGAATGATGCTTCTTTTTGCACAGCGTGCACACGTATTGGCTTTTACATTGTTTAAAACCATGTGAGGTAGCTAAACAGTTAGAGCAACGTTTTTCTCGTTTAACTACATTTATTCTCTCATTTACAGGCATTTGAAGAAATGATGGACACAATCTGAGGGGGTGTGACGACTCACAAAGGGTGCATTTTTTCGGGGGGCTTAAAGATAAGCTTGTTTGAAAACTTTTAAATTTACGAGACTCAGAAGAATTGAATTTCTTATTAGAGTGATGTTTATGATTTGGGCTGGCAGGGTGGTTGCTAAGAGACGTTCTAATGTCCGTTACAGACTCTAGGGTTTGATATCTAGCAGTCAAAAAGGCATCCATCTGTCTCCAAGTGGGTAGTTCTGAACTATCGCGAATGGATTGTTCCCACAGATTTAGGGTTAAATCAGGGAGAGATATGGAGCACACGAAAACAAATATCACATCCCAGTTATCGGTTCTTATATTCAATAGCGCCAGATTGGTAACACAGTCGTTGATGGTTCTTTGAATTCGCTTTATATTAGGACCGGTTTCCTTATCGACAGGGGTTAGGTTAAGAAGTATTTTTAGTTGGGCGTTTATGAGGACTCGTTTATTTTCATACCTATCAACAAGGTTTTGCCAGGCCATATGGAAACCATCATTGTTCAAGGGGCAAGTTTTTAAAATATCGTGGGCTTCTCCCTGCGTTTTTTTTAAAAGATGACATAATTTTTCGATATTGGTCAATCGGGGGTTATTTCCGTAGAGCGCGGTAAACATATCACGAAAACTTGGCCATGAGGCATAGTCCCCATAAAAAATTTCCGTGTCACATGGTGGCAGACTTATATTTGGGGAGTAACTTAAAGCAGGGCCAACGGCCTGAGGAGGGGGAGAATCTTTTATAGAAATGGTGTCTAGGATCTCTTTTACTTTCGATAACGCTCTGACATGGGAAGCATAAGTTTTGTAGAATCGCTCCTTGAGGGACTCCAATTCTATGTCTTCTTCGAGTGACCCAAATTCATGCAAAATTTTGTCGTAACTCGTTCGGAAATCAGCCCAAAGAAACAGAATTTCACCCTTATGAATATCGAGGGAGTAAATGTTATGACCGGCTACGGGTAAGTTAGCAAAAAAACGCTTCAAACTCTACGACTTTATCAGAAGTTTTTATAAAGGTGTCTAGTAGTGGCATTGTTGACAAGTTTAACTTCGAAACCGACATAAACCAATTTCTATTAGTTTGAAGGGTAAAAAACTTTATCGATAAGATACACGCTGTCGATATCTAGAACCTCAAGTACACAACTCCAAAGCATTCACAATAAAACGCCAAGTTATTTTTGATTTTGTTTTGTTGGGAAGTATTGGGTTAATGGGGGTATATAAAAAATTCAAAAATAGTGAACTACAACAACGTATAAATGATGTTACAATTTAATTAAGTTGGCATAAGGGATTAACAGAAAAATTTGATTTGTTGCGTTGGTTCACAACTTTATCAAAAATGTGTATGAATATTTTTTTTTTTTTTAATTTAAACACAAATTTGTATAACTCTCGTTGCACACTGTTAAATTGTAAATAGGTTGATGTGCATTCAGGTTGTTGTTAAAAATCTTTTTGGAATATATAATATGTGTATGTGGGTACACAGTTTGACATACACTACTGATGTTACAATTAGAGTATGTAAGAGATTCTTTATGTAGTAGAACAAAGAGATTAAGCGGCTTTATGTAATTATTGGTTTAAGAGTGCACGAATTTTAAGTATGTACAAAATATTTATTTGTAAGTTGTTATACACTGGCCTACATATGAATGTATGATCAAACTCTTTCTTTTTTCTCTTCTTTGTAAAAATTTTGCAAGTTTATTGAGACAAGAATATTGTGATGTGAGTTTTTGTATAACAGTAGCCAAATTTATAACAGAATCAATAATTTTTGTGGGATGTGGATTTCATCGCTACTAACGAAGATAATGATAAATTTTGTGAAATTTTATAACGGGTTTTTTTTTTGTTATAGATTTTGGTATACGTTGTTGTTGTTTTTAAGAAGTAGTTTTATTTTAATCTTACAATTTACATGCATATATATGTATAATAAATAATCGCATACCTTAATTTCTGTATATTTATAATTTATGACCTTTCAATGTTACGACCTTTGCACTATTCTGCTGCTTTAACCTTTGTTTTTAACTTTTTCGCAGGTATTTTTATTAATTTTCACTTGTGGTGGAGAGAAGGGGGTTTATAAGAAATATTACGATGTTTTTGGGGGTTCTTGGATCTGGTTCGATTGGACCAAACAATGATTAGACGGGGCGTACTATTTCTTTTCCAAATAAATGATAAAAACGAGTTTGAGGGGGTTTAAGTGTCTTCTTCACTTATATAAATTGGTTTATTATAAACTTTGTTCTGAGCCTTTTGGTTGCTACATAAGAACTGAACTTACATGATTAACAATTTTGACCACTAATCAATGTATAAAGGTAGAACATTACAAAGAGAGTGTGAGAGAATATATTATAAACATTCGATTTCCAATACAGTTGGGATAATAATAATATGTACAGATAAATAATTTCAATAAATTCAATAATGAGGTTCGGCACTTAAACAGTAATAAAGATATAAAAAACTCTAACGGACTTCTTGTCCTCTATATACAATGTAGTATGTAGAAAAAAATGAGAAATATATGGTTCCAGGGATGGAAAACCATGTGGTATATAAAATAATAAAAATAACTTATTATATTCCGTTAATGTTGAAAGAAACTTTAATTTTGAACAAAGCTGATTTTTCTACCGATACTAGCCGAGTAGAATGCATTTTCGAAAGCAGCTACGCAATTTCATCATCAGTACTCTTTGAACGGTAGTAGTGTATTTGGTTGCAAACATCACCTATTTATCTTACACGTAACAGAGAAAGGAATACGGCATGACTGTTTTCTTTCGTTTTTACTTTGTAAGTTAGGACGAAGTTTACTTTTCATATACACTATGCTTTTTCCCATTAAAAGTCTCTTTGGCAACACTTGACTAACGGTCGAGCATCATCCATCTCTCAGATGGAATGAAACGCTTTTTTTTTTCTTGTATATTATATACAAGGGGGTAGTTAATCATTTTTAATTTCTTTTTTTGTCAACGACAAATGGACAGAAATTATTAAAGATCATTTTGCACCGTGTCATGTGTGAGTTATATGCTAATTTTTATTTATTGTTGAACTAATTGTTTTTAATACAAATTTTTGATTTTTAGTTTGGCTTAAGTTCATATAATTTCTTTTTATTAGAAGAAATAATTATTTTCCATTAATGTTGAAAGAAACTTTAGTTTTGAAAAAAGCAGACTTTTCTACCGATACTAGCCGAGTAGAATGCATTTTCGAAAGCAGCTACGCAATTTCATCATCAGTACTCTTTGAACGGTAGTAGTGTATTTGATTGTAAACATCACCTATTTAACTTACACGTAACAGAGAAAGGGATACGGCATGACTGTTTTCTTTCGTTTTTACTTTGTAAGTTAGGACGAAGTTTACTTTTCATATACACTATGCTTTTTTCCATTAAAAAGTCTCTTTGGCAACACTTGACTAACGGTCGAGCATCATCCATCTCTCAGATGGAATTAAACGCCTTTGATTCTTGTATATTATATACAAGGGGGGTAGTAAATCATTTTTAATTTCTTTTTTTGTCAACGACAAATGGACAGAAATTATTAAAGATCATTTTGCACCGTGCAATGTGTGAGTTATATGCTAATTTTTATTTATTGTTAGTTTGGCTCAAGTTCATATAATTTCTTTTTCTTAGAAGAAATTATTATTTTCCGTTAATGTTGAAAGAAACTTTGATTTTGAAAATGCATTCTACTCGGCTAATGTTGACCCGAAGGAAATTAAAACCAATTTGTGCATGAAGGGCTTTAGAGTCAAATATGTATCCAACATAAGGAACAGGGAAAAATACCCTCAACCATTATTCCGGGTGGAGCTTGAGCCTAGTGATATTAAATTGAAAAAATATGAAACACATCCCATATATGATCTAAGATTTACTATGCACCGTAAAGTTATAGTGAAGGTGCCACATAAGCGATCTGGGCCCGTACAGTGCTTGAACTGCCAGGAATATGGCCACACCAAAGCATATTGTAAATTACCTTCTGTTGGTGTTGTGTGCGGGGATCTGCATGATACGACCAACTGCGACAAGCCAAAAGAAGATCCTAGGGTGAAGAAATGCAGTAATTGCGGTGGAAACCACACTGCCAACTATAGAGGTTGCCCTGTTTTTGACTTAGTTAAACGCTCATCCAAGCCAAAAGTAACTCCTGCCCCTCCCCAGCCATTAAATATACCTACTACATATATGCCCCCATTAGCACAGACAACTACAAGTGAAGTTTCTTACGCTAACGTATTAAAGTTTACCCAGCCCAAAGCACGCAAGCCTGCCCAGCCAACAACACATCAAGAGGTGCCAACAAACAAACAAACTGGTTCAAATTTCAGCGTCCTAGAAGCCGTAATTGACAATATGGTTAAGCAATTTACGCAGATCATGGCACAAATGGCTGGCATGATGCAAGAAATGCAGTCTGCTCTTTAGCAGGCTATGCTCAAAAGGCCATGAACTACCTGAGGGTTTGTTTCTGGAACGCCAACGGCATCCGCCAACACAAACACGAACTCAAATATTTTCTAATACACCAAAACATCGATGTCATCTTGATTTCTGAGACGCATATGGCATCTAGAAGTATTTTCAAAATTAGAGGCTATTCTTTTTACGATTCAAAGGATCCCAGAGATAGATCATGTGGTGGCTCGGCTATAATAATCAAATCGAAAATCAAACATCAATGGATGGGTGGTCTGTCCGAATGTTATATACAAGCAACAAACGTTTGCGTTGATGAATTTTTCCCTAACCTAGTTATTTCGTCGGTTTATTCTCCACCCAGATTTTCCATAACGAAGGATCAGTACAACAGTTTTTACAAATCTTTAGCACCCCGCTTCATAGCTGCTGGAGACTATAACGCTAAACACACCTACTGGGGCTCCCGCTTAATTAGTCCCAGAGGTCGTATCTTGTATGATTCCGTACCTGAAATGGGTCTTTGTGTTATTTCTACTGGACAACCAACCTAATGGCCAACCGACCACAGTAAAATTCCAGACGTAATAGATTTTGGCGTCGCAAAAGGTATATCCCCGGAGCTTATTGAGGCGCAAGCTTCTTTGGATTTATCTTCTGACCACTCACCCACAATTATCACTCTTTGCAGCCCTCACCAAATAGAAACCATTGATTTTTTTCTTATCTAAAAGAGTAAATTGGTTGAAATATAAAAAATATATTAGCACTCACTGCTCGGAAGACATACCACTAAAAACCCCCCAAGAAATGAAAACATTAAAGAAACCGTTGAACATGCTTCTTCAACATATCGTCAGGTCAAATACAACAAAATTTTTTCTGTCGATGTTGAAGAGCTTTTATCTGAAAAAAGGAGAGCGCGAAGAGAATGGCAACAGCATAGAGCCCAGTTTAAAACGAAGCTAAAAGAGTGAACAAATCGTTTAAAAAATTTGCTGGAGGTACACAGAATTGCATCAATTAAGGATTATTTAGAAGGTCTAGACGCGGCTCCTCAAACAAATTATTCTCTATGGCGATCAGCCAGTTGTCTCAAAAGACCCGTAATCGCAAAACCACCACTGCAAAATCTAATTGGATCCTGGGCTAGAAATGAATTTTTCCATAATCTCGTTATTTTATCAGTTTATTGTCCACCGAGATTCTCCATAACGAAGGATCAGTACAACGGTTTTACAAATCTTTAGGTCCCCGCTTCACAGCTGCTGGAGACTATAACGCCAAGCACACGTACTGGGGCTCCCGCCTAATTAGTCCCAGAGGTCGTGTGTTGTATGATGCCGTGTCTGATATGGGACTTTATGTTTTTTCAACTGGACAACTAACCTACTGGCCAACGGACCACAATAAAATTCCAGACGTAATCGATTAAGGCGTAGCAAAAGGTATTTCCTCGGAGCTTATTGAGGCTAAAGCCTCCTTGGGTTTATCTTCTGACCACTCACCCACAATAATTACTATTTGCAGTCCTCACCAAATAGCAGCTAGTGATTTTTTCTTATCTAAAAGAATAAATTGGTTGAATTATAAAAAATACATTAGTGCCTACTGCTCGGAGAACCAACCGTTAAAATTTCCCGGAGACATCGATGATTGTCTGAGCATCCTAAATGAAACCATTCAAAAAGCCGTTGAACATGCGTATTCTACCTATCGTCAGGCTAGGTACAACAAAATTTTTTCTGACGATGTGGGAAAACTTTTATCTGAAAAAAGGAGAGCCCGCAGGGTTTGGCAAAAATATAGATCGCCCCAACTCAAAACTAAGCTGAAGGAATGTACAAACCAATTAAAAAGCTTGCTGGAGGTTCACAGAATGGCATCACTGAAAGAGTACCTGGAAGCCCTACACGCGACTCCTCAGACAAACTATTCCCTATGGCGATCAACCAAGCGTCTTAAAATACCCATTATCGCAAAACCACCACTGCGTAATATGAGAGGATCCTGGGCCAGAAATGACGAAGAAAAAGCATTCCAAATCACCAATTTGGATTTAGAGGTCAACATAGTACCATCGAACAAACTCACAGGTTGGTACAGGTTATAAGAAAAGCCTTTGAGGAAAAGAAGTACTGCTTCGCACTTTTTATTGATGTCTCGCAAGCTTTCGACAAAGTATGGCATGAAGGCCTGTTAAACAAACTAAAGTTCAACCTTCCAGCTAATATTTTTAACCTATTAGAAAAATACATAACCGGTCGACAATTTATGATCAAAGAGGGAAACCAAATAAGTTCTTCTCAACCAATAGGGGCTGGTGTGCCTCAAGGGAGTATACTAGGTCCAATTCTGTACTTGCTTTACACAGTAGATATGCCAACCAATAGTTTTATACACACTTCGATATTTGCTGATGATACTGCTTTCCTTAGTATTCATAAAGACCCTAAAGAGGCTTCGAACCACCTGCAGCAACATCGAAAAAATCCAACGCCGTCAAAACAAGATCCTAAGAATGATAACTGGTGCTCCTTGGTATATTACAAACAGCAACATCCACAAGGATCTAGAAGTTCCACTTGTAAAATGCGAAATCCTAAACTATGTGGACAATTACTTATATAAGCTGGAAACACATCGAAATCCGCTCGCTCGAAGCATCCTGCAACATAGTTGACACACCCGCCTGAAAAGAAGGGTTACTATTGCTCTTTGATAAAACTTTTAAAATTAGTTAATTTTATTGTGAGAACTTAAATTTTAGTCTGGTAGTGACTGGACTATTATTAATTACTTTAAGATTTGAATACTTATTGTTAGATCGCTTAAGCGAAGACTCAATAATAAAATATATGAAAAAAAAACTTATTTTAAAATATACGCTAAAACATTTCTTAATTTTTTCTACATACAGACTTATTTATTTATGTATTTTACTAAAAAGTATATAACTGAAATGTAGTAGTAATATATGAAACCAAAAATCGCGGAAATTATGGCGACATATTTATATGATGGCAGCTTTAATTGTTTGCATATATGTATGTATGTTTGTTAGTAAACAATGACTAGGGTCTTTGTATGTATGTATGTATTGTGCTTTTAAAGAATTAACATTGTATATCATTACAAAAAGGTGCCGAAAAATATTTCTTATTTAATATTGCTGTAAAACGGCTTAAAATAGCCAATCAATTTATGTTAAAAGATATTTCATATAATTAGGGAAATAATATTTTAAACGATTAATTTAACTAAGAAATTGTTTGGAATCTCTCTTCTTAAATCACAAAATTGGAAATTTACTCTGGACAAGCAATATGTTTTTTTTTTGCCTACCTGTTATTAAAAATGTAAAGTCTTATCCTGTTACAAAACTAAAGGCGTTTTATTAATAACGGATTTTAAGTTTAATTAATTAATAAATAAAATTACCCTACCCATCACAATTTTTATTTATTCTATCAGCTTGACGTATAAAGACTTTAATCCCTTCCTGAAGAAATTACTACAAATTACAAATGAATTATACTCTCTTATAATTTGTTGTGTTATTACTTTCATATTCTTGCTTAATTAAAAAATATTTTTCATAACATACATTAAATAAACAAATATTATTATCCTCTACTCACATTTTAGCACTAAAAATATTTGATGCTAAAAGTTTAAATATTTTAGAGATCAAATCGCTAATTTTAAATTAGAGAATTCAATATTAGAAAATTTTTGCCTTAGAAATTAAAGCTTTATCTGCGGATTATGCTAAATTAGGCGATATAAATAACAGAATTGCACTCGTAGCTAAAAATTGCCAAAAAGCATTTTTAGATTTTTAGCGATAGAGATTTAGCTTTAGTCAGTTACAGAATAGGACGGCTGGAATATACAACAAGCATTAGCAGCACATCAGAGGAACAGTAGCCGATGCAAAATGTAACAGATACAGATTCAGAAGCAGAAGCAGGCCCGCAAATAAAAAAGTGGAGGTACTGTCGAGGTACCAAAGAGATTATTACTGAAAAATTGTCTGTGTTGTTGTATAAATGTACAATTTCTAAAAGAAATGCGGTGCGAATCATAGCAGCTACAGCAGAAGCATTAGGATATGACCCACAAAGTTTCGTTATAAGCAGAAGTGTCATACGAATACGCAGACAACAATTTCGACAACAACGAACTAATTTGATCAAAAGTAGATTTGTAAATTCCGATTTAGAGAGTGCTGTTATGCACTGGGATGGAAAATTACTTCCAGATTTATTGAGTAAAGAAAATGTAGAGATTAGCAATTTTTATTACTTGTGGCGATGGAAAACAGTTGGTAGGGGTTCCAGTCCGGAGATAACTATGGCAAAATCTGTATTATCAGCCATTGAACAGTGGGAAGCAGCTGTAAAAATTCAAGCAATGTGTTTTGATACCACGGCAGTAAATACTGGTCGCCATATGAGAACCTGCATTGTGCTAGAGCAATTATTAGAGAAACACCCATTTTACTTAGCATGTCGCCACCATATTTTGGAAGTTGCTTTAAAAGAAGTTTTTATTGCAAAATAGGTAGATGCACCGCTCCACAACCAGAAATATTTCTATATTTTAAGACTTGGGGTCTAAGCTAAACAAAAATTAATACAAAACAGTTATAGAAGATGAAAATGTTAGAAATAAAATAAATAATCCGGTACAAATTTAAAATAACCTTTCTGTGCAATTAAACATTTGCCAACCCAGGAATGATTATAAAGAATTTATCGAACTATTCCTAACTTATTTACAACGTCTGTCACCGGAATAAACTACCTTTAGAGTACCTGGAGCTATTCATAATGCCAGATTGATGGCAAAGACTATTTATTGCCTGAAAATATATCTTTTCAGGGATCATTAACTGATTAAGAGAGAAGGGCTATTAAATACATTTGCTTACTTATTATTAATATTTATGTAGAAAAATTGTTAAATGCACAAAAGCCCACCATGGCCCCCAACCAAGACCCACAATTATTATAATATTTAGTTCAATAAAAAAGTTGCAGACAAGGCATTTTCTAAAATAGTTAACTATCCTTGGTATCTCAATTCGGAGAATGTTGTTTTTTATTTTTTCGATAATACTTTGGAAAAAAATGTGAAAACAAGCATGGTTAGAAAATTATGGGCCGAAGAAGAAAGCGATGAAGTTAATTCTGATAACAAGGATCTAAAAGCAAAACTTAAATTGCAAGAAGTTGATCATTTACTAAACAAAGAAGTTGATTATTTTGTTTCTTTTCGGACTCTAAATTTTTTTAAGATATGAAATCGAAACACATTTTTTAAATACTTATCCTGATATATGGTGTGAAAATCAACATTATTTAAAAGCAAAACAAAATATTGGAGGGCTTAAGAGTAGTTAATGACACAGCTAAGAGAGGAATTAAATTAATACAAGACTTCAATATATCCTTGACAAGATGAAGAACAGCGACAGTTTTTATTACAAGTTGTTGTTTATATAGACACCCACAATAAAATGTTATTTTTTATAAATTTAATGTGATGATATACAATTTAAAATAATTATTAATAAAATTTATTTAACACTATTTAACGAGAGAATTAATAAAATATATTTGAAACAGACATAATTAAAAATTACCATGTTCTTAAGCCTTTGCATGGAAATTCATTTTCACTACGACCTGAACTAATAAATGATAAATAGCACCAAAACTATCAGTTTTAAAAAAAAATATTAAATTCAAAATTAAGCCTCATATAGATGCGAAGCTGACTCAAATGAAACTTAAAGCTGCTCAAATCCACTGGCTAATTGGTAGAAACTCTTTCATACGTCTTGATTGTAAACTTTTACTTTACAACTCGATTTTAAAATCAATTTGGTGCTACGGTATACAATTATGGGGCACTGCTTCCGCCTCCAACATAGAAAAAACACAACGTCGTCAAAATAAAATCCTAAGAATGATAACTGGTGCTCCTTGCTATGTTAAAAACAGCAACATCCACAAAGATCTGCAAGTTCCACTAGTTAAATGCGAAATTTTTAATTATGTGGACAAGTATTTAAACAAGCTGGAAATACATACATCCAAATCCGCTCGCTCGAAACATTTTGCAACATAGTGGACACACTCGTCTGAAAAGAAGATATACTATTGCACTTAGATAAAACTACTGAATTAATTAATTTTATTATGAGAACTTGAATTTTAGTCTGGTACTGGCTGGTCTAATAAAAATTAAATAGTTTTGAGATTTGAATATTTATTGTTAGTTCGCTAAAGGCGAAGATTCAATAATAAAATTATGAAAACAAAAAAAAAAAAAAAATTAATAAGAATAAAATTTCCTTTCAGATAAGAATTGTTTCGATTTTAAGGACGAAAGAGTAGGATTTTTTTTTTAAACCCGCTGTTTTTCGTAACTTTAAACTCAATGAGGCACGTGTTAATATTATCCGGTTGAGCTGAACCTTTGCCAATCGTATTTTCTCGCCAATTGGCACGTTCTAGGGAGTTGAGCCGAATTTTTTTTGAAAAACCACCACGTATAAAAATGCTTGATGTAGAGGTTAACCTGAGAATGCGATATGCATTACTACAAATTACAAATGAATTATACTCTCTTATAATTTGTTGTGTTATTACTTTCATATTCTTGCTTAATTAAAAAATATTTTTCATAACATACATTAAATAAACAAATATTATCCTCTACTCACATTTTAGCACTAAAAATATTTGATGCTAAAAGTTTAAATATTTTAGAGATCAAATCGCTAATTTTAAATTAGAGAATTCAATATTAGAAAATTTTTGCCTTAGAAATAAAAGCTTTATCTGCGGACTATGCTAAATTAGGCGATATAAATAACAGAATTGCACTCGTAGCTAAAAATTGCCAAAAAGCATTTTTAGATTTTTAGCGATAGAGATTAAGCTTTAGCCAGTTACAGAATAGGACGGCTGGAATATACAACAAGCATTAGCAGCACATCAGAGGAACAGTAGCCGATGCAAAATGTTACAGATTCAGAAGCAGAAGCAGGCCCGCAAATAAAAAAGTTGAGGTACTGTCGAGGTACCAAAGAGATTATTACTGAAAAATTGTCTGTGTTGTTGTATAAATCTACAATTTCTAAAAGAAATGCGGTGCGAATCATAGCAGCTACAGCAGAAGCATTAGGATATGACCCACAAAGTTTCGTTATAAGCAGAAGTATCATACGAATACGCAGACAACAATTTCGACAACAACGAACTAATTTGATCAAAAGTAGATTTGTAAATTCCGATTTAGAGAGTGCTGTTATGCACTGGGATGGAAAATTACTTCCAGATTTATTGAGTAAAGAAAATGTAGAGATTAGCAATTTTTATTACTTGTGGCGATGGAGAACAGTTGGTAGGGGTTCCAGTCCGGAGATAACTATGGCAAAATCTGTATTATCAGCCATTGAACAGTGGGAAGCAGCTGTAAAAATTCAAGCAATGTGTTTTGATACCACGGCAGTAAATACTGGTCGCCATATGAGAACCTGCATTGTGCTAGAGCAATTATTAGAGAAACACCCTTTTTACTTAGCATGTCGCCACCATATTTTGGAAGTTGCTTTAAAAGAGGTTTTTATTGCAAAATAGGTAGATGCACCGCTCCACAACCAGAAATTTTTCTATATTTTAAGACTTGGGGTCTAAGCTAAACAAAAATTAATACAAAACAGTTATAGAAGATGAAAATGTTAGAAATAAAATAAATAATCCGGTACAAATTTAAAATAACCTTTCTGTGCAATTAAACATTTGCCAACCCAGGAATGATTATAAAGAATTTATCGAACTATTCCTAACTTATTTACAACGTCTGTCACCGGAATAAACTACCTTTAGAGTACCTGGAGCTATTCATAATGCCAGATTGATGGCAAAGACTATTTATTGCCTGAAAATATATCTTTTCAGGGATCATTAACTGATTAAGAGAGAAAGGCTATTAAATACATTTGCTTACTTATTATTAATATTTATGTAGAAAAATTGTTAAATGCACAAAAGCCCACCATGGCCCCCAACCAAGACCCACAATTATTATAATATTTAGTTCAATAAAAAAGTTGCAGACAAAGCATTTTCTAAAATAGTTAACTATCCTTGGTATCTCAATTCGGAGAATGTTGTTTTTTATTTTTTCGATAATACTTTGGAAAAAAATGTGAAAACAAGCATGGTTAGAAAATTATGGGCCGAAGAAGAAAGCGATGAAGTTAATTCTGATAACAAGGATCTAAAAGCAAAACTTAAATTGCAAGAAGTTGATCATTTACTAAACAAAGAAGTTGATTATTTTGTTTCTTTTCGGACTCTAAATTTTTTAAGATATGAAATCGAAACACATTTTTTAAATACTTATCCTGATATATGGTGTGAAAATCAACATTATTTAAAAGCAAAACAAAATATTGGAGGGCTTAAAAGTAGTTAATGACACAGCTAAGAGAGGAATTAAATTAATACAAGACTTCAATATATCCTTGACAAGATGAAGAACAGCGACAGTTTTTATTACAAGTTGTTGTTTATATAGACACCCACAATAAAATGTTATTTTTTATAAATTTAATGTGATGATATACAATTTAAAATAATTATTAATAAAATTTATTTAACACTATTTAACGACAGAATTAATAAAATATATTTGAAACAGACATAATTAATTATTACCATGTTCTTAAGCCTTTGCATGGAAATTCATTTTCACTACGACCTGAACTAATAAATGATAAATAGCACCAAAACTATCAGTTTTAAAAAAAAATATTAAATTCAAAATTAAGCCTCATATAGATGCGAAGCTGACTCAAATGAAACTTAAAGCTGCTCAAATCCACTGGCTAATTGGTAGAAACTCTTTCATACGTCTTGATTGTAAACTTTTACTTTACAACTCGATTTTAAAATCAATTTGGTGCTACGGTATACAATTATGGGGCACTGCTTCCGCCTCCAACATAGAAAGAATACAACGTCGTCAAAATAAAATCCTAAGAATGATAACTGGTGCTCCTTGCTATGTTAAAAACAGCAACATCCACAAAGATCTGCAAGTTCCACTAGTTAAATGCGAAATTTTTAATTATGTGGACAAGTATTTAAACAAGCTGGAAATACATACATCCAAATCCGCTCGCTCGAAACATTTTGCAACATAGTGGACACACTCGTCTGAAAAGAAGATATACTATTGCACTTAGATAAAACTACTGAATTAATTAATTTTATTATGAGAACTTGAATTTTAGTCTGGTACTGGCTGGTCTAATAAAAATTAAATAGTTTTGAGATTTGAATATTTATTGTTAGTTCGCTAAAGGCGAAGATTCAATAATAAAATTATGAAAACAAAAAAAAAAAAAAAAAAATTAATAAGAATAAAATTTCCTTTCAGATAAGAATTGTTTCGATTTTAAGGACGAAAGAGTAGGATTTTTTTTTTAAAACCGCTGTTTTTCGTAACTTCAAACTCAATGAGGCACGTGTTAATATTATCCGGTTGAGCTGAACCTTTGCCAATCGTATTTTCTCGCCAATTGGCACGTTCTAGGGAGTTGAGCCGAATTATTTTTGAAAAACCACCACGTATAAAAATGCTTGATGTAGAGGTTAACCTGAGAATGCGATATGCATTACTACAAATTACAAATGAATTATACTCTCTTATAATTTGTTGTGTTATTACTTTCATATTCTTGCTTAATTAAAAAATATTTTTCATAACATACATTAAATAAACAAATATTATCCTCTACTCACATTTTAGCACTAAAAATATTTGATGCTAAAAGTTTAAATATTTTAGAGATCAAATCGCTAATTTTAAATTAGAGAATTCAATATTAGAAAATTTTTGCCTTAGAAATAAAAGCTTTATCTGCGGACTATGCTAAATTAGGCGATATAAATAACAGAATTGCACTCGTAGCTAAAAATTGCCAAAAAGCATTTTTAGATTTTTAGCGATAGAGATTTAGCTTTAGCCAGTTACAGAATAGGACGGCTGGAATATACAACAAGCATTAGCAGCACATCAGAGGAACAGTAGCCGATGCAAAATGTTACAGATTCAGAAGCAGAAGCAGGCCCGCAAATAAAAAAGTTGAGGTACTGTCGAGGTACCAAAGAGATTATTACTGAAAAATTGTCTGTGTTGTTGTATAAATGTACAATTTCTAAAAGAAATGCGGTGCGAATCATAGCAGCTACAGCAGAAGCATTAGGATATGACCCACAAAGTTTCGTTATAAGCAGAAGTATCATACGAATACGCAGACAACAATTTCGACAACAACGAACTAATTTGATCAAAAGTAGATTTGTAAATTCCGATTTAGAGAGTGCTGTTATGCACTGGGATAGAAAATTACTTCCAGATTTATTGAGTAAAGAAAATGTAGAGATTAGCAATTTTTATTACTTGTGGCGATGGAGAACAGTTGGTAGGGGTTCCAGTCCGGAGATAACTATGGCAAAATCTGTATTATCAGCCATTGAACAGTGGGAAGCAGCTGTAAAAATTCAAACAATGTGTTTTGATACCACGGCAGTAAATACTGGTCGCCATATGAGAACCTGCATTGTGCTAGAGCAATTATTAGAGAAACACCCTTTTTACTTAGCATGTCGCCACCATATTTTGGAAGTTGCTTTAAAAGAGGTTTTTATTGCAAAATAGGTAGATGCACCGCTCCACAACCAGAAATTTTTCTATATTTTAAGACTTGGGGTCTAAGCTAAACAAAAATTAATACAAAACAGTTATAGAAGATGAAAATGTTAGAAATAAAATAAATAATCCGGTACAAATTTAAAATAACCTTTCTGTGCAATTAAACATTTGCCAACCCAGGAATGATTATAAAGAATTTATCGAACTATTCCTAACTTATTTACAACGTCTGTCACCGGAATAAACTACCTTTAGAGTACCTGGAGCTATTCATAATGCCAGATTGATGGCAAAGACTATTTATTGCCTGAAAATATATCTTTTCAGGGATCATTAACTGATTAAGAGAGAAAGGCTATTAAATACATTTGCTTACTTATTATTAATATTTATGTAGAAAAATTGTTAAATGCACAAAAGCCCACCATGGCCCCCAACCAAGACCCACAATTATTATAATATTTAGTTCAATAAAAAAGTTGCAGACAAGGCATTTTCTAAAATAGTTAACTATCCTTGGTATCTCAATTCGGAGAATGTTGTTTTTTATTTTTTCGATAATACTTTGGAAAAAAATGTGAAAACAAGCATGATTAGAAAATTATGGGCCGAAGAAGAAAGCGATGAAGTTAATTCTGATAACAAGGATCTAAAAGCAAAACTTAAATTGCAAGAAGTTGATCATTTACTAAACAAAGAAGTTGATTATTTTGTTTCTTTTCGGACTCTAAATTTTTTTAAGATATGAAATCGAAACACATTTTTTAAATACTTATCCTGATATATGGTGTGAAAATCAACATTATTTAAAAGCAAAACAAAATATTGGAGGGTTTAAGAGTAGTTAATGACACAGCTAAGAGAGGAATTAAATTAATACAAGACTTCAATATATCCTTGACAAGATGAAGAACAGCGACAGTTTTTATTACAAGTTGTTGTTTATATAGACACCCACAATAAAATGTTATTTTTTATAAATTTAATGTGATGATATACAATTTAAAATAATTATTAATAAAATTTATTTAACACTATTTAACGACAGAATTAATAAAATATATTTGAAACAGACATAATTAATTATTACCATGTTCTTAAGCCTTTGCATGGAAATTCATTTTCACTACGACCTGAACTAATAAATGATAAATACCACCAAAACTATCAGTTTTAAAAAAAAAATATTAAATTCAAAATTAAGCCTCATATAGATGCGAAGCTGACTCAAATGAAACTTAAAGCTGCTCAAATCCACTGGCTAATTGGTAGAAACTCTTTCATACGTCTTGATTGTAAACTTTTACTTTACAACTCGATTTTAAAATCAATTTGGTGCTACGGTATACAATTATGGGGCACTGCTTCCGCCTCCAACATAGAAAAAATACAACGTCGTCAAAATAAAATCCTAAGAATGATAACTGGTGCTCCTTGCTATGTTAAAAACAGCAACATCCACAAAGATCTGCAAGTTCCACTAGTTAAATGCGAAATTTTTAATTATGTGGACAAGTATTTAAACAAGCTGGAAATACATCCAAATCCACTCGCTCGAAACATTTTGCAACATAGTGGACACACTCGTCTGAGAAGAAGTGATACTATTGCACTAAGATGAAACTACTGAATTAATTAATTTTATTATGAGAACTTGAATTTTAGTCTGGCACTGGCTGGTCTAATAAAAATTAAATAGTTTTAAGATTTGAATATTTATTGTTAGTTCGCCAAAGGCGAAGATTCAATAATAAAATTATGAAAACAAAAAAAAAAAAAAGGTTAACCTGCGAATGCGATATGCATTATTCGCAGAAATGAATTCGGTGCTACGTTTAAATCAAAAGGTAGCACTTTCCATCGGAAGGACCCTGAAGTGGTGCTTAAGGAAGTGACGTCTATTGAATCTGAGTTCAAGGGCATGTAATGAAAGCGTGGGAAAAGGTCTAGAACAGAAAAATACTAAGCGCGTCCTTAATTATCGAGGATATCGTCGATTCTTGAGAATGGGAATCGATAATCAATACACATTTCTATAGGGGTCCTTACCGTCTACGGATTTTTTCTTTACTATTATTAACTATTATTATTACTATTGTAATTGGAGTAACTAGGGTCAATTAAATCATTTTGCAATAAATAAGCTACTTGGTTGTCAATTTCATGTTTTTGTAAGTAGGGCAAACGGTAATTTTTTATGTAAACAGGTGAGTTATCTTTTAATCTTAGATGCTGCACATAAAAGTTATTTACGGTGAGTTTGTCACCCTTTAAAGCAAATATGTCAGCATGCTTTTCGCATAATGTTATAAGTAAATCCTCTACCTCACTTTGCGTACGAGTTTTCAATAAGTTTTTAAGTACTTCAATGCGTGAATTTCCCTGTGGGGTAGTATTATAATTTGTGAGTTTCTCTAATTTTATATCAGAACTGTTAATGCGTTTATATTAATTTGTAACGTTTAGGATTTTCAGTATTGGTGTGTGGGAATCATTTATGCATTTACTTATAAAAACTCCGCCTAAACTGGCTGTGATTTTACGAAGGCTGCTTCAGATAATTTTTCAAAAATAAAAAGCCATAAAACTTCGCATCGTGGTGGAACAATACAATTAATGGATGTACCATGTTCCATCGGGATTTCTATTAGTTTATTGTGACATTGAATGGAAACTGTCATATTCTCATAGATAATATGGCATTTATTTGCTTTCAAAAAATCTTTACCCAGTATTCCTTCGGTTGGGATATTAAAATCATCGTTTACGAGATGAAACATTTGAGGTATTAATTGATTCTGAATAATGATATTACTGTGGATTGTGCCAAATGTTTCTATAGAATAGGTAGTTACTCCTGTTATGCTAATTATTTCCCTTCGGTTGAGCCTAATATTCGGTTTTATACATGATATCTTTACTTGAGAAATATCGGCATGAGAGTCAACTAAGAATGTGCATGATATATTCGATTCGGTAAATGTTAAATGGATAAAGGCAGAATATTTCAAATTTATTTGGTTTTAGTAGTTGTTCGTATTGCGAGTATATTTGCGCATTGTTTTCACTTACTAATTGTTGTCTATCTCCCCAAACATTTCCTGTTGAGGGGCTGCTACGTTCAAAGGCAGGGCCCTAGCATTTCGTTGATTTTGTCTATGTCTACTGTTGCTATTGCTGGCGTTTTGTCTGCAGTTGTTGGTACTATTGAAATGATTTTGGACTCAGTTAGGTGAATTATTGTTTCTGTTTAAAGCCTTGTGAAGTAATGATGCTATAACTATAGTTATTTCCTCTTCTAGAGTAGTTAAAGCCAGTAGAATGACTTAAAAATCTTGAATTACTACTTTGTAATTGGAATGCCAACACCTATCTTTCTGCTGACTTAGTTGCTTGTTCTACGATCAATTTGGCTACCACGTCTTTTGGATCTGTAAACTTTGTCGAAGCAATTATTGATTAAACGAGTGTTGATTTTGCATTAAGACGGCAGACAGTGATTGTCTGTTCAATCCCCATTTCATTGACTGTTTTCTTCCATAACGAGTGATATTTCAAGTTCATTTGTTAGGTCCTCTACCTGATTACAAAAGTCCGTGTAATTTTTATTCTTGACCTGAAGGGCGGCGATTTTCCCTATTATTACTTTAGAGTTATCGGGTTTTATTTTTTGTCATAGTGCAACTGTTATTTCTTCAATAGCGGCAACATTTTCGGGCAACGCATCACGATCCTTTCCCCCTAGCTTCGACTTGATGAATGCAAAAAAGTGGGATTTAAGTTTTCGTCAGCTACTTCCTGAATTAAAATGACTTTATAAAAAAAAGGGGTCTAATGTTTGTGGGTCCTCTTTATAATTTTCTCTGATCATATTAGCGCACATGTATATAATTTTTTTTTTTTGTTTTACGGATGCGATTTTTATTATTTTCGTTTCAACACAAGAATTCGACGTAAAATTTACTGGTAGCTTATTTCTAGATTTGACTTTTTTGTGTTTTCAATATCTAAAAATTTAGATTTAGAATCGAACTCAGAATTGGTCATAAGGTCGCTGTTAACTAATTCAAAAAAGACGACGTCATGAGGTACTTTTATTTTACAATCTAACTTCCTAAAACACCTCACCAAAAGTTCTCTACAATGCGATAATCTTTAAAGTATTCCTTTGTTATTAAGCATCTCAATAGAATGTGAACTTGCATACAATAGGATATCATTATAGTTATTAATAAGTACAGAAATGTATTCATTCCTTTTTGTTTCTTTCGCTGAAATTGGACGTTTTGGCAAGATTTGTTTCTTAACACACAAAAAATTATTTATAAGTTCATTAAAAACACTCTGATTGAAGTAAGTCATTTAAAACCAAGATATATTCCTAATCTAAAAGAGATATGCATTTGGGAAAAACCAATAACAAAGTGTAACGAACCGACCATGGAGGCTTCAATTGCCTAGAAACGTTGCTACCTTTATCTCCGGCCGTGCTGAGGGAAATCGGGATGGATCCTGCCTCTAAATAATTGAATTAGGCTCGAAACACAAACTATTTAAAAACAGGTAGCTGCATTTCCAAACCGACAAAAGTGAGAATAAATATAAAAAAAACTATCTAAAGATGGAGCAAAAACCTGAGTTGGTAACAATTAACAAGAGGTAAGATGTGGTACCCTCCTGCATCTTCACCCACCCTCCATGCTATCGAGTCAGTATTTCCGATAGCCCGTAGAAGTACCTAACCGATCTACAACCTTAACCTTTCATGGAATACACAAAATAATTTAGTTCAACAAATTCATTTCTTTTATTAATATACTCATACCATATAAACAAAAATTATTAAGTATACGCTCGTTTTTTTTTAAAGTTAAAGTTACAACAACAACAACAACAATTTTATTTTTATGAATTTAAATATAAATGGTTATATTCCAATCCACCAATAGGTGGTGAATATGTAACAAACAAAAAAAAAAACAAGTAGGTGTTGTAAAAGAGATTCTTATTTGAGCGAAAATTAAAGTTTTTCGTGACTTATTTTAATTGTATTAAAAGAATAAAAACTCACCAGTTTCGAGGATTCTTTAGAGGGGTGTTCTTGATTTGTCACTTGCACGTTATATTTTCACCCAATGTAAGAAGCTAGTGTTGATATAGGTGTGTATTGTGCAAAATAATTGCGTTAATCTTTAAGTATTTTAAACAACAATGTTACTAAAGTAATATAGATACATTCTAAGGTACATTAGGAAATTTCAATTTTTTAAATTTTCTACAACCATTGACAAGATAAATAAGCTTTACAAACAAGAAAATAAACCAGGCTGTTCTTGTTACACTTTTCCAATAAAAAAACGTTGATTTAAAATGGAGATATAATTTGTTGTGGCTGTTGTTAAATAATTTGAAACGCAGGGCACCAACAAAAGGCGCAGATGTAATTTCTCGAATTACTCTAAGAATAAAGTGGTTGCAGAACTTTTTTGTCTTTTCTCAACCAGCAATTTTGACGCTTGTAATGTTAATCCTAGAACCAAATCTTCCAGTATAACTATCCCTTGTCCACTTTGAACCTCAGGTAAATTTAGCCAAATATAGTTCGTCTGAAAGGCTGCAGCAATTCCCTTTTATAATATTTTGATCCTTATGCAAAATCTCGCTATTCAAAATTTAGTATCTTAACTGACAAGTCCAGTTTTCTTGAATTTATTTTCTTACGATTTTTCTCTATTATTCTTCTAAATATTTCCGTAAAATTCTTCGAGTTCTATTTCTTTCCAATTTTTTTTTTCTAATCCCCTCAAAAAATTTTTCTGAAAACAATTTCGTTGGCCTTTTTGTTCAAAAAAAAACAAACAAAAAACCCAACATACCAAAATTTAAAAAAAAATATTTCAAAATAAAACAAAGTGCCTACGTAAATATAAACAAATACCACAACAACCTTCCACTTAAGCCGAGCCTCACAAAACAGATAAAGTTTTGAGTAATGCCTCAACAAACTGAATCTGTAAAAGGCAAAATAAGAACAAAAAAAAAACAGTCAATCTCTAAGTCCAGATGTCCTTTGTATGATACGTTCCTTAAATGTTGGTATCAACATCCTCCAGTTCATAATATACCTTACCGATTTTTCTAAGAACTTTAGCTTTAACTGCAACTGGAGCTAATTTCGAATTAAAATGTTGAGCCTTACAACTTTGTGGAAATGTTCGTCTGTAAACCTCCGTTCCTACTGCAAAATCTCTGTTTCGAGCTCGTAAATTATAATTACGCGAGTTCTTCTCGTACGCCTTCCGCATTAATTCCTGTATCTTATCCCGTATCAAAATGAATTCGTCCTGTCTCTCAATTTTTGAGTCAGTGTCTGCCAAATATTTAAGTTTGCGTAATAACTCATAGTCCTTTCCATGTGATACCATAGTTTGTCCAAACACAATTTTATAGGGGCTGCTATTGATCGTCTGGTGTATACTATTGCGTAAAGAGCAATTGATGC
Organism: Melanophora roralis; assembly: GCA_963583895.1. Classification (NCBI taxonomy): domain Eukaryota; kingdom Metazoa; phylum Arthropoda; class Insecta; order Diptera; family Rhinophoridae; genus Melanophora; species Melanophora roralis. Next base: position 50,273,862 of record OY757188.1, read on the forward strand.
TCGGAATGAATTTGTCCCACTCCCGATGGTCATTTCTTACGTATGATCTTAAAGCCTCATTAATCGATCGATTCATCTGTCCTAATGGTGGTCTTTAAAGGTTATTAGGCGACTTCGATGTTTTACACAATTGACAATTTTGTATATAGTTCTTGACGTCAACTACCAGCTTAGGCCAGTAAAAGAACCGTCTGATACGTTCTAAGGTCTTGGCTATGCCCCCGTGTGCAGAATTTGGAATGTCATGGGCTGAATGTATCACGTCATGTCGTAGATCTACCGGTACAAAAAGTTGCCAGGAGGTAGATTCGTCTAGTTCACCAGAGGTAAACTCAGTCCGTCTATAAATATATTTGTCGATGATTTTGAAGTCTGGAAACTCTGAAGTTGAAATTTCTTTCCTTAATCTTGAATACTCATCACTATCAAATGCTTTAGAATTTAAATCTATGGTTGGAAGTGTCTCAATTTCCACGGCCTCAAGAAAAGTTTCCCCTTCGTGCGCACGTGAAAGTGTATCAGGTACTACATTCTCTCTACCACTTCTATGTTCAATCGAGAAGTTAAACCCTTGTAGTTTTAAAGACCATCTTGCCAAACGTCTAGATAAATCCCTCTGACCCATTAACCACTTCAAACTGGCGTGGTCTGTTATTACCGTAAATTCCTGGCCTTCAATATAGGGTCTAAACTTTTTAATTGCTATCACCACCGCTAAACACTCCAGCTCCATTATCGAGTAATTGCGTTGAGCTTTGTTTAGTTTCTGAGACATAAAACCAATATGTAGATCTTTCGATTCCGTCACTGTCCTTCTGCGCTAAAACTGCTTCAATTTCGTAAGTGCTCGCATCACACTGCAGAACAAATGGCTTTGAATAATCTGGATGTACCAGCAAAGGCGCAGATGTAAGTTTTGTCTTTAATTTTTCGAAAGATGCTTGCGCGTCATCTGTCCATTTAAAAATTTTCTTTTTTGTCAATAGCTCGGTCAATGGGAAAGTTAAGCTAGAATAGTCCTGAATGAAACGTCGGTACCATCCAGTCATTCCCAAGAATCGTCGTAAATGTCTAAGAGATTTTGGTACCGGACAGTCCTGTATAGCTTTAACCTTGTCCTCGTCCACTTGTAATGTCCCGTTACCAACTACGTAGCCCAAATACTTAACTTTACTCAAAGCAAAATTACTCTTCTTAACATTTATGGTTAGCCCCGCCTTTCGCAACTGTACAGCTACTTCCATCAAATGTGTGAGATGTTCGTCAAAATTTTTAGAAACTATTAAAAGATCGTCCAAGTATACCAAAACATGTGATTTCAATTGATACGGAATAACATAGTCCATAAGTCTGCACAATGTCTGAGGTGCATTACACAGTCCAAATGGCATTCTAGTAAACTGATATAATGGCCGATTTGGGACTGTGAAAGCTGTCTTAGGTTTTGAATTTTCCTCCAGCTTGATTTGCCAAAAGGCATCTTTAAGATCTATTTTTGATATGCAATGAACTGAAGGAAGTCTTGCTATAAGTCCGTCGATGTTCGGTATTGGGTAGGCGTCCTTAACGGTAACCGAATTTAATTTTCTACTGTCCACACACATTCGAATCTTTCCCGGCTTAACTATTACCACTGTTGGGGAAGACCATGGCGAACTGGGTGCTTCCTCGATAACGCCCAGTGATAGCATTCTATCCAATTCATCACAGAGTTGTTTCTCGATAGCTGGAGAAATAGGATAATACCTTTGCTTAATGGGTTTCGCATCTCCCGTATCTATATGATGTTCAACTAATTTAGTACACCCTAAACCTTCTACCTCTGAATTTGGGAAAGTAGCAATTACCCTATCCAGCTGTTGTTTCTGTCCAAACGACAATTCAAGTTTGTCCGGGTCTTTGTCCTCACTTTCAACTTCCATAATATCGGGAACAGAAATTTTCAACCCGAACATTTTCCAAAAGTCAAAACCGCAGATAATATTCTGTTTAATTGAAGGGATAACTAAAAATTCAAATAGTTTTGTTTGTCCTTGAAAAGTAGTATTTAATGTCACCGTACCTAAAATAATCTGTCTTTGTCCATCCGTTGTTCGTACAACACCATGGCATTTTCTAAATCCCTTCTTGTTTATTATTTCCGTAACTAAATCCCTCCCAATCACGCTTTTATTCGCCCCACTATCTAGTAACGCAAAGTTTGTAACCTTATCCAATTCTAAACTTATATACGGTCTGCAATCATTATTCTGTGTAATTATGGGATAAATAACATAGGAGTTTAGCAATTTTAATTTTTTATAGAGCCTCTGTATTCGAACAGTAGATCGGTTTGGTTTAATAACATCACCAAATATTCTGCTTCGAGCTTTCTCATACTCTTTTACTCTTATATGGTAAGGTCTTAAAAGAGGATGTGTCCTTTCCACCTTAATGTCACCGCCGGTATTGTTAAGTTTTGTACTTGATGTTTCGTTAGAAGTGGATGTCCAGTTTATGTCCGCCGGACATCCTTCAATCCGTTTCCCTGCTGTCTGGTTTGGCACTTCGAAAACGATGGTCTGTAGGTATCTTTTGCCCCACAACCATAACAGAAAACACGTCTTATTTCCGAACAGTCCATATAACTGTGACCGGGCTTGTCGCAATTCCAGCATTTAAGGTCAGCACGTACAGCACAGACATCCAAATTATCGTCACTGGTCCTTAACACATTGTTTTCATTACCTGTGTCGATTTCCGCTATACGAGCTTTTGCAGATCTACGTGATTCAGGAACTGTTACGCCTTTTACAAACTTTTCATGTTTCTTAACTTCTTTTCGAAGTCGAGATACATTTGAAATGTCCAAATGCAAAAGTTCGTGTCTTATTTCTGTTCGAAGATTCCGAACTAAGATCGCACACAAATCACCATCAGATAAAGGTTTTTTAAGTCTGTCCGTTAATGTCGAAATTGAATTGAAATAGTCATCAAATGTCTCGTTGGTTCGCTGCCTGCGTCTGTGAATGCCTTCCATTACATCAAAGTCGCTGTAATCTCCTTTATATTGGTCTTGCAAAGCTCTGGTCAAGGAAAACCAGTCCAGGTCATTGTTGTTCCGATGATACCTCCAGTACCAGTCGAGAGCTTTACCATCAAATAAGCTATGTGCATGTTTGCATAAAAGCTCGAAATTTTCATTCAAATTGTTGGTTGTCAAAATATTTATCCAGTAAATAAACTCATCTACTGTCATTTGGTCCCCACTACCAGAAAATTTAATTCTCCAATTTCTAATTATTTTCGAAATTTTTTCCCCTAAAAATGGCTCTTGACAGGATGTAGCTATGCTAGAGCTTGGTATACCGTTATGGCCAGTATTAGAATTGATACGTAAATCCGAACTATTCTCGTTATCATTGTTATTCTTGTTATTATTACGATCAGAAGGATTATTGTTAAAGCCTCCTTGAAGATTTAAATTTAAAAGCATAGCCCTCACTTCATGTGAAATAAATTCTGTAATTTCCCCACGCAATGCATTCATTGATTCACTTACTACCTGCCTTACCCGTGTTTCGCTATCTGTGTTAACGTTTTTATTTCTGCCACTAGCTCCAGTTGGTTTTTTCCCTGAAGGAAACTGCACCTGATTTGAATTTGAGCTGGCTTCATCCATACTAACGGTGAAACTACAATTGACAGGTTCTTTTATATTTAGCAAGTTATCTCTACTTCTTGTAATAGGCATTTTCGTCAAATATTTGTTTAAAATTTTAAAAAAGTATCCCACTACTTAGTTAAGGTATGTTAAGGTATGTTCCACATAAAAAAAATTAGATAATCAGTCCCAACTCAAATAAAGAAAAAAAATTTACATAAATTAAAGTTTCGAAATGATGCTAGCATAGAGTTTATAATAAAGATTAGTTTTAAATAAAAATCTCAATATATTGGCATCAAGACTAGCAAAGCTTTACTTCCAACTGAAGCACATGTAAGAGTAAGTAAACAATATATATCATTCACGAAAATCTCAATTACATTGAGCCGAGTTAACAATTTTATTAACCACAAATAATAAAAAAAAAACAGAATAATGTCCTAAACATTTATTTATGCGCTAGTTCTTGTGAGTAATATTTCAGCCAATGCTCAAAATAAAAAAAATCTCAACAAGAATTAAGCAAACAAAATTTTGACACTTTGATCGGTATAATATTTGGTTTGATAATCCATACTGAACTAACAAAAATCCCTAAACATTACAAAAACCAGAATTATGGATATATAATAAAAACAAAAAAAAAAAAATAGTTTTGCCGATCCACTTACTATAACGATGTCTAAATTGTTGAACCCCAGCACAAAGATGGCGATGATTAATACCATAAACTCATTAAGTTAACTGTTTTACTGAGCCCCACGTTGGGCGCCATTTAAATATATGTAACGAACCGACCATGGAGGCTTCAATTGCCTAGAAGCGTTGCTACCTTTAACTCTGGCCGTGCTCAGGGAAATCGGGATGGATCCTGCCTCTAAATAATTGAATTAGGCTCGAAACACAAACTATTTAAAAACAGGTAGCTGCATTTCCAAACCGGCAAAAGTGAGAATAAATACAAAAAAAAAAAACTAACTAAAGATGGAGCAAAAACCTGAGTTGGTAACAATTAACAAGAGGTAAGATGTGGTACCCTCCTGCATCTTCACCCACCCTCCATGCTATCGAGTCAGTATTTCCGATAGCCCGTAGAAGTACCTAACCGATCTACAACCTTAACCTTTCATGGAATACACAAAATAATTTAGTTCAACAAATTCATTTCTTTTAATAAAATACTCATACCATATAAACAAAAATTATTAAGTATACGCTCGTTTTTTTTTAAAGTTAAAGTTACAACAACAACAACAACAATTTTATTTTTATGAATTTAAATATAAATGGTTATATTCCAATCCACCAATAGGTGGTGAATATGTAACAAACAAAAAAACAAGTGCGTGTTGTAAAAGAGATTCTTATTTGAGCGAAAATTAAAGTTTTTCGTGACTTATTTTAATTGTATTAAAAGAATAAAAACTCACCAGTTTCGAGGATTCTTTAGAGGGGTGTTCTTGATTTGTCACTTGCACGTTATATTTTCACCCAATGTAAGAAGCTAGTGTTGATATAGGTGTGTATTGTGCAAAATAATTGCGTTAATCTTTAAGTATTTTAAACAACAATGTTACTAAAGTAATATAGATGGTGGATTTCATGTCAAGTGACCTAACTTTTTTTTTCGATTGGAAAGAAATTTGGACCAAAGTAAGTTCTTGCATAGAGTAGTTTAGACACAATTTTTTAACACAATCGGTCAAGAACTCTCTGAGCTAGAGGGGTTCAAAATTTGACGTTTTCGGCAAATAGGTGTTTTTTCTCATAGTTTATTACCTTTTGCTTTTAACAAAATTTGTCCCAAATACTTTCGATAGCTTTTTTTTCAATCTTCCAGAAAAAAATATTTTTAAAATTAAAAAAAAATTTTTTTTATATTTTTTTTATAAAATAATTAGAAAAAAATTTTTTTTTTCCAAATGTGCCCATTTTTTTTTTTTTTTTTTTTTTTTGCTCAAAAGAAAGCTTAGATCTTTTCCTTGAAGAACTTGGAGGTCGCTTAGTGGGATGCGAGTGGGATATCTATAAAAAATAATGTTTTGTAACTCAAGGTAGAGGTTTTCCAATTTTCGCGTTTATTCTATTTTGATTTTTTTGCTATTTATGTAAAATTTTCTCTTAAGCAAAAAAAAAATATTTTATGCTAAGAAACAAAATTATTTAACCTTTCCGACGGTATGCATTGAAAATATTAACAAAATATGTTCAGACATTACCATATAAAAGTGATTTTATTCCAGAGGCCTACCATTTTGTTGGTAATGCAGTGTCGAGTGTATGAGACTTTATTTTCAATGCATACCGTCGGAAAGGTTAAATTATTTTGTTTCTTAGCATAAAATATTTTTTTTTTTTGCTTAAGAGAAAATTTTACATAAATAGCAAAAAAATTAAAATAGAATATACGCGAAAATTGGAAAACCTCTACCTTGAGTTACAAAACATTATTTTTTATAGATATCCCACTCGCATCCCACTAAGCGACTTTCAAGCTCTTCAAACAAAAGACCTAAGCTTTCTTTTGAGCAAAAAAAAAAAAAAAATGGGCACATTTGGAAAAAAAATTTTTTTTTCTAATTATTTTATAAAAAAAAAATAAAAAAAAATTTTTTTTAATTTTAAAAATATTTTTTCCTGGAAGATTGAAAAAAAAGCTATCGAAAGTATTTGGGACAAATTTTGTTAAAAGCAAAAGGTAATAAACCACATGTATGAGAAAAAAACACCTATTTGCCGAAAACGTCAAATTTTGAACCCCTCTAGCACAGAGAGTTCTTGACCGATTGTGTTAAAAAATTGTGTCTAAGCTACTCTCTGCAAGAACTTACTTTGGTCCAAATTTCTTTCCAATCGAAAGACATCGGTTTTAAAAGTTGGGTCACTTGACATGAAATCCCCCAGATACATTCTAAGGTACATAAGCAAATTTAAATTTTTAAAATTTTCTACAACCATTGACAAGATAAATAAGCTTTACAAACAAGAAAATAAACCAGGCTGTTCTTGTTACACTTTTCCAATAAAAAAACGTTGATTTAAAATGGAGATATAATTTGTTGTGGCTGTTGTTAAATAATTTGAAACGCAGGGCACCAACAAAAGGCGCAGATGTAATTTTTCGAATTACTCTAAGAATAAAGTGGTTGCAGAACTTTTTTGTCTTTTCTCAACCAGCAATTTTGACGCTTGTAATGTTAATCCTAGAACCAAATCTTCCAGTATAACTATCCCTTGTCCACTTTGAACCCCAGGTAAATTTAGCCAAATATAGTTCGTCTGAAAGGCTGCAGCAATTCCCTTTTATAATATTTTGATCCTTATGCAAAATCTCGCTATTCAAAATTTAGTATCTTAACTGACAAGTCCAGTTTTCTTGAATTTATTTTCTTACGATTTTTCTCTATTATTCTTCTAAATATTTCCGTAAAATTCTTCGAGTTCTATTTCTTTCCAATTTTTTTTTCTAATCCCCTCAAAAAATTTTTCTGACAACAATTTCGTTGGCCTTTTTGTTTAAAAAAAAAACAAACAAAAAACCCAACATACCAAAATTAAAAAAAAAAAAATATTTCAAAATAAAACAAAGTGCCTACGTAAATATAAACAAATACCACAAGAACCTTCCACTTAAGCTGACCCTCACAAAAGCTTTGTTAATGAGAACCAAAAATTTATTTTGTGCTCAATTTGTTTGCAATACAAAATTCATTTATTATTTGGCGGAAAACCCAGTATGAAAGACAAAGAAGGTTTTTATATAAAAAATATGTGGAACATGTATTAGAGTATAAACATGTATTTAGCACATCCGAAAAAACTGGCAACACTGTTTGTGAATTTGAAAAGCAATAACGCTGAAAATTTTTATAATTCTTAATGATTTGTGTGAATTTAAATGAAAATAACACATATGTACTCAACGACAACTAGAATTTTAAAAGGCATTTTAAATGTTAAAACAATATGTAAAATTTAATATTCTTTTTAACATTTATATTTGTAAATGTATTGCCTATTACAATTTGTAAACTGAAAAAAAATTTTTTTTGTACATATTTCTAAATGAAATTCAAAAAAATATTTTGTCTTTGTAAGAATATTTATTAAATCCAACCACCAAAAATAACTCGTTGGTTTTTCAATAAAAATTTAAAATGTATAGGTTAAAAATTGGCCACTCTGTTAATTTCCTACTTTCGTTTTTGTTTTGATTGCAATTAATTGTTTTCTACTCGATCCATTTTTTTACTCTGTGTATCTAAAAAATAAAAAATTTGATATTTCTTTCCTTGTTTTTCCCTCACTGTCAATTTAATGGTGTGTTGCCAAAAGTAATTTTCGAATTAATGATTTCCACATTTGTTTTTTGCATTTATTTTAAGTGTGAAAGAGGAGACCAGATGTAAATTTGGTGTATGCAGATAACTTTTATTTTATTCCTATTTACTTGTACTTTATGGGTATATTCATATAGTTAGTTTTATTATTACTATTTTAAGTTAGAAATAATTTAAATGAATATATAAGCATTTTGTTATTAATAGCAGATAATTGTATATGTACATATCTTTATATAAATACTTGTTAACATATATACGTAGAAATGTATATTATTTGCAAGTGCGTTGTGCTTTTATAACTCACGAATGGTCTAACCCAACTCGATGAAATTTTTAGGGTTTGTTCCATTTGTCGTTCGTGAGTTATGACATTTCATGTCAACATGTGATTTTTTTGTTCATATAAAAAAACAATAACAAATATGTATTCGACAAGACCTAAAGGTTGCGAACGAAATAGTAAGTAAATCAATAGTAGTTTGATGTTATAATTAGACTATTTTATTTACAAATTTTAAACTTACTTGTATACTAAAACTAAAATATGCTTATCTGAATAACAAGACAGGTAGTAACGCTTATGCATGTGCATTTGCATTGTAGTTAAACAACAAAAAAAGAAAAGAATATTTAGGTTTTTTTAACAGACAAGAAAAACCCATTGCCATAAATTTAATGATCTACAATACGTATATCAATAAGATAAATAGATAATAAATAATAAGATAAAAATATATTTAGGGGATTTGCAAGGTGTTCTATTTGTCCTATTATAAAATAAAGGTGTAAGTTTGTTTGTTTCTCACGCAATTACGCCTTAACGGCTGGACCGATTTTCATGAAATTTAAAATGTAAATACTTTAAAGCCTTGCGAGTGCGATGGGATATACGTTGTTTTAATACTGGTGCATATGTTGAAACGATTTTTTAAAAATTTTTTACACATTTTTAACGCCTCTACGGAAAAATTTTTAAGGCAAAAAAGGAGGCGGGGACACGCCACCTAAAACAAAAATCATATTATAGATACATACTTATTCCAGACCAATTTTTTTTGAAATTAGTTCGCATATAAACGGCTTCTAAATTTAAAATTTTTAAGGTAAAAAAATGGGCGGTGCCACGCCCACAAAAATTTATCTTTTTATGCTGGTACTTTTATTGCACCGATTTTCTTTTTTAACTTGGCACACATATAAAAGACCTTTAATTCTGAAATTCTAAAGGACAAAAACTAAGGGTTGCCGCGCCCACAAAAATTTAAGTCTTGATACTGTTTCTTCTATTGTTGCGATTTTTATGGAGCTCAAAAATTTACCGATAATGTTTATTTTCGGTACACTAATTAGTGGCACAAACGTGCAAAATTATGTGAAGATAGAGCAATATTTGAGCCAGTTATAGCCCAAAACGCTTAATCCGGGAGGACATATCTGTTCCAAATTTCATCGGAATATCTGCAAAAAATCGGTCTCTACTTTGTTCACAAGCTTACATTAACTCCCAGCGGGACTGACGAACTGTTAAGTTTTTATCGACTCAGGAAGTGATTCTGTGTCGATCCGTATAATTAGAGGAGGGTCACAGACCTTTACTTTTGTGAGGTATAAATATTTGCACAAAAGCATAATCAAATTTGGGTTAACAATATAAGAGAACTTTTAACTTCTTTTAAAAAATATTTAAAATGTAATTATACTATAAATTAAGAACGATTGATATATGCAAGGTGTCCGCCGGCAAGGTATACTAATTTGTTTTACCGCCATTTTGGTAAACATTAGTCTTGACAGTCGTGAAGTAGAGACGTGGCAAATTTATTATGGAAAAATATTAAGTAACCTAAAGTGTTTTAGTCGTTAAAATATGACAACCCTTGACAATCCCCATTTTCAAGAAAAAATCGTTTGAGTGGATATTTGAGTGGATCCATTAAAAGTGACAGTCTGGTGTGCAATTTGGTCAGGAAGAATCATTGGACCTTACTTTTATGAAACTCAAAACGGCGTAACGTTAACTAAATGGGGAGCAAAATGGTTTTTTTAAGTTAGACAATTGTTTTCAGACTTTACCTTTTAAGGTTATTCCCGAGCAAAGCCGGGTAGGATAAGCTGGTAAGTATATATATATACATATATATATATACATATATATATATACATATGTATATAAGTTGTTTGTATGTACCCTGTCGTCCTGTTACAGGTACAAAACATGAATTGGACAAAAGTTATTGGTCATGATAGGTTAAAAAGGCACGCATCAAGTAACTGGGTAAAAGGTTAGGGAGAAAAATAGAAATCCTGGTACCTACACATAAGCATACATCTGTTTTTGTATATAAACACACTCGTAAATACAAGTACATTGAACAGGATCTTAAACAATTAGTGCAAAATTTGCTTATATAGGATTGGCCTGTAGCCCGTTCTAAAGTGCTAGTTTTGAACCGATTGCCCCCTCTAACGACAACGCAATGTAACAGGTTCTCTTTATATAAAATGCAAGAACTAGGACCGGTCCCTACCCGAAAGAACCCCGTAGGGTATGTATATATGTTTATAAAACAAGTAAGATAAGAACAGAAAGACTATGTGTAAATATGCATGTATTTTGATATAAATTTAGTATATATGTATAAAACAAAGTATTGAAAAATTTGCAAATAATCATATGTATTATTTTAAACTTAACACTGTTTCCATGCTAAAAGCTTTCCATTCATTTAAATAAACTTACATATGTACATATTTCTGAAATTCGTTTGATGCTTGGTTTGTTGAGATTCCATGCTGTTCCTTTATTTCTGCAGCAATGCTCTTATAGAGTAACGGTTTCTGTTTTTAACGTTACTTTCCAATATAATTCAATTTCTTTGTTCATTTTAGTAATTGTACCTGTTCTTACTGTTTTATGTTTGGTTTTTTTGCGTTCTGTACTTTTTTTACGGGATAAATTCTGCTTCATACATATGTACTTATTTAAGAATTATGTATTGCTCTTTTTCTTACCTCCGTTTTTTTTCTTTTATAATTTATCTTATTACAATATTATCAAAAATCCTAAACTGTTATAATTAATCACAAACTTGTTAATTTTTCACCTTAAATTATTGTATACATATTTACGTGGGTACGTAAAAACCCATTAATAATATCAATCAAGCCAGCCAGTAGCTACATACGAAACCACTTCAACATTTTATTCAAACCACATTTATATACAGCAATGAAAAATTTAACTCCCCAATTTTAAACATATATTTAAAGACTGTTCATTAATCCTCCGTTTAGTTATTTGAAAGCAATTTAATATTTACTGGATTATAATTTGTTTTACAAAACGGTGTTTTTATTTCTTTATTTTCTACGTCTAACAAAATAATTATTCGACTTCCGTCTTGTCAGGGTCGCCATTTATCGTTTCTCCAACGTTCCAATTAAAACTCCTGTTATGATTGAGTGTTGATTCTTGAATGCATTATTCTCGTTACATCGTTTTATTATTTTATATTGACCTATTTAAGAATTATGTATTGATCTTTTTCTTACCTCCGTTTTTTTTCTTTTATAATTTATCTTATAACAATATTATCAAAAATCCTAAACTGTTATGATTAATCACAAACTTGTTAATTTTTCACCTTAAATTATTGTATACATATTTACGTGGGTACGTAAACACCCATTAATAATATCAATCAAGCCAGCCAGTAGCTACATACGAAACCACTTCAACATTTTATTCAAACCACAATTATATACAGCAATGAAAAATTTAACTCCCCAATTTTAAACATATATTTAAAGACTGTTCATTAATCCTCCGTTTAGTTATTTGAAAGCAATTTAAAATTTACTGGATTATAATTTGTTTTGCAAAACGGTGTTTTTATTTCTTTATTTTCTACGTCTAACAAAATAATTATTCGACTTCCGTCTTGTCAGGGTCACCATTTATCGTTTCTCCAACGTTCCAATTAAAACTCCTGTTATGATTGAGTGTTGATTCTTGAATGCATTATTCTCGTTACATCGTTTTATTATTTTATATTGACCTAGCTGCTTATTGAAAGTATTGTATTCTTATTACAGAGTTGTTAGTGATAATGCAGGGTTCGGTAGCACTATACTGATTTTATCAAATCTAAGAGCTTCTTTAATATGTAAATTATTAAAAGCCCGTACGACATCTGGAAATTGGAATAGTATTTCAATAGGTCGCCTAGTAACGACAAGCGGTATGTAACTCATACTGGGACATGCATTTGAAGTGAATACGTTCATTAAATTGTTCGGTTTTAGTTGCGATTTGGCGAGAACCGCAAATAGTGATTATTGTGGGTGAGTTATCAGAAGATAAATCCAGCAATGCTTGAGCTTGCAAAAGTTCTGGGAATACACCTTTTGCTACATCGAAATCCATTACGTCTGGAGTTTTATTATGGCCCGTTGGCCAATAGGTTGGTTGCTTAGTTGTCCAATTTTCGACACGGAATCATACATGACACGACCTCTGGGACAAATTAGTACGTGTGCTTAGCGATATATTGTCGCTAGCAGCTATGAAGCGAAGATCTAGTGATTTACAAAAACTGTTATACTGCTCCTTCGTTATGGAGAATCTAGGTGAGCAATAAACTGATGAAATAACTAGGTTATGAAAAAATTTATCAAGGCAGACGTTCATTACTTGGATATAACATTCCGAGAGGCCACCTTACCATTGGAACCTCCACATAATCTATCCCCGAAATCCTTCGAATCATTAAAAGTATAGCGACTTATTTTAAAGGTGCTTCTAGATGTCATGTGAGTCTCAGAAATCAATATTGCATCCTTTTTTTGGTTTATTAAAAAATATTTGAGTTCTTTTTATGTTGGCGGATGCCGTTTGCGATCCAGAAACAAGCCCTGAGGCATTTCTTGTCCTTTTAAACGTGGCCTGCAAAAGAGCATGCATTTCTTGCATCATGCGTTTGCTTTATGATCTGCATAAGTTTTTTGACCATATTGTCAATAACGGCTTCCAGACGGCTAAAGTTGCAACCGGTTGGTTCGTTTGTTGGCACCTCTTGTTGCGTTGTTGTCTGGTTGGGCTTACGTGCGCAGGTCTGGTTAAGCTTTAACGCGTTGGTGTAAGAAGCATGACTTGTAGTTGGCTGTGCTAATTGGGAGATGTTTATATTTGGTATTTTTAACGGCTGGGTAGGGGCAGGAACTGAACTGAACTAACTGAATTAAAATCAGGACAACACTTATAGTTGGCAGCGTGGTTTCCACCAATTGCAATTTCTTTTCTTCGCCCTAGGATCATCTTTTGGTTTGTCGCGCTTGGTTGTAACGTGCAGTTCCCCACAATTATGTGGCACTTCCACTACAACTCTACGGTGCATAATATATTTTAAATCCTACAATCGGTGAGTCTCGTTTTTTTATTTTGACATCACCAGGCGCAAGCTCCACTCGGAATAATGGCTGAAAGTATTTTTCCCTATTTCTTGTGTTTGATACAGTTTTGCCTTTAAATCCTTTGATGCACAAACTTGTTTAAATCTTATCCGGGTCAACATTTTGGTCAATGCCTTTAATAACTACCTGGAGGCCTTTTGCAATTTTAAGTTGGTAGGTATAAACGCTTTTCTTGAGTTTTTCAAGTTCTGTTACCTTAATGCGGTAAGCGTTCTCGTGATTCAATTGAATTTTCGTTTCGTATATGTTACCACGTTTTGTGTTCGACACATAAGTTATTTTAACCGATTAATTTATATAAAAACCTAATCAGAGGGCTTATTCTGAATTGCGATGCGAAAGTTAATGCGATGCGAAAATCAAATGCGTATTGTCAAATGGTGTATTGTCAAATTCATGATACAACGAATAAGGTATAGTCAAAAATACAGCTGATCACATATAAAAAAGTAAACAATATTTTTTCCAATTAGGGTCTACATGACAATTAAAAATCAAGAAACTTTGTTGTTGCAGAATTGGGGTTACTTTATTATATATACTTTGGTCAAATTTTTTTTTTTTTTTTTTTTTTTTTTTTTGCATAATTTTTAATTATTGAATCTTCGCTTTAGCGAACTAACAATAAGTTTTCAAATCTTAAGACTAAGGAAATAATATTAGTCCAGCCAGTGCCAAACTAAAATTTACGTTCTCATAATATAAATAGTTATCTTCATCTAAGCGCAATAGTATCCCTCCTTTTTAGACGGGAGTGTCCTCTATGTTGCAAGATACTTCGAGCGAGCGGGTTTGGATGTGTTTCCAGCTTATTTAAATACTTGTCCACATATTTCAGGATTTCGCATTTAACTAGTGGAACTTTTAGATCCTTATGGATGTTGCTGTTTTTGACATACCACGGAGCACCAGTTATCATTCTTAGGATTTTATTTTGACGGCGTTGTATTTTTTCTATGTTAGAGGCGGAAGCAGTGCCCCATAATTGTATACCGTAGCACCAAATTGATTTTAAAATTGAGTTGTATAGTAGAAGTTTACAATCCAGATGAAGCACAGAGTTTCTACCCATAAGCCAGTGGATTTGTGCAGCTTTAAGTTTCATTTGCGTCAGCTTTGCATCTATATGAGGCTTCCATGTGAGGCGGCGATCCAGGTGAATACCAAGATGTTTTGTCTCGGATCGTTGAGGCACCAAATGGTTGTTAATAGTGATTGGAGGGCACGTTTCTTTGCGTAAGGTAAAAGTTATGTGAGTACATTTTTGTTCATTTATTTTTATTCCCCATAACCTTGCCCATTTCTCAACTTGGCTAACGTGTTGTTGCAGTTGACTCGAAGCCTCTTTAGGGTCTTTATCAATACTGAGAAAAGCAGTATCATCAGCAAATGTGGACGTGTGCGTAAAACAGTTGGTTGGCATATCTGCTGTGTAAAGCAAATACAAAATTGGACCTATTATACTCCCTTGAGGTACACCAGCCTCTATTGGTTGGGAACAACTTATTTGGTTTCCCTCTTTGATCATAAATTGTCTGCCGGTTAAGTATTTTTCTAGCAGGCTTGAAATATTAGCTGGTAGATAGAGTTTTAGTTTGACTAACAGGCCTTCGTGCCATACTTTATCAAATGCTTGAGAGACATCGATAAAAAGCGCGGAGCAGTACTTCTTTTCCTCAAAGGCTTTTCTTATAACCTGCACCAGTCTGTGAGTTTGTTCGATTGTGCTATGTTGACTTCTAAAACCAAATTGGTGATCTGGGATGCAGTTGTTATCATTAAGGATCGGACTCAGCTTGTTTTTAAGCAGCTTTTCGAACAGTTTCGCCAAAGTTGGTAACAAACTTATAGGCCTATAAGACTCCACCTTCGAAGGATCTTTACCAGGCTTGGGAATCATCTTTACTAAGGCAACTTTCCATATTGGCGGAAAGTGTTCAAGCCGAATTATGGCATTAAAAACAAAAAGAATAATTCTTTTACCTGTGAAGGGTAGCTCTAGAAGCATTTTGTTGCTTATTTTATCAACGCCAGGAGCTTTTTTGTCATTTAGGTTAGCGATTGCCTCTATAACATCTGAAAATTGGAAACGTATTTCTATAGGACGTCTAGCTACAACAGGCGGTAATTCTCTCACGTCAGTGCATGAATTGGGAGTGAAGACGTTCCTTAAATGGCTTGCGAACAGATCGCATTTTTCTTCGTCATTTCTAGCCCAGGATCCTCTCAGGTTACGCAGTGGTGGTTTTGCGATTACGGGTCTTTTAAGACGTCTGGCTGTTCGCCATAGAGAATAGTTTGTTTGAGGAGTCGCGTCTAGACCTTCAAGGTATTCCTTCATTGATGACATTCTATGTACTTCCAGCATGTTTTTTAATCGGTTTGTACATTCCTTCAGCTTATTTTTAAGTAGGGGCGATCTATACTTTTGCCATTCTCTTCGGGCTCTCCTTTTTTCAGATAGGAGCTTTTCAACATCGGTTGAGTAAATTTTGTTGTATCTGGCCTGACGGTAGGTAGAAGAAGCATTTTCAACGGCTTTTTTAATATTTTCATTGAGGCTACTAAGGCACTCATCGATTTCCTCGGAAGTTTTTAAAGATTGGTGTTCCGAACAGTGCGTGCTGATAAATTTTCTGTATTTTAACCAGTTTATTCTTTTTGACAGAAAAATATCACTAGTTGCAATTTGGTGAGGACTGCAAATAGTAAAAATTGTGGGCGAGTGATCAGAAGATAAATCCAAGGAGGGTTGAGCCTCAATAAGCTCAGGGGATATGCCTTTTGCTACGCCAAAATCTATTACGTCTGGTATTTTATTGTGGTCAGTTGGCCAATATGTTGGTTGCCCAGTTGAAATAACGTGAAGTCTCATTTCCGATACAGAACCATACAAGACACGACCTCTGGGACTTATTAGGCGGGAGCCCCAGTATGTGTGTTTAGCGTTGTAGTCCCCAGCAGCTATAAAGTGAGGACCTAAAGATTTGTAAAAACTGTTGTACTGATCCTTCGTTATGGAAAATCTGGGTGGACAATAAACTGACGAAATAACGAGATTATGGTAAAATTCATCGATGCAGACGTTTGTTGCTTGTATATAACTTTCGGAGAGACCACCCATCCATTGGTGTTTGATTCTTGATTTAATTAATATAGCTGAACCACCACATGACCTATCTCTGGGATCTTTTGAATCATAAAAAGTATAGCCACTTATTTTGAAAGTGCTTCTAGATGTCATATGAGTTTCGGAAATCAACATGACATCGATTTTTTGGTGTGTTAAAAAGTATTCGAGCTCATTTTTGTGTTGGCGGATGCCGTTTGCGTTCCAGAAACAAACCCTGAGGCAGTTCATGGTCTTTTAAGTATGGCCTGCAGGAGAGCAGACTGCATTTTCTGCATCTCCTGCATCATGCTAGCCATTTGCGCCATTACCTGCGTAAATTGTTTGACCATATTGTCAATTACGGCTTCCAGGCGGCTAAAATTGGGACCAGTTGGTTCACTTGTTGGCACTTGTTGTTGTGTTGTAGGCTCGGTAGACTTACGTGCATTAGGCTGGTTAGACTTTAATGCAGCGGCGTAAGAAACTTGATTTGTAGTTGGTTGTGCTAACGGAGGCATATTTGTAGTTGGTATATCTAAAGGCTGGGGAGGGGCAGGAACTATTTTCGGCTTAGTTGAGCGCATAACCGAATTAAAAACAGGGCAACCTCTATAGTTGGCAGTGTGGTTTCCCCCGCAGTTGCTGCATTTCTTCATCCTAGGATCATCTTTTGGCTTGTCGCACTTGGTCGTATCGTGCAGATCCCCACACACAACACAAACAGTAGGCAGCTTACAATAAGCTTTAGTGTGGCCATACTCCTGGCAGTTTAAGCACTGTACGGGCCCAGATCGCTTATGTGGCACTTCCACAGTAACTCGTCGGTGCATAATATATTTTAAATCATAGATGGGGTGAGTTTCACTTTTTTTCAATTTGATATCACCAGGCTGAAGCTCCACTCTGAATAATGGTTGGGGGTGTTTTTCCCTGTTTCTCATATTGGATACCCTCCTGACCATAAACCCTTTGCTTAATAAACTGGTCTTGACCTCTTCTGGGTCAACATTAGAATCAATGCCTTTAATGACTACCTGAAGGCCTTTTGCGGTCTTGAGTTGGTAGGTATAGAAGTTTTTGTTAAGTTTTTCGAGCTCCGAAACCGTAGCGCGGTAGGCGTTTTCATGGTTCACTTGAATTTTTGTCTCAAATATGTTACCGCGTTTAACGTTTGAAACATAAAAGTTATTTTCCCCAATCAAACCGACTAAAAACTTTACGAGATCATTTGAGTTTTTTTCCCTCAAATAAATGGGAGGTGGCTTAAAGGACTTTCTTTCACTAACGGGGGCCTCATTATCCTCTTGTAAAATTGCAAAACGATTTTGCGATGAGGTTGGCCTTTCATCGTCTTTTAAAATTTTTGCAGGTTGAGATGCTTCTGCCGATTTAGGGCTTCTTCCCCTTTTAAGAACTGTCACATAGCGGTCCATCCCTACCTGGATCTTAGGTGCCGGTGCAGAAATTAAGCTTGATGCGGCTGTAGCAGCTGCAGGTTCAATTCCAGAATATGATAATGGTGACCGCGACAAAGATGGTACCTCAGAATTTTTTTTTATA
Source organism: Melanophora roralis (assembly GCA_963583895.1). Taxonomy (NCBI): domain Eukaryota; kingdom Metazoa; phylum Arthropoda; class Insecta; order Diptera; family Rhinophoridae; genus Melanophora; species Melanophora roralis. The sequence continues at coordinate 50,291,995 of OY757188.1, forward strand.
ATTATTAAATAAAGATTGGGCTAAATTAGTCCCTTGTTCACTACATTTATCTAAATTAGGCGCACTTGAACTAAGATTGCTTGTAATTGTTTTTGGTCTCGCATTTAAATAATTTCTATTAAATTCAGGGTCTCTTATGTTCTCATTGCTAACACTGCTTAACACAATGTAAGCATTTCGGCTATCAGGCCCACTGTCACTACGATTACTGTTACTCATTAACAGTTCGCTTTTTTTTTTTATTTAGTTTGTTGTTATTGTTTTTCTTTTCTCACTTTTTTGTGTATATATGTATGTATATTAATAATTTCGTTTGCTACCTATTACTAATATCACCTATTAACAATATTACACTCGCGTACACACGTCCGTACACTACGAGATTAAGAATGCAACTGAGTTACAGTTGGTCAAATTGAAGATTAAAAAAGTTGTGATTTCGGTAAAAGTATACAAACATAAATAGGTATATAAGTGCATTTATGTATTTATTAAATTGTTTAATTTTGTTAAAAAAAAATGCATTTTGTGGCACTATGGTTTGAGGACTTGATATAAGTGTTTACTTACGTACAATATTTCTTTTTCTAGCTTTAAAAAATTGCTAGATAAAATAAAGAAGCATTTGTACTAAAATGTCGCACAGTGGTATTTTGGTGGCAAAAAAGCCAGTTTTCGACATATGCTTTTCAAAAATCTAATGACGCTGTTTTAAAGAAAAGTGTTTCACTAAGAAAAATCAATAATTTAAAAAAAAAAGTTATATTTTGTTTTAGAAAAAGTTTAGTGAAGTCACCTTATTGTAAAACGAAAACAGTCGAAAATCTTCATGAAACTCAGTAGCCTATGCTTGAAAGATATTTTCATTACTAACATTTTAATACGGTTTTTATTAAAAAACACAGCCTTCTTTTTAATTTAAAAAAAAATATATATTTGGATTACATATGTATTTTAGTAAATATTAGAAAATTAAAATAGCTTTATAAGATTCGGTGTTTGCAGTTTTTCTTGGAAATAAAAGAAGTTGGCGCCGTCTACTTCCGTCCTCTTACTACAACAAAATAAAGGGTAGGAGTCTATTCTTTGAATTTAACCAAAAATATTCACCGACTTTTGCCGATCGTTGAACAAACATGTAAATTTTCTAAAAAAGTCAAGGATGATACAGCTCAGGTTTGTTAATAAAATGTGTTGCATACACTAAGGCTTAAACTATTTTAATGATATTTTACTTTTTGATCATGATAACAATTTGTTGAAATCGGCATTCTTGCGCATTTTATGGTTAATAAAACCGTTTAAATAAATAGCAAAAATATATCAAAATTGTCTAAAATAATTAAATATTAAAATGAGTTAAATTTCTGTATCATACAGCGAATTGTGTAAGGAACTTATTAATTGCGATAATAATGTTGATGTATTAGCTGATTTTATAAAAGCAAAGAACCCAGTGCTTACGATTAATAAAATCGAAATAGTGAAAAAAAGCAATTCAGAAGTGATTTCTCAGTTATTTTGGCTGAAAAGTAAGGTCTAAACCAAAAGTCACTTATTGTAAATTTTGAATGCCACAACATTTTTTAGATATATGTATTCAAAATATAACTTGCTGATGATCAATTAAGTTGTTGAAAGAGAACGGGAAGACCTGTTAGGGATTTGATGAGTGCATAGAACGTAGTAAAAGGTACAAAGCTGCTGATTTAGCATCCCAGAACACCCAACAACAATTACTAATGGCAAGTGCAATAACGACCAACAACCATATATCCCTTCGTCAACTGCGCTATCGTTAATATTGGATGCAGAGTTAACAAAACATCAGTAGAAGACAATAAAATGTGTTTTGCAAGAAGGGGGAAATTATTACGTTATATAAAAGTACTAAAAGAGGAGAGAAAATGTTATCCCAATAAGTCCGCGTATCAGAAAATGTAGCTTCTGTAAGCCTGCAAAGTTTGATGGATCACACCACAAAGCGTATTTTTGAAAGTTGTTTGCGCGAAAAAGGTAATGATATGCAAAACTTTAAATACACTCTTAAGTGAAAGTGGAAAAAAGCAGCCTCGCTGAGACTTTTCAGAGCGATTACTTATGAAATTTAAAAAAATAATCTGAAGTTCGATCTTTTCAAAATTCAAATCGTTAAAAAACTGAAAGAAAGTGACTTAAGCAAAAATTTTTGTGAAACGGTGTTGAAACGTTTTCGCACTGTAAATCCCATTTTTTGGAGCGACAAGGCTCATTTTCACTTAAGCGAATACTTTAGCAAGCAAAACTGCCGCTACTGGCCTCCAAGAACCCGCAATCCTCGATTAAAACATCAAAAACGATTGCATTGCCCCATGGTAACTGGGGGGTTACTATGTAACTCGATTCGAAAATATAAACAGCTCTAAAGTTGTATTCGATTCGAATTTATTCTCTTACCATGTAACAGTTTCGGATCGAGCAAAAAGTGCTGCCACTAATTAAAACAATTTTGGCACTACTTTCAAATGTATTATTCAACTTTAGCAGCATTTATTACGCAAAATGTCAAAACAATGAAAATTAAAAAAAGTAAACAAGAAATATTTGTTTGTTATAAAAATGGATTTGCTTGCCCTTTGGAACGATTGAACATAAAATCCTATGCGATGGTGTAGATTTTATGCAGTTGACGGATGTAATGTAAGTAACAATTTATTACCCAGCAAAAAAAAATTGATGCGATTTTTTACAGACCACATTTAAATCACATCTTAAGATGCTATTGCATATTTTCTGGTTTTGTTGCATTAAATTAAATGCCGAAATAAAAACTGGCATTATAAATGACTCGCCGATGTCATTGTTTTGTTTGTATTGAGCATCGATTTACACTTGGTTGAAGTGTTGTAATAAATTTTAGGTTTATATCACATAAAAAGCTAGATTTAAAAAGAACATTAAAATCGCATTTTAGATCAGAAAATTCCTTCCTTAGTAGGAGTGTTTTTCCCCACATATTAAATGCAGAAAAAGTTCAAGTTTTACATCTAATTCAAAATAACACCTTGGTATTAAAATTTTGTAGCATCGAAAATGTTGATTATATGCGGTTTAAATTTTGCAAAAATAAATAGCATCCCTCCAATGACAACCCTATGTAAAATTCATTGGTTTTTCCTCGAAATTTGAAGTGATTCAAGTAAGCTAGTTCTGGGTTTTTTCTACTTCTTTTTCCTCACTTTTTTTACTGGGTAAATATGTTGTATTGAACTAAATATTTTTATTTGTAGGTTTGTGCGAAATTTCCGGCTTAACAAGGAAGCTTTTAAATATGTGTCGGAGAGCATTAGTGCGCAGCTGCCAACAACACTGAGATCGACTGCTGGAACATAATCAATCAAATTAGGTGCTACACTAAAGTTTCTTAGACAAGGTGGGTACCAGCACCAAATCGGTCAAGACCGGTTTGCTGGCTTGGCACAACAAACTGTGTGAAAATGCATCAAAGAAGTGTGCTATAGAAGGTGTTGTGTCCCAAGCAAATAAATTTTGTCATGATCGAAGACGAAAAACGAGCTGCCAAAAATTTCTTTTATGCTATGTCTGGAATTCCAGGGATAATGGAGCTGTCGATGGCACTCACATTCAAATAGTCCGACCATCTAAGAACAAGCACTTGTTTTTTAACCGGAAACTCAAACACAGTATAAATGCAAGGGTCGTGAGTATTTCCAACATAATACCATCCCTTAAATATAATAATGCCATTAATACTTACACCGTGTGTAGAATATGTGGTTTTATAAGCTGTTTAATTGAGGGGAGGAGATTTTTAATCACCCCACCTTTTACAAGCACTTTCTTTGATATTTTATATATGTGATCATACAATGCGCATAAAAGCAGTGAATGGATGTTATGGAGGAGCATCGCTCGACTCTCACGTATGGAGGCTGTCGGACGAGCATCAATTTCTGAGGAATGCATATAGTAGTGGCGACAAGTCATCGTGGATAATAGGTAATTTAATTATTTCATTATTTAATTCTTCATTTTAGTTTATTTTATCCGTAGGAGACTCTGGGTACCCATTGGAGCCATGGATTTTTACACCGTGTAAAAGCGCCAATGAGCATTCTGCGGAGAGTAGATTTAGCGAGCGATTTTGTAAGGCAAGATCAATAATTAAATGTGTGTTTGGTGTATTTAAGGGAAGATTTTGTTGTTTGCTCGCAGCGCGAGAACTACATTATGCCCTAAACACAACTGTAACGAACGTCGAATTTTTCGTTGCGAATATTCTTCTTAAAAAATAAAACACATTTGTGTATATGAAAATGCACACAAACAGTGCGTCGACTAAAATTCGTCATGCGTAACAAACTCTGCGATAGGTTTATTTCTATTTCTTACGCAGACGAACGACGAATAATTTGGCACAGATTGACCATTTTTCTCTTATTTTGTTATTAAATAATGTTATTTTATACTTTAAGAATCATTTTCACTTTTTATTTGTTGCATTAAATGCAATTAGTGTATTTTTAGTGTTGTATGTATATATTTTTATAATAGTTTTTTTTAATTATTACTTTTTTCAAAGAGTGCCTCTTTTTTTAGAAATATGGTCACTCTATCACAGCTGTTTTATTGGTTCTAAATGTGTTTCACATAACGAATTTACGCAACGAATTTTAACAGACGAATTCGTCGCGCTGTGCGAAATTCGTCGTTCGGACCAGTTGTGTTTAGAGCATTATGCACCGGAAAAGGTCACACAAATATTGAATGTATGCTGTGCATTACACAATATTTGTCTAGAGCATAATGTCGAACTACCTCCAGAAATAGTGAATAATGAAGAAGAAATGGAATTGGCCTTAACAACTGCTTTAGATTATGAAGACACAAAGCCCAAGCTTTTAGAGACCAAATAAAAAACAATTTATAAAATATTCATTCATTTATTTCCACTAAAGTTTTTACTTATTCATTTATAGGGGTTTTAGGAAAGAAAAAAAAACTTAAGTAGTAAAACAACATACTTACATACAAGACATTCTAGATATAACTTATAAATTTCAATTTGTTTTAATTTCTAGCATCTCTCTCTTTAAATAAAGATTTACAGTTTAAGTTTTTGATTTTCAATGCTCAACTTCATTTCATGGTCGAATTTTGTTTTGCAAGCTTATAATTTTTTTCTTCTATATCCACTTGTCTTCTTTTGCATCTAAATAAATATTTTAAATTGCTGTTGAGCTCTTCCAAGAGTGATATGCAGCGCTTGTGGTACTTCATTTGACCATTCACTTGCTTTTCCAGCAATGTCTGCATTTTTGGCACAGTACAATTGAATGGTGATCGTCGTGTAATGGGCGAGCGGACAGCTGGCAACCAACGCGGTAGGGAAGGAGCAGACACCAATTCATCCGTATCCCTCAGACCATTTGTCATGCAGTTGAACATATGTGCAACATCTTGCTCGACGTCGTTATTGCTTGTGGCCGTATCATTTTCGCACCTTCTTCGAGTGCGGTAAATGAACATATTTTTGCCGGGCCACCGCCTGTGCCCGAAAAATTAATGTGATCTGCTCAAACCTATAAAAAAATGTATTTCCATTTATGAGTAAACTATTTATTACGTACTTTTTTCCAACCAACCACTTTCCGCATTGGTGGACCGGCCTTGATCCTACGATGCTTCATTGTGCCTGCATTTCTCTTAAAAAATATTTTCGGCCCTGTTTTTGATTTGATTTTTGAAAAAAATACGCTTTAAAATTCATATTAAATAAAAACATTAATATAGAAATTTGTTTCGACTAAAGCCATAAGTGTTTATACATTTTTGAGCAATATATTAAAAGATTTTAAAATTTATCCAAAAACGGCAAAAACTGTATGTATCGCATTTGAATTTTTTCTTAATTGCCGAATTTGAAAGTATTTGTATAGGGCTAACAAATTCTTACGTTTTGTAATACCATACATTCATTATATCTTTGTTTTATTGATTTTTTGTGCTGATTAGCGTTCTTTAAATGTCACTAGAAGTAAATTATTAAACAAAACAAGTAAGAGCGCTATATTCGGCTGTGCCGAATCTTATATACCCTTAACATTGACCTTTCGCAATCCCAAACTTTTTTTATTTTTAACCATTTTTTACTTATAAAATATTTTTAATTTTTAAATAGGCTCTAAGGCCAACTCTAAAGAAGTTGTGGGCATTTTCATATCATTTTTGTAAATTTTGTATGGCAACCCCCTTAGGGCGTGGACATAGAGGGTAAGTATATTCTAGGAATATGTTTGGGAGGGCAAACTAATGGGGGTCGGTCGTACACTTTATTGCTCTAAGGCCAACTCTAAAGAAGTTGTGGGCATTTTTACATAATTTTTGTAAATTCTGTATGGCAACCCCTTTAGGGTGTGGAGATAGGGAGTAAGTATGTTCTAGGAATATGTTTGGGAGGGCAAACTAATGGGGGTCGGTCGTACACTTTATTGCTCTAAGGCCAACTCTGAGGAAGTTATGGGCATTTCCATATCATTTCTTGTAAATTTTGTATGGCAACCCCCTTAGGGCGTGGAGATAGGGGGTAGGTATTTTCTAGGAATATGTTTGGGAGAAGAAACTAATAGGGGTCGGTCTTACACTTTATTGCTCTAAGGCCAACTCTGAAGAAGTTTTGGGCATTTTCATATCATTTTTGCAAATTTTGTATGGCAACCCCCTTAGGGCGCGGACATAGAGGGTATGTATATTCTAGGAATATGTTTAAGAGGGCAAACTAATGGGGGTCGGTCGTACACTTTATTGCTCTAAGGCCAACTCTAAAGAAGTTGTGGGCATTTTTACATAATTTTTGTAAATTTTGTATGGCAACCCCTTTAGGGCGTGGAGATAGGGAGTAAGTATGTTCTAGGAATATGTTTGGGAGGGCAAACTGATGGGGGTCGGTCGTACACTTTATTGCTCTAAGGCCAACTCTGAAGAAGTTGTGGGCATTTTCATATCATTTTTGTAAATTTTGTATGGCAACCCCCTCAGGGCGTGGAGATAGGGGGTAAGTATGTTCTAGGAATATGTTTGAGAGGGCAAACTAATAGGGGTCGGTCGTACACTTTATTGCTCTAAGGCCAACTCTGAAGAAGTTGTGGGCGTTTTATCATTTTTGTAAATTTTGTATGGCAACCCCATTAGGGCGTGGAGATAGGGGGTAAGTATGTTCTAGGAATATGTTTCGGAGGGCAAACTAATGGGGGTCGGTCGTACACTTTATTGCTCTAAGGCCAACTCTGAAGAAGTTGTGGGAATTTTATCATTTTTGTAAATTTTGTATGGCAACCCCATTAGGGCGTGGAGATAGGGGGTAAGTATATTCTAGGAATATGTTTGGGAGGGCAAACTAATGGGGATCGGTCGTACACTTTATTGCTTTAAGGCCAACTCTGAAGAAGTTGTGGGCATTTTATCATTTTTGTAAATTTTGTATGGCAACCCCATTAGGGCGTGGAGATAGGGGGTAAGTATGTTCTAGGAATATGTTTGGGAGGGCAAACTAATGGGGGTCGGTCGTACACTTTATTGCTCTAAGGCCAACTCTGAAAAAGTTGTGGGCATTTTATCATTTTTGTAAATTTTGTATGGCAACCCCTTTAGGGCGTGGAGATAGGGGGTAAGTATATTTTAGGAATATGTTTGGGAGGGCAAACTAATAGGGGTCGGTCGTACACTTTATTGCTCTAAGGCCAACTCTAAAGAAGTTGTAGGCATTTTCACATAATTTTTGTAAATTTTGTATGGCAACCCCCTTAGGGCGTGGAGATAGGGGGTAAGTATGTTCTAGGAATATGTTTGGGAGGGCAAACTAATGGGGGTCGGTCGTACACTTTATTGCTCTAAGGCCAACTCTGAAGAAGTTGTGGGCATTTTTACATAATTTTTGTAAATTTTGTATGGCAACCCCATTAGGGCGTGGAGATAGGGGGTAAGTATGTTCTAGGAATATGCTTGAGAGGGCAAACTAATAGGGGTCGGTCGAACACTTTATTGCTCTAAGGCCAACTCTGAAGAAGTTGTGGGCGTTTTATCATTTTTGTAAATTTTGTATGGCAACCCCATTAAGGCGTGGAGATAGAGGGTAAGTATATTCTAGGAATATGTTTGGAAGGGCAAACTAATGGGGGTCAGTCGTACACTTTATTGCTCTAAGGCCAACTCTGAAGAAGTTGTGGGCATTTTATCATTTTTGTAAATTTTGTATGGCAACCCCATTAGGGCGTGGAGATAGGGGGTAAGTATGTTCTAGGAATATGTTTGGGAGAAGAAACTAATAGGGGTCGGTCGTACACTTTATTGCTCTAAGGCCAAATCTGAAGAAGTTGTGGGCATTTTATCATTTTTGTAAATTTTGTATGGCAACCCCATTAGGGCGTGGAGATAGGGGGTAAGTATGTTGTAGGAATATGTTTGGGAGGGCAAACCAATAGGGGTCGGTCGTACACTTTATTGCTCTAAGGCCAACTCTAAAGAAGTTGTGGGCATTTTTACATAATTTTTGTAAATTTTGTATGGCAACCCCCTTAGGGCGTGGAGATAGGGAGTAAGTATGCTCTAGGAATACGTTTTGGAGGAAAAACTAATGGGGGTCTGTAATACATTTTTTTCCTCTACGGGCGACTCCGGGGAAGTTGTAGCGGTTTTAACCTTATTTTTTAAAATTTTGTATGGCAACCATGTCAGGGGCTGGAGATAGAGAGTAAGTATGTTCCACAAAAATGTTTGGATGGAAAAAATAATTTGGGTCGGTCTTACATTTTACCTTTGTAGGAGAACCCTGGAAGCCGTAGGAGCGATTTTAAAAATGTTTAAATTAAGCCTTGTATGGCAACGCTGTTATATGTATGAACACTTATACTAATAAAATTTTTGGTTTGGGTGTGTTTCAATAATATCAACATGACTGATTCTGTTTTTTTCTTTTTTTGTTGTTTTTTTGTTGTTTTTTTATTATTACATGTAAAAGTATGTTCATTGTTGTTGTTGTAGACTCAAAAAACCGAAGTAGTCGTGGTTTTTTGCTTATATCTCGGTCATTTATCGGGCGATTTTGCTGAATTTTAATACCGATTTTCTCGCGACTATCTGTGACAGTTTGAGACCACATTCGGGTCTAAGCGATCTCGGGGGATTCAGAAAGTTGATTTCAACCATAACACGGACAGACGGTCAGACGGACATCACTAAATCGGCTTCCCTATCTATAAGGATCCAGAATATATATACTTTATGGGGTCCCAAATGGATAATAAAGGAATTACAAACGGAATGACAAACTTATATATGATTATATGTGATGTTGTAAATTCGAAGAAAATTTGGAGCTTGATACCTTTTAATTAAGATATATACCGAAAAATAGAATACGACAAATTTTTATCCTTTTATCCAGCTCCAAAAACTACTAAAAAAGCTTAATTCAATTTCGAAAAAAGCTTAAAAAAAGCTTAATGCTAAATGTAAATATTTTGGCCTAAATGCAGGAAAATAAAGCTAAATTTAGCTCGAAAAAAGCTAATATGGCCACACTGATTGTCACTCATCCACTGTTTGTTTTTTTTAAGTTTTTTTCCTTCTTACTTATGTACAACAATAAATATGATTTTCAGATTAAGAAAACAAATACCAATAATACGCCATGCCAAGCAAAATCTTAATGGAGGTACGCCAATGTTTCTTATTATATGGCTGTGAATAGTGGGCAGATACACTTAACGCCGATATCTAAAAAGCGATACAACAAACGACGGCATTAAAACTACGTGTTCATAGCCTACCGTTTCAGCAGCAGCACCGCTGTTTATCGCCGGATTGGTCTTGACCGACCTAATGGCAAGACAGATGAAAAGGCTTTATGTGTTAAATCAACAAACAGCATTCGTGCGAATTAAAAGTCAGAATATGCAATACAAGCCATCGCGGCGTAGAAAAAGCGACAAAGACACGAAACTGCGGGTAGGTACAAGTTGACATCACAAGTAGGCGATTGCATAAATCATACATATACAAGTAGGAGAAGTTGCATTCTTAATCTCGTAGTGTACGGACGTGTCTACGCGAGTGTAATATTGGTAATAGGTGACATTAGTAGTAAGTGGCAAACGAATTTATTAATATACATACATATATGTATACACATAATAGTGAGAAAAAAAACAAAAACAACAAACTAAATAAAAAAAAGCGAACTGTTAATGAATAACAGTAATCGTAGTGACAGTGGGCCTGATAGCTGAAATGCTTACATTGTGTTAAGCTCCACAAGTGTTAGCAATGAGAACATAAGAGACCCTGAATATAATAGAAATTATTTAAATGCAAGACCAAATATAATAATAAACAATCTTAGTTCAAGTGTGCCTAATTTAAATAAATGTACTGAACAAGGGACTAATTTAGCCCAATGTTTATTTAATAATTAAAAAAAAATTCTGAGGTACCATCTTTGTCGCGGTCACCGTTATCAAATTCTGGAATTGAACCTGCAGCTGCTAAAGCCGCATCAAGCTTAATTTCTGCACCGGCACCTAAGATCCAGGTAGGGATGGACCGCTACGTGACAGTTCTTAAAAGGGGAAGAAGCCCTAAATCGGCAGAAGCATCTCAACCTACAAAGATTTTGAAAGATGATGAAAGGCCAACCTCATCGCAAAATCGTTTTGCAATTTTGCAAGAGGATAACGAGGCCCCCGTTAGTGAAAGAAAGTCCTTTAAGCCACCTCCCATTTATTTGAGGGAAAAAACTCAAATGATCTCGTCAAGTTTTTAGTCAATTTTATTGGGGAAAATAACTTTTACGTTTCAAACGTTAAACGCGGTAACATATTTGAGACAAAAATTCAAGTGAACCATGAAGACGCCCACCGCGCTACGGTTTCGGAGCTCGAAAAACGCAGCAAAAACTTCTATACCTACCAACTCAAGACCGCAAAAGCCTTCAGGTAGTTATAAAAGGCATTGATTCTAATGTTGACCCAGAAGAGATCAAGACCAGTTTGTTAAGCAAAGGGTTTATGGTTAGGACGGTATCCAATATAAGAAACAGGGAAAACACCCTCAACCATTATTCCGAGTGGAGCTTGAGCCTGGTGATATCAAATTAAAAAAAAGTGAAACTCACCCCATCTATAATTTAAAATATATTATGCACCGCCGAGTTACTGTGAAAGTGCCACATAAGCGATCTGGGCCCGTACAGTGCTTGAACTGCCAGGAATATGGTCACACTAAAACGTATTGTAAGTTGCCTTCTGTTTGCGTTGTGCACGATCTGCACCATACGACCAAGTGCGACAAGCCAAAAGATGATCCTAGGTTGGAGAAATGCAGCAGCTGCGGAGGAAACCACACAACCAACTATAGAGGTTGTCCTGTTTTTAATTCAGTTAAGCGCTCAACTAAGCCGAAAATAGTTTCTGCCCCTCCCCAGCATTTAAATATACCAACTACAAATATGCCTCCATTGGCACAACCAACTACAAATTAAGTTTTTTACGCCGCCGCATTAAAGTCTAACCAGCCTAATTCACGTAAGCCTACCCAGCCTACAACATAACAAGAAGTGCCAACAAGTGAACCAACCGAGCCCAATTTTAGCCGCCTGGAAGCCGTAATAGACAATATGGTCAAACAATTTACGCAGATTATGGCGCAAACGGCCACCATGATGCAAGAAATGCAAAAAACGCAGTCTTCTGTTCTGCAGGCTATGCTTAAAAGGACATGAACTGCCTCAGGGTTTGTTTCTGGAACGCAAACGGCATCCGCCAACACAAAAACGAGCTGGAGTATTTCCTAATGAACCAAAAGATCGATGTTATGTTGATTTCTGAGACTCATATGACATCTAGAAGCACTTTTAAAGTTATTCTTTTTACGATTCAAAGGATCCTAGGGACAGATCATGTGGTGGCTCGGCTATTCTAATCAAATCAAGCATTGATGAATTTTTCCATAATCTTGTTGTTTCATCACTTTACTGTCCACCCTGATTCTCCATAACCAAGGATCAGTACAACAGTTTCTACAAATCATTAGGTCCCGTCTTCATAGCTGCTGGAGACTATAACGCTAAGTACATATACTGGGGCTGCCGCCTAATTAGTCCCAGAGGTCGTGTCTTGTGTGATTCCGTGTCGGAAATGGGACTTTTCGTTATTTCAACTTGACAACCAACCTATTGGCCAACGGACAATAACAAAATTTCAGGCGTAATAGATTTTGGCGTGGCAAAAGGTATATCCCCGGACCTTATTGAGGCTGTAGCCTCCTTGGATATATCTTCTGACCACTCACTCACAATAAATACTCCTTGCCCAATAGCAACTAGTGATTTTTTCTTATCTAAAAGAATAAATTGGTTAAAATATAAAAAATATATTAGTGCCCACTGCTCGGAAAACCAACCGCTAAAAACTCCCGGAGACATAGATTATAGTCTGAGCGTCCTTAATGAAATCCTTAAAAAAGCCGTTGAACATGCGTCTTCTACATATCGTCAGGCCAGGTACAGCTAAATTTTTTCTGACGATGTGGGAATACTTTTATCTGAAAAAAGGAGAGCCCGAAGAGAATGGCAAAAGCACAGATCACCCCAACTTAAAACTAAGCTGAAAGAATGTACTAACCAATTAAAAAGCTTGCTGGAAGTTCACAGAATGGCTTCACTTAAAACAGTACCTCGAAGGTCTAAATGCGACTTCTCAGACAAATTGTTCCCTATGGCGATCAGCCAGACGTCTTAAAGGGCTCGTTATCGAAAAACCACCACTGCGTAATCCGAGAGGATCCTGGGCAGGAAATGAGGAAGAAAAATGTGATCTGTTCGCAAATCATTTCAAAAACGTGTTCACTCCCAATACTTGCACAGACGTGAGGGAATTACTGCCAGTTGTTGCTAGACGTTCTTTAGACATACGTTTCCAATTTACAGATGTTGAAGAGGCTATTGCTAACCTATATGGTGAAAAAGCTCCTGGCGTTGATAATTTAAGCAACAAAATGCTCTTACAGCTACCTTTTACGGCAAAAAGAATAATTCTTTTTATTTTTAACGCAATAATTCGGCTTGAACATTTCCCGCCTATATGGAAAATTGCCTTAGTAAAGATGATTAGAAGTCAACATATCACAATCGAACAAACTCATAGACTGGTGCAGGTTATAAGAAAAACCTTTGAGGAAAAGAAGTACTGCTCCGCGCTTTTCATTGATGTCTCTCAAGCTTTCGACAAAGTATGGCATGAAGGCCTTTTAAACAAACTAAAGCTAAACCTTCCAGCTAATATTTTCCACCTATTAAAAAAATACATAACCGGTCGACAATTTATGATCAAAGAGGGAAACCAAATAAGTTCTTCTCAACCAATAGGGGCTGGTGTACCTCAAGGGAGTATACTAGGTCCAATTCTGTACTTGCTCTACACAGCAGATATGCCAACCAATAGTTTTACACACACGTCGACATTTGCTGATGATACTACTTTCCTCAGTATTCATACAGACCCTAAAGAGGCTTCGAACCAACTGCAGCAACACGTAACCCAAGTTGAAAAATGGGCAAAGGGAATAAAAATAAATGATCAAAAATGTACCCACGTAACTTTTACTTTACGCAAAGAAACGTGTCTCCAATCACTATTAACAACCATATGGTGCCTCAACCAACCGAGACAAAATATCTTGGTATTCACCTATACCGCCGCCTCACATGAAAGCCTAATATAGATGCGAAGCTGACTCAAATGAAGCTTAAAGCTGCTCAAATCCACTGGCTAATTGGTAGAAACTCTGTGCTACGTCTGGATTGTAAACTTCTACTCTACAACTCGATTTTAAAACCAATTTGGTGCTACTGTATACAATTATGAGGCACTGCTTCCGCCTCTAACATCGAAAAAATCCAACGCCGTCAAAACAAAATTCGAAGAATGATAACTGGTGCTCCTTGGTATATTAAAAACAGCAACATCCACAACGATCTACAAGTTCCACTTGTAATATGCGAAATTCTAAACTATGTGGGAAAAGTACATAAATAAGCTGAAAACGCATCCAAATCCGCTCGCTCGAAGCATCCTGCAACATAGTGGGCAAACCCGCCTAAAAAGAAGGGATACTATTGCTCTTAGATGAAACTTTTGAAATTAGATCATTTTATTGTGAGAACTTAAATTTTAGTCTGGTACTGACTGGACTACTATTAATTACTTAATTTTAAGATTTGAATATTTATTGTTAGTTCGCTTAAGCGAAGATTCAATAATAAAATATATAAAAAAAATAAATGGAGAAGTTAACTACTACTAATTACCACGACTAACAGGGCATGGCTTCTTTCATCAATATTTGTACAGAATGGGGAAGTGCGCAAGTGCTAATTGAGTTTATGATGTTGCTTAAAGATACGTTTTTTGAGAGATCTCAATGTTCACAGAAAGGAACCTTACACATAAAATATAATTGAGATGTAGCGATTTTCGCTCGTTGAGAAACCACAAGAAAACGTAATTAGCATAGGGGTTTACTTTAAAACCCACGGGGTTGCCGATTTAATTTAATAATAAATATAACAAATTGCTTTTTAGATGTTTTTTTTGAATAAGTAATAAATTATGTTTATTTCTAAATTTCTATTAACTTACCTTTGCATTGTTTTATAATACTCTTTCCCAGGTCCAGCCAGTGCTGCAAAGGAAAAAATAATTGAATAAATATTGGATAAATTATTTACTTGAAAAAAGGAATAAAGGGGAATAAGGAAGCCACGTATTAAGAAAGATCAAAAAATCATCTTATATATGAACAGAGCAAAACCACGTGATTAGTGATGACAAAAGTAAGAATAAAAGTTCGTAAGCTTCGATTTCAGTAGCCAAAAAACGAAATGGTAAAAATAGGTAACAATACCTTGTCTTTCTTATCCATCGGTTAATTTAATAGATTCTGTTTACAGCCAAACACTTACAATCGACTGAAGGACACTAGAGCGCGACTAAACGTTCTGGTTCGAAGTTCAGTAAAAAGTGGTGTAGGCCCTGACCGAACTTTTTACGAAAATATGTTGCTTGCATTTGTAAATAATTGTGTCCATCGTGGTTTATAATATTAAAATCAAAACTATTTTGTGCTACATTTGCAAAAAAAAATCGTTTTTTTATTAAACTATTAAAATGGTTAGCTATTAGGTTCTATTTTTAACATGTTTGTGTAATTATTCTATTTTTTATTTGAATAAAGAATTATGGGTTCGGGTTGTTTTCAGTTTTGTGTTCGGTCGAACAATAAAAATTTGGTCGATGTTCCGCTTCGGGTTAGGTTTGGTTTCAAAAAAAAAACGGTCGGGCTCTAAAGGACACTAATGAATAAAATCCGTAGATGATTTTAAAAATGCATTCTGTTTATCTAGTGTCGGTGAAATGTTTTGAAAATAAAAACATTTTTAAATGTTCAATAAAAGCAAGTTATTTTCTTATAAGAAATAAATTTTATAAAAAAAACTTCAGCCAAAATAAGAAAACGCTGTATACTTTCTCTGGTTCTTTAATTTTTTCTTTTCCATATAAAAATTTTAGCCAGAAATGTCCTGTATCAAATTGCTGTTTTGCTTGTGATTCCATTTTTTGCCTTTTCCAAATTATTCCGTATAAGAATTGAATTTTTTATAAGTTAAAAAAAAATCCTTTTTTTTTAATTAATAAAGGTACTTTGGGTTAATACTTTAATAACTACACTTAGCGACATTTTTGACATCCGCTCACATTTACAATAATTAATTAAAGTAGAGTTTTTAATAGCTTATTTAATAATTATTATTGACGTCAACCATATATATTTTAATTATTGTGAATATGAGTTTTTATGCTTAAACTCGAATTAAGTTAAATTATATTGAAACTTATATATAGACCTAAATACAGTTTGATTTTTTAAGTCCATATTCGGTAAAGTCCGACCGAGAGTACATTTTTGAAACCAAACTTAACCCGAACTTTGGTAAAATTTTTATTTTCGTCCGAATCCCAATGCAAAACGAACATAAAACGAACTCATAAATCTTAATTAAATTAAAGCTATTTGTCCATTTTATTCAAACAAAATATATACATTTTAATAAATCATCATACAGACGTTTATTTTTACTTAAAAAAAATTAATAATAACAAAAAAGTCTACAAAAATACATTAAGGACAAATAATTTTAATGCATCAGTGTCCATAGCTAAGCATCTTGATATTTAAATGAAAAAATATTTCTTTAGAATAGGTAATGTGTTCGGAATTTCGTGCGAAATGTTGTCAAACTCCGTATAGAAAAAACTAGTACGAAATATCAGTGAAATAATGTTGCATGAGTGGTACTCTGTTCATAATGTAAACAACATGTGAAATGTATCTGGCAACATTCAATCAACAATTATTTTTTCGTGTGAAATAACTACAGCTTATGTTATTCCACACGAAATTTTTTCAAAAGCATAAAATCGTAATTGAGTCGATTATTTATAAAAAAAACTTTTAAGAGACGTGGAAAATAGGTAAAAATTAGTATGCAAATGCAAACAAGACAAAAACATTAAAAAAAAACAAAATATCTTAATTATTTTTAATGATTTCCATTATACCAAGCATGAACTAAAGTTAAAAACAGAAAACTCTGAAAAAATCAGATTTTTTAATAAACTATTAATTACACTTGTTATAAAATCATCGAAAATTTTTTATAAAAAATAACAAAGAAATTTATCAAATAAACTTTTGTTTAGCTAGCAACATATAAGAACATATGGATTTTGTCTATATAATATAAATAACTTTGCATATTTTAGGGGTTGCTTGTCAAATTTTCAGACGAAATAACTAATGTTCCTCAACTTTTTTCGTAAAATCGAACAGAGTTCCAGGCTTTAAATGAATGGAATATTAAATAGTTGTGATTTTAATTATTTTCAACCACAATGGACACTTTAGTATTTCCTTTTCATTAATAAATGGAAGCAATAGATTTTCAAGAAAAGTTCGGTCAATGTTTGGTAAAGTTCGGCGAAACGTTCAACATGAGCCGAACACTTCTTTTTACCAAACTCCGAACCTGAACGTTCGGTCGGGCTATATGTTTTAGTTAAAGTGTTTGTTCTCTATAAAAGTGCTACAAAAAGAGCTGTAAAAGCAAAAAAATAACATATGGTTTCAATATAGGACTTAATTTTTTTTTAACGCAAAGACCACTGAGTTGTTATTAAGTTTCAACTAAAAAAATTAATTTTGTATTAAAAGAGTATCTTTGTAATGCGGCAGTCAAATAAAATATACAAACAGTAAACAGTTACGTACGATTTTACTACAAAAGGGGACTTTGTAAGCCCTATACTCAGCTTTCACATTGCAAATTAATTTTTTTGACAGAAATTTAAAAAATTAAATGCTTGAAAATTCAATAAAACTATGTTCTTAATAGTAAGACTCCAATCTATTAGGAATTGAAAAAAAAAAATTTAAGATGGCAACACTTCAGCGAGGTAAGTTTTCAAAGTTGTCAGTTTAAAACACGTTTAAAAAAAGGATTAATATAGTGCACTTCAAAAATTAAAAACAAAAGTTTTCCAAATATATTCCAAAATAGTAATAAAATAAAATAAAACTGAAAACCAATCTGAGTGTAAATTGTTCAAAATGATGAATTCAAATTTTTTGATAATTGTGTAATTGTTACTGTTTATGAGCGCTAATATTATTTAGTTCAAAATAAGCATAACCTATACATACATATATTTAATGGAAAAAGGTTACATTTAGGGATAAACTTGTATGAAAGTTAAAACGTGGAAGTCGTTATTAATATTCGTGTTAACTGCCAATGGTAATTGGCAGCATTTTGGGCCAAACTCTATATATTTTAGTTTTACCTTAACTCAATGTTCTTTTTTTCGAGAGAAAATGCTTTTTTCACAAGCAAACAAACGAGAAGATAATAGTTTGACAAATGTGCCCTTCAAAAATAAAAAGGAAACAAATAATTGCAATATAATCAAACAAAATAGTAATTGCATAACTTTTTATTACAAAATCTAAATTATTTTTACACAAAAATAACAACAAAGTAGAAAGTGTAATGTTTAACTAAATAACTGAGTTTAGAAATTTACCCTAAGATACGAAGCCCGTAATTCAAGTCTTTGAAGTAGCTTGGCAAATTTTTTTCTTGCCTTCGCTTATGCAAACTACCAATAAGTATTTAAATCTTAAAACTAAGTAATTAATATTAGTTCAATTTAAGTTAAAATAACTAAACTAATTAATTTCAATGGTTTCATCTAAGCGCAATAGAATCCCTTCTTTTTAGACGAGTATGTCCACTATATTGCAAGATGTTTCGAGCGAGCGGATCTACATAGTTTAAGATTTCGCATTTAACAAGCGGAACTTGCTATTTTAAACGTACGCAGGAGTACCAAATATTCTTCTTAGAATTTTTGAAGGTAGTGAATTTTTTCTACGTTTGAGGCGGAAGCAGTGCCCCATAATTGTATACCGTAGCACCAAATTGGCTTTAAAATCGATTTGTAGACTAAAAGTTTACAATTAAGACGAAGCTCAGAGTTTTTGCCAATTAGCCGATGAATTTTTATAGCTTTAAGTTTCATTTGCGTCAACTTCGCGTCTATATGTGTCTTCGTCTTATATCGTTAAGGCACCATATGGTTGTTAAGAAGTTTTTCAAAACATTTTGGCAAAGTTGGTAACAAAGTTATAGACCTATAAGACTCCACTTTTGAAGGATCTTTAGCTGGCTTAGAAATCATCTTTACTAAGGCAACTTTCCATATTGGTGGGAAATGTTTAAGGCGTATTATGGCGTTAAAAATAAAAGGAATTATTATTTTTGATGTAAAAGGTAGCCTTAAAACATTTTGTTGCTTATTTCTTTACCGCTAGTAGCTTTTTCACATTTAGGTTATCGATAGCCTCTACAACATCTGGAAATCGGAAACGTATTTTTATAGGACGTCTAGCAACAACAGTTGGTAACTCCCTCACGCCAGTGCACGTATTGGGAGTGATTACGTTCTTAAATAACTTGCGAGCAGATCGCATTTTTCTTCGTCATTTCTTGCCCAGGATCCACTCATATTACTGCAAGCAAACAGGCTTTAAGAGGTAAAACAAAAATGTATTTTGTTCCCCTTTTTATTTAAGGCGGAAAAAGCTTTCTTCCACTAGCTAACGCAGGCAGCACTTTTGGAGGCAAGTCTTTTCCAAGAATTCGAATGATAGTCATATATAATTTATTCTGATTCGAAATTTGGATCTTTTAAGGCATATCGGCACTTACACCCTCTTCTTCAATATCCTTAATTATATGCTACTCGCTACTTTTAAAAGTTCCGGCTGAAGTTCATAAAAATATATAAATCAATCATTATTATAACGTAATATGATTTTTTTGTCGTGAGGTTTGAAAGACACTATAGTAATTTTACGATATTACTGATGTGAGGTCTTGCAGACGTTATGCAATTTCACAAAAATACTGACGTGGTGGTGTGCTAGATACTTACACTGATGCTGACGTGTGGGTAATACAGGCACTTTTCCGCGCAGCTGCACACGCGTGTTGACCACGTACACTTTTTTCACACTGAGCAACGCAGAAACAAACATGGAAAAGGTAACGAGCGTATACAGTTAGTAGCTTTGACTTGTACAAAGCTGCATAAGAATTTTGTTTTGGTGGTCTGTCAGATTACGACGCACAGTTGGGCCAAACGCAAAAAAAATTGTAATAAATCTGTATATTCAAAAGTATTTGTTTAATTATAAAATAATGTATGAAACAGTCGTAGAGGAGGACCCAAGGTTTCAGAAAATAAAATCTTGGACTACCCTGTATATACAAGTTAACACAAAACAAATCAAAAATACATGTTTACAACTAAAATATAGTCCCAAGCTGACGTCGCGTCTGCTGTAATACGACGCTTCGTATTTTACAACTAAATTATTGCACATGCTAAACAACGAAATTATTGCACATGCTAAACAACGAAATTTTAAACCTGTGTGAAAACAATAACAAAGCAATTTCCCATGATGGAGTGATCATTAACTGGCTAGCAATAAATACAATAGAATTAAGACATTTTGTGCTTTTTTACGTTTAACTTTGAATAAAGAACATTGTTGGCTCGCTGCCAACAATTAAAAAATAATTTTTTTAAATTTTTTAACTCGCAGAGTTTTAATTGGCGCCCGAGCAGGGACCCTTGAAAGGTCCTCCGATAAAAGTGATAACGAAAAAAAGTCAAGCCTTGAAGCGGCTCCGTAGTAATCCGTAAGGATAAATGGGTTTGAACGATAGGTCAAAGCCCGTCATGCCAATAAGTTTTAGCTTATTGTAACTAGTGTAATAAGGATTTTACTAAAAACAAATGAATATACGAAGAAAAACATAACAAATTAGTTAGAGATAAAATAACATAAACGCAAAGTTAACAAACATAAGAAATTATTTTAGGATAATATAAGTGCAAAAACAAGCTAAATAAAATAAAAGAAAGATTAAAAAAAAAATAATAACACAAACGCAAAATTAACAAGCTAAATATAAAGAACGAACAAATTTAAAAGAATAAAGTGAGAATAAAATTAAGGACATCAAATCAAATTAACGAATTTGGTGACAATTACTGAATTTACCAAGCTAAATTAAAATGGACATACAAGTGGGAAAAACAAAAAAAAATTTTGTGAACAAAAGGATTTAAATCTATGAGAACATTCACAGAATAGAAACAAAACAAGAAAAATCAAGTATCAAAAATACTGTGAAGAAAACAAAGTGAACTTCAACAGACGAAGAAGTAAATTCTAAACATTAAAAATACACCTAATGTACATCAGCAGTAAAACAACATTCAACATAATCTTTACAACACAAGGAATGCAGACGACAGCAGCATTAATGTAAGAATAGTTATAAGTGTATCTTTATTAATTATTGTATTAAATAAAATATTGGGGAAATATTATATTAGCTCACTGTAGCCAAATAAAAGAAAAACTTGCGTTAAGAATAAAATTAACAAATCTATTCCAAACCTTTTTCTTTACGTTTTTACTCGAACACTCGACGAACTAACTGATAGAATGTCCAGGACATTAAAATTGTCACAGAACATGTCAAATCAAAATCCTTCAACCTCTAACGTCCTGCACGGAGTAAGTGATGTGCAAAAGTCTCAGGTACAAAATATGATCAGGGAATTTATACGAAAAGAGGATGATGTCCTTCTTGATGAGGGAACAGACCATCCCGTGGGCACCGTAACAAATTTAGAGGAATTAAACAACGTTCCAGATGTTGTTAAGTCCCTGAGAGAATTCTCCGGGAAGGCTGGTGAGTTCAGCTCCTGGCGAAAGTCAGTCGGAAGAATATTGGAGTTATTTAAATCCATTCAAGGATCTGGTCGCTACTACGCAATTTTGCACATCATACGCACTAAAGGGTGACGCAGATACCGCATTAGAATCGTATAGAACTCCATTAGATTGGGTTCGAATTAGGAAATGTTTAATGATGCACTACTTCGATAAACGGGATATCGGAACGCTCGAATACAAAATGACGGTACTCCGTCAGGGTAGTAAGACCATTGCGAAATTTTATCAGGCAATTTATCAACACCTTTCGTTGATACTGAATAAAGTTTCCTGCCTCGACTTGATGAGGCCGGCTTATGTGCGATGACTAATACTTATAGGGACAAAGCCTTAGACACTTTCATAAGGGGTCTCAATGGGGACCTTCCTCGACTATTGAGTGTTAGGGAACCGACTTCTTTGCGCAGGCATTGCACATTTGCTTAAATGTACAATATGACATTTCGTTGGAATTACGCTCACGGACATATTCCAAGGACAAACACACCAAAGGACAGAATCGGAATGACAGGTTCTACTAATACTCGAAGATTTTATCCAGAGCTTGCCCATACTGGTGGTAGACTTCCTATCAGATCTTCACTACCGCCCCAGAATAATCCTGGGATGAACTCTACACTAAATGCTCCTTTATTCAATCCCAACTTTAATACTCGTCAACAAAATTACCGAAATAATATATCTCATAGACCTCAATTTAATGTAGGATTGAACAATGGATTTCCGAATCAATCTCAGCGGTTTAATCAGAATTCAGGAGCAGGTGTTCAGGAACCAATGGAGGTAGATCGCTCAATGCAAACCAAGCCTATTCACAATATGGCTTTTGAAAGACCAGCTGAATTTTCAGTCCAAGCGCCTGAACCCCTGAACAGTATCGCACCCTAGAACAAAATTATACCCATGAGCAATACTATAATGAAGGATATTTAGATGAAAATGAAATGATGGGTTCTTGTGGGTACGACGAGTACTACCAACAACGCATTCCAGAGGAAATTAAAAACGATTAAGACAATACAGATCGGTTGTCCAACTGATATTGAATTAGCTGTAAATTTTTGAGATTAAACTGTTCTTCGCTGCTAAACTTTCAGGCTACTGCGAAGAACGGACAAATACTTAAATTTCTTTTGGATACCGGCAGTAACAAAAATTATATTAAGGCAAACCTCGTAAAAAACCCCAGACCAAACGAAAACATTTTCTATACAAAATCAGTAGCAGGAAATATCAAAATCACTCACCATATATTTATAGACCTTTTTGGAATAAAAGAAACTCCAATCAAGTTTTTCATATTGCCCGGATTGAAAGGATTCGACGGAATTCTAGGTAATGACAGTCTGAAAGAACTTTCTGCTGTTATCTATACAAATGCGAATTACTTAACAATAAAAGGAGATAGGAAAATTCCTATTAAGCAATATGTTTCGCAGGATGTAAATAACCTCGAGGCGAGAATTCAACAACTGCCTGATAAGCAGAAAACCTCGGTGGGTGGAATCGTAAAAAAACATGAATGCCTCTTCGCTGATTCTGATGAAAAGTTGACTTACTCTACGGTGGTTAAAGGCAGTATTCATACGGAGACTGATAATCCAGTTTATTCTAAGAGTTATCCTTATCCTATGGCATTAAAAGATGTAGTCGAAGAGGAGATTGGTCACATTTTGCGTGATGGTATTATAAGGCCTTCACGATCTCCATATAACTCCCCTATATGAGTAGTACCTAAAAATCAAGATCAGCCAGGAAATCAAAAACACTGATTGGTCGTAGACTTTAGGAAATTGAATGCAGTGACAGTGGCTGGTAGATACCCAATACCAGAAATAAACGAGGTATTGGCTAATCTGGGAGGAAACCAGTACTTCACAGTGCTGGACTTGAAGAGTGGATTCCACAGGATCCCATTGAGAGAAGAGGATATGAAAAAAACTGCTTTTTCTGTAAGCAATGGTAAATATGAATTCACCAGGTTGCCCTTTGGGTTGAAGAACGCAATATTTCAAAGAGCTTTGGATGATATACTGCGGGACCACATTGGAAAAATATGCCACGTTTACTTCGATGATATTATTATTTTTAGCAAGGATGAAGATTCGCATCTGGAGAATCTGGAAAAAATCTCAGAAACTTGAAGGAACTCCGATCATTCCTTGGGCTATCTGGATATTATAGAAGATTTGTAAAGGGCTATGCTGACTTGGCTAAACTATTAACGGACGGACGAGTATTAAAAAATGCATTGGTGGCACAAAAGGTCATATTAGCTTACCCTGACTTTGAAAAAGACTTCCATTTAACTACGGACGCCTCTAATTTTGCGATTGGAGCTGTACTGAGTCAGGACAATAAACCGATAACATTTATTTCCAGAACACTAAATCCTACTGAAGAGAATTACGCTACAAATGAAAGCGAAATGTTAGCTATAATTTGGGCAATCCCCTCTCTGAGAAATTATCTGTACGGATCAAGAAAAATTGTTATTTACACTGACCATCAACCCCTTACCTATGCTCTCAGTAACCATAACCATAACTCTAAAATGAAAAGGCGGAATGTGTATTCTGGAAGAATATAATTACGAGTTAAGATACAAACCAGGCGAAGTAACGTTGTAGCTGACGCATTATCTAGAAATTTGCCAGAACTAAACATTCTTCATAATAGAGATGATTCGTCTAACAATACTTAACATAGTGCAAGCAGTTCTCCAGAAAATATGATACCTAGTGTGGAGGTTCCAATTAACATTTTTAAAAACCAGATATTTATCGATGTTGGTGACACACCTTCATACAAGTTTAAGATCGTATTCCCGGGGACGCATCGTAATATTATTGTCGAGCATGAGTACGACAAAGTAAAACTTATTAATATTTTAAAAAGGTACCTAAACCCGTCGGTAATCAATGGAATAAAAACAAATGAGAATATAATGGGAAGAATTCAAAACATTTTTCCAATTACAGATGTAGATTTACACAGTTGATTGTTCAAGATGTAACATCAGACAACGACCAAGAAAACATTATTCTCGAGGAGCATGGTAGAGCACATCGAAATGAAAAGGAGAACAAAAAACAAATAATGGGAAAAAATATTATTTTGCAGGAATGTCGGGAAAAATAAAGAGGATTATTAAATTGTGCTCAACTTGTAAGGAAAACAAATCCGAATGTACCAGAATTAAAACCGACCCCAATACCTACTTACCCCGGTCATACAGTTCATATTGACATATTCTCAACAGATCGTAAGCTCATACTGACCTCCATCGATAAGTTTTCGAAATATGCAAAAGTAAAAATGTTAAATGAAAGATCTGTGGAGGATGTGAGGAAACCCCGAAGAGAAATTGTATTTTGATATGGCATACCAAAAACCATTGTAATGGACAACGAGCCCTCGTTAAATTCGGCATCTATTTTGTTTATGTTAAAGGATGATCTGAAAATTGATGTCGCGACAACTCCAGCTTACCGAAGTAAAGTAAACGGCCAAGTGGAACGTTTCCACTCTACCTTGGCTGAAATCATGAGATGCCTTAAAAGCGATGGTTTACCTAGGAATTTTGATGAATTACTGGAAAGGGCAGTTAACGAGTATAACCACTCTATTTACTCAACAACCAAACGAAAACCCGTTGACTTATATTTTGGAAGAACAGTTTATTTTTCTCCCCAAGATGCTGAGATAACTAGGCAAACCAACATTGAAAGACTCAGGCGAAAACAGGAGAAAGATCTAATGTACCACAATAAAAATAGACAAGCTATAAAAGAATACTTACCTGGGCAACTCGTTTACATCAAATGTAACAAAAGGTTAGGTACAAAATTAATCAAACGGTTTAAGGAAGAAATAGTTAGGGAAAACCGTAATATAATTATACTGACAGAGAGTGGACGTGTAATCCATAAAAGCCACATAAGAAATTAGACTTGTCCTAAGCATTTATTTATTTTTCTTTCAGGTTTTTCCTAGGGACCGTATTAGCGGACTTCAATATTCTAGATTACTCTAACGCCAGACTAATAACTATACAAGACGGCTTTGAGAGAAGACAAAACGGTTCATTTAAGATTATACATTCAATCGACCTCGAACATTATCGAAGTTTGGTAGATAATTTTGAACAAGCTCTAGGCAATAATATTACTTATAATCACCCCCTCCGTCCGTTCCTAACTCAACAAGTTCTCGACATAAAGGAGCTACTGAAACGATTGACTCCTTACAGGAAAAAGAGATCTATTGATTTTCTGGGTAGTGCATGGAAATGGATTGACGGAACTCCAGATCGACATGACCTTGAAATTTTAACACAAAGAAAGGACAATATTTTGGAAAACAATAACAGACAAATGATTATAAACGAACTTACTAACGGTAGAATACAGGAAATTTCAAACATTAATAACGAAATACTAAAGGTAAAGAAGGAAGATTGGAATGATCAATTTGCAAGTAGATTAGAGCATAAATTAATTCTATTGGAGAAGGAATTAGAAAATATTGAGTATGCAATACAATGGGCTAAGGTTAATATCGTAAATTCATTTATTTTGTCAAAACCTGAAACTGAAACTATTAATAATATCCTCAAATTGTACAATATACCACTATTCAGTATAGATGATATGCTTACCTTCGGAAATGTAAAAATTGTAACTAATAACAAGGAAATTTTATATATCTTGAGTATACCAATAACGCAAAAAGAAATTCGTACCACATATTTGGCAAAATCCGTGAAGATTGGTAATATGATTGATAAGATCGAGTTTGAAAGAATGTTAAACTGTAATAATATTTTATTTGCTATGAAAACCAATTGTAAACATTATAATAATCTAACTATATGTAATAATAATGATGTAGTAGAATTTAGAGAAGATTATTGTATAACTAGTTTGTTTAAGAACATATCCGGAAATTGCACCCAGATTAACAACGAGCATGTACCTACCATTGAGGACGTTGGAAGCGATATATGGATACTCAACCAATTTAACGGGATAATAATAGCAAACGGCGAAGAAATAAAATTAAACGGGTCGTATTTGGTGAAGTATTTCAATGTTACAATATATATAAACGGTGAAGACTACTTCTCAAAGGTAATCAGTGCCAGCAAACCCCCTTACAACCGAAAGCAATCGGTGTCAAAACTGAAGAAGTGATGTCACTAGAGAGAATTCAAAAGTTAAATACTGGAAATTTAATGCGATTGACATGCTGGAAACAAAAAATAATGTGCTTACGATAACAAGCAGCTGCTCTATAATTTTCGCTATTGCACTCCTCACATGGATATTAATTAAGAAAAGATCCAGACATAAGACCAATGATGGAAAACAGATGGACGTAAAACCTGCAGAACAAGTGGAACTATCCGAAACAAAATCAACATCAGAAAAAAAGCAGACAAGCATTTACAATTTACATGCATTTAAAACAATCGGGACGATTGTGTTTAAGAAGGGAGGAGTTAACACAAAACAAATCTAAAATACATGTTTACAACTAAAATATGTTCCCAAGCTGACGTCGCGCCTGCTGTAATACGACGCTTCCTATTTTACAACTAAATTATTGCACATGCTAAACAACGAAAATTTTAACCTGTGTGAAAACAATAACAAAGCAATTTCCCATAATGGAGTGATTATCAACTGGCTAGCAATAATTACAATAGAATTAAGAATTTTTGTGCTTTTTTACGTTTAACTTTGAATAAAGAACATGGTTGGCTCGCTGCCAACAATTAAAAAATAATTTTTTTTAATTATTTAACTCGCAGAGTTTTAATTTATATTCGTTGAGGTACAGGGTGCCAAAGTTGACCTCCTCGGGCTTGCAAAACATTTCTATGCTCATAACTTTTGCAAATATTAACCGCTTTCAATGATTTTTGGATTTATTTGATGAAAATTTAAATCTGAAAAGAAAACTTACTTACTCTTTCTTGTTACCTGTTACAGTTTAAAAGATATTTGGGTTTGAAATTTAAAATTGTTGTTTTTGACCTTGACTTTATTTGGTTTGCCTGCAATTGCAGTTATGCTAAAAATATTTTTAAAAATATTTTAGTATTTTGAAAAAGTTTGTTAACCCTAGCCGTGAAAAATATTCAAAGTCAAAATGTTCAAGGTGATTTCAAATATGGCATAATTTTGACAAAAATTAAGCACAATTGATTAACTTTTTTTGCAAATATTTGGAAAAATAATTATTTCTTTCTTAACATTTTTTGAAAAAGCAGGCTTCAAAATATATTAGTAGTATATTTTTGAAAGGATTTAGACGTGCACCCTACGCCAGGCGTTGGTCGAAAATATGGAAGTTTTCAACGAAATTTCAAATTTATCGGCCGAGAAAAAAAACGCAAGCCAGTTTTTGAAAAATTAGTTCAAAATTAAAATAACTTATCTTTTGAGGTTTCAGTTTTAATTAAGTTATTCACTGCCCGCTCAAAAATGGGGTCACGAGGGTAAATGTTATTAATATAGGCAAATTTTAAGATGCGTGTTATATAATAGCTCAGAAAATATCTTAAAGTTTACTTAATTCTTTTTGTTTTTTGTTTAAATAATAAATAACATAATACTATTATAAAGTTTTATAAGCTTTCAAGTATAAAAAATTTTCACACAAAAAACTGTAAATATAATATTTTGGAATTTTTTTAATCTGCCAATAAGCATTTTTTAAACCAACAAAAACTATGTATAGGAAAATAATATAATAAAAATTTTTTCACAGTTGGTTTCGAATATAGTTAGCTATTACAAGAAACAATTTGAATTTCCTAGTTCAAAAAATTAAATTTTTACAATAATTTTTTTAAAACAATAAAAAACCTTGGTAATTTGGGGGTTTTGGTGTCATTTTATAGCGTAAAATACATAGAAACGCAAAAGCTTTACTATTTTTGCTGTTTGTTTGTTAAACAGTATAAATTTGAATTTATATTTTACAGTATTTGTAGTTTGTTTTCTTTTAAACCTTAGAAAACTGTAGAAATTGAGAAAAAATCACGAAAATAGCCATTTTTAAAAATAATTTTTATTTTAAGTTGTGGTTAAATTTTGAAAATTTTTTTTCTTGTAAATATTAGAAAACAGTATGAATTTTTTTCCATCAAAGTTAAAAAATTTTTAGAGCTTAATTGAATATAAAGCATTTTTCAAAGCAATAAGAAATACTTATAACAAAAGAAATCCCAAAAATTTTTTTTGACAATTAGTTGCAAATATAGTTATTTACTACAAAAAAAAATTTCAATCTCATACTCCAAAAAATAATTTTTTTACAACTGTTTTCCTAAAGCATGTAAGACGCGGGTATTTGTTTAGCCATTTTTACTTCAAATTCTTTGACTTTGGCGCCCTCTAGCGCCACCGAAAAAATTCCTTAAAATTTATTTAAAAGTTATTGTTATCTGTCGACCTATATATTTTTATCTACAATATAAAACATTTTTTTTATTGTATTTTTGTCTATGGGACACAGCACTGTGCGCCGTGAAGCCCGGAGAACGAAAAGGAGGCGGAAACGGTGCAATGGTCCGAGTTTCCGAGAGGTGCAAGAACATCTACTTCGATGGAGGGAAAAGAGTGGTCAAAGATGGTACCCAGGTACCTGGAAATCCTGAGGGTCAGCATTTTCAGATATCTGAGTCTCACAAAGTGCAAGAACATCCGGCCGATGGAGACTCACGTGAGCATACACTGAGAAGAAATTCGCTCTCAGCAGCCCACGTATATTGCAAAAATCAATTCTGAACCGTCCTGTCTTCATAAATAGAGAGAAAAATAAATCAAAGTCCCTCGGTTGCTAAATATACAATGTCGATAACCAATCGCTGCCAACTTGGCTACACCAACGGCCAGTGTTATACCTTCGCCGTTGGGCAGTTAACCAGCAATTGACACCACATGGTCCATTTAGCAAAGAAATGGATACGTAAGGAGTTAAGAAAAGGATATACAATGACTATTTTCAGGGTACCATAAAAGCCCTGATCTGGTAAGACGACGTAAAAACAGGCCACCCGTTGTCATCACTCGTCAAGTTTGTCTATCTCTGGTTGGGCGCGTGTTGTTGTTGATTGTCCCGTTTATTTAGTTTTGTTATTTTGTTTTTGTTTCTTAAAACTTTGTTATGTTTGTTAAATTTTTTAAGTTTTGTTTTTTTGCTTTCACAGAAATTTTGTCAGATTTAAATTTTTTTATTGTTTTTAGTTTGTTTTAGATTGTTTTATGTGTGATTTTTCTTTTAATATTATTGTTATTAATTTTGGTAATCACAGACGACGCGGACATTAAAAACAAATAGCATATGTACATTAAATAATTAAAAGACGGACAACCACACAAAAGACGTCTTAACTCCACGAACGCTACATTTGAAGAGATATTGCTTTAGCCCCAAGTCAGTGCCTATTCTCAGGGTTTCCTTGGATGTAATCCTTGGCCTACGCTTGATCCTCAAATCTCCGAGTGTTACTTCCAGGAGATATTTATCGTGGCCCTAAGTTCGTGCCCCAAATTATTCGTCCACGGAATGTTATTCCTGGGAAGGATGTTATCCTTCGTCCCACTGATTGTAAATCAGCGCCTAACTCAAGTCTCTAAGAATTTGGTGTAACCAAATTCTAGCCCACTATTTTCTATCTACTTTTGTTTCTGATGTTACCCCGTCAGCCTTCATACACTTCACGATCACAAGAGAGCGAATTTGATATTCTGCACTTCTTTTATATTGGCTAAACAAATGTTGCATTTCAGCGACTACACTCAGCTTTGCTGATGTTTCGTTGTTTTTTTGTTGTGTTTGATGATAGGTTGGTTGGTTGTGTCTCTCCGCATTGTTTGCTGAGGTTTCGTTGTTTGTTTGTTGTGTTTGATGATCGGTTGGTTGTTTTTTTAGTTGCTGATGTCATGTCTGCTAGGTTTCCATCCTCTCTGCTACTGCCTTCTTAGTAGCATTACCCCTTTCCTGCCTTCATCTTTTGTATTGAGTTGCTTCTGAAATTAAATAAAAAAAAGTTGGCCCTCTGGATGGATTTAATCCTTTAACCCCAGGAAAACCTTCCTGCTCAATTTTTTTTATTTGTTTCGTCTTTTATTCTTGTATTTAATTTACTTTTTATACATTTAATATATCTCTACATACTATTTTGTGTGGCCGCAACTTCCCACAATTTGTGCGTCCTTACAGGATCTACAAGTTATACTAGTTAAATGCGAAATCCTGAACTATGTGGACAAGTACATATATAAATAAGCTGGAAACACATCAAAATCTGCTCGCTCAAAGCATCTAGCAACATACTTAATGGACACACTCGTCTGAAAAAAAGGGATACTACTGCACTAAGATGAAATTATTTATATTAATTTACTTTATTATGAGAAATTAAATTTTGGTCTGGTACTGACTGGACTAATATCAATTACTTAGTTTTATGACTTGAACATCTATTGTTGTCATGAACAAAAAATAGTTTAAGCAAACGTGTTTACGGAGTATTGTTTTTGTTTTATAAAAATGTATTCCACTTACTTAGTTGACTTCTGTATTTGTGTTTTACTGCATCTATTTAGCTGCCGCCGAGTGTCAAATAATTGAGCGGGTGTAATATCACGCAGAGCTCTAGTAAGTAGGTAGCTATAGCAAGGTCTTTCTAACCATATACAGAAATATATTTAAATTTCGTTAAATATCGTCGGTATAAAAAACTGTAGCGGGTTTTGGGCAGCGTCTGGAAACAATTTTTTGCATCATTCTTCAGTTAAAATAATTGTTAAAAAAAAGAAAGCCTGCAATATGTGCAAGTAAGTTGATTTTTCTTCCAATAAAACGTAATTTCATCTTGATTTGAAATTCAAAAATATAATTACAAGGTGGTGCAAAAATAACCTTCCGATGTTTTTTCGCTGTAATTAAAAAAAAAAAAGAAAAACTTTGATTCTTCTTGTGGATTATTTTTATTTGGTCTTTTAATTTTTTTACATCAAGTCGAGAATTTTATGTCATGTAAATGGCCGCCACCACAGTTGATTGTCATTTGAGCCCTTTTTATGGCATTTTCCATCACTTTGGCCAAAACTTCCGGCGATAGGTCCTCACATTCTTGATGGATATTGTCTTTAAGAGCTGCAAGAGTCTGAGGCTTGTTGACATAAACACGCGACTTTAAAAGACCCCACAAAAAGAAGTCTGGAGCGGTCAAATCAGGCGATCTTGCTGGCCAGTCGATCGCCAAAACGGGAGATTAGGCGCCCGGGAAATGCATCCTTCAGCATATGGGTTGTGGCACGTGCAGTGTGTGCTGTTGCACCGTCCAGTTGGAACCACATGTTTTCCAATCCCAATTCATCAAGTTGCGACAAAAAGAACTCGTTGATCATTGCTCTGTAGCGCTCACCATTCAGAGTAACCGTACAGTAACTTTGAGCGGGTTTAATGGCTCTTCGTGGGTCATACGCGGATTTTCAGTGCCCCAGAAGCGTAAATTTTGCTTATTTACGTACCCGCTAAGATGGAAATGGGCCTCATCACTCATGATTATTTTTGATGAAAAATCATCTTCCTCTTGGTGGTGATTAAGGAGCGTAATTGAGCGTATGTTAGACGCGATTGGCGGTCAGCAGCTAACAGCTGATGCACCGTCTGGAATTTGTACGGAAACATCTTCAAATCTTGTACCAAAATTCGCTGTAAAGACTGTCAACTGATAGCCATTTGCGTGGCACGTCGTCTGGTCGATGTCGACGGCGCTTCCATGACATCTTCGGCTACAGCAGCAATATTCTCTGCAGAACGGCTACTCCGGGGTCTGCCACGGCTGGCAGCATCTCGTGTTGTGCCAGTCTCTTCGAGGCGAGCGGCTAAACGTCGCAGTGTTTCACCAGTAGGCGTTGGACGGCTAGGAAATCTGCGACGAATTTACGTTGTGTCAAAGTCACCGACCGATTATTGGTCAAATAAATAGTCACCAATATTCCGCGTTTTGTAGCAGTGTAGCGTAACATTGTTTATTAACGTGTATTTCGCATGTGTTTACTACACAAATGTCAAAACAGAACTGACATTAGGGGCCAATTGCAAAATTTATAGCATTTTCTGATAGGAGGATTACTTTTGCGCCACCTTGTACAACACAATGCGAAGAAACTCAGGTACAGACATCGATGAAAGTAGAACAGTTAAGTGCAGCCCACTTTGGTCTTCTAGTTGGTTATTTTTGGAATAAAGGACATATGTATACTATTTAAGATGCTTTGTGTAAAACAGTAACATTAAAAACCAACAGTGCATAAAAAATTTGTTTGGCCCCCTCCATACCGACAATAACAACCACGTGTTTAGATTTTTTTGCTTCTTTGTCCGTACTAAAACTTATCGGTGCCAAATTTGGTCGCAACACAGTAAAAAATTTGACACACAGTTAAACCTCGTTAATTTTTAGAGGTAAATATTATTCGCATTATGTAGGACTTTTAGTTTTTTATGTTACAAAATTTTAATTTTTCTCTTGTCTAAAAACTATTTTTTTGTTAAGATTAAAAATGTAACCTAAAAATAAATTGATATTTTTAAGTACACCGTTAATTTTATATACAACGTCGATTATTTGTGTATGAAGTGCATTTGCTTATCATACCAGTGCCGTGATATAGTCGTCTTTACATCGAAATTTATTTTTGGTTTTGTTTTCAGGCAGTTAGTTATAATGAACCAGCAAACATCGAAAAAATTAATATTAAAAAGTTTTTATTGCAATATCGGTGTCACTAACTTTGCTATACTTAAAAAAATTGATATGATATTTTCAACATACTCTATGTTTTAAGTTGTCCACATAACGTAAGCCAAAATATTCCTTCTCTTTAATCCTTAGCTGGTGGCATACAAAATCTAAGAGATGGCTTCCTTTTTGAAATGGCTGAAAAATAAAAGCGAATTAAATTTTTATTAATGCTCAAAGGCTTTAAACAGTGATTTATAAGTACTGAAATTAAATATCTAACTGTTTAGGTTTAACATACATTTTTTAACTGCGAATAATTTTACCAGATGTTCCAATTAAGGTTTAACAAATAATTTACATCACATTGCATTTAATTTAGTAAATACTTAACTAATATTTAATGCGTATAATACGACTTTTAAAAGTTTAGTTAAAAAAAAGTTAAAAAATCCAACTAAAATGAAAAACTTTATATAATTAAGTATATATTTATTGGTGAGATTGTAATGGCCACAACAATCTGGGTGCGTAATTTTGTTATGCCACTTGTCTATGTCATATTAACCCACGTGTTATAATCAAGGGCTGAAGACAAAAAAAAATCACTAGGAACCCTATTATATCTACCGACTGCTATGTGGAAATACAGTGCTGTTGTGACAATTGACCGTCGTAAAGGCAAGAACATGGTACAATCACCGTACAGATATAGTCGATTCAACAGCTGACTATTTTTTGCTCGAGTTTGTTTAAAACGGGTAAGCTGTCAAAGCAGTATGTTTTCCTTACATTAACGACGTTGTTTTTACAACAACTTTATAAATTTGGTATCGAGTTTTCTGTAGTTGTTGCCGTAGCGACTATATCTTGCAAGGTTATTGTACCATAGGCAAAAAGATAGAAAAAATCGAAGCACAAAGGCATGATACAAATAATTGTTTGTATCATGCACAAAGGTAACGATTTTCCTTTTTTATGTGGATAGTGGCGTAATTTTCCAAAAAGTTCGTAAATCGTGACGGTCATTTGATGATCTGACGTTTAAGTGGAGGTCTAAAGTAATCGTTAGCTCATATCACAAAAATGGCATGGTATAAAAAATACGTCCGCAATTTTTAAACATGTTCAACAACTCGCTGAAGACTGATGATCAGCAAATTAACATTTTAAAACAGAACATCGAGAAAAACTAATGCATGCAAAAGCATGCTGACTTCATACTCATCTAAATAGAGATGAATAAGACAAAAATTAGGTAGTGAGATGAAGAACAAAAACAAGAAAAGGTGTTGCCATGAGAGTAGAAAAAATGGCAGGCCATAAATTTCGTTCTAACCCAAGAATTAACAATTGTTATTGAGAGTATATGTTAAATACAAATAATATTTCAGTATTTTATTTTCAATTAAAACTTGGGTTAAATAGAAAATATTTACTACCAATGCTTACTACCAAACAAAGAGTGCTGATGAGGAGTTGTCGGGGGCTCTAAAAATGCATTACACTTGGCTAGTGTCGGGAAACTAAACTTTTTCAAGATATTTCATTAATAAGAATCTTATCACAATAAAATTTAACCAAGTAGCCTGATGAGCTATAAGGAAATATTTGAAATAAAAAATTGTTCAAAATACGCTAAAAAATAAATTTGTAATAAATGACACTACCCAGCATACCATTATCGGAGCGCTCTTATATATGAGCTCATATATAAGCGATTTCATGAGCTTCTGTGAGTGTTTCCTGCGTGCATATTTCTGAGCTCATAAACGATCGATTTTATGTGCTTTTTATGAGTAATTTCTGCACGCTGACAGATAACGGTAAATTCCAGCTAAGCAGAAGAAAGAAGTTACACAAATTTATTCATTAGTGAATATTTTTGGAAGCGTAAAGACAAAATTGTGAGTTATCTTATAAAAAATACAAATATAATACATAATTAAAATAGTGAAAAGAGCAAGCTAAAAAAAAAGCAAATTAATAATAAGTGAACTTCGTTCAAATAAATTAAGAAAAGAAAATCCAGCATGTAGTATTAAAAATAATAGTGTTGTTGAAAAAAATAGTGACAGTGAACGTATTTTAGAAAGAAAAAGTGTAAACGAAAACTGGAATAAGAGCTCAAAATGCGTTTTAAAAAAAGAGTCATAAAATACTCTTTTATGCATAAAATTTAGAGCTCTTTCATGAGTGACCAGTTTAGTGGAAAAAGCCACTCAAAAATGAGCGTTTTATGACTGTTTATGATTTTTTTATGAACTCTGTATGAGCGTCAGCGTTCCGACAAAAGAGTCTTTATGAGCTTATTTAGAGCGCATATGGTATGCTGGGTAGGCATGGTGTAAAAAATACGTCCGCAATGTTAAAACATGTTAAACAACTCCTTGACGACTGATGACCTGAAAAAAAATTTAGAAACACAACAAAAAGCGAGACAAAAATAATGCATGCAAAAGCATGCTGCCTTCATCCTCATATAAATAGAGATGAATAAGGCAAAAATAAAGTGGTGAGATGAAAAAGAAAAAAAAGAAAAGGTGTTGCCATGAGAGGCGTAAGCTTCTTTCTAACCCAAGAACTAACAATTGTTATTAAGAGTATATATGTAAAATACAAATAATATTTCTGTATTTTATTTTCAATTAAAACTTAGGTTAAATAAAAAATATCTACAGCAATGCTCAATACCGAACAAAGAGTGCTGATGAGTTGTAGCGGGCTCTGAAAATGCATTCCACACGGCTAGTTTTGGAAAACTAAACTTTTTCAAGATAATTCTCTAATAAAGATCTTATCACAATAAAATTAACCAATTAGCCTGATAAGCTATAAGGAAGTTTTAGAAATGTAAAACTGTTCAAAATATGCTAAAAAAATTAAATTGAAAAAAACAGTAAGCTTTATTGGTAAGCACCAGGACCATAAGCTTGAAGAAGACTTTTTTTCATTTTATTATTGATTTATTTTATTAAATTCATTGTTTAGTTTATATCATTACATCTTTATTAAAGTTAAAGTATTTACAAAAATATATTTATATGGTTATATGTATACCCACTAAGCCATTCGGCATGACAGCACTATCGGCTCAGCACGGCTTTACTGCAACAAGTGCATAAGCGACCAACAATCTCGACAACATCCTAACGGTTTTTGGCTATCCAGGCGTAGACGCCTATTTTTCAACTGGGGCCTACAATAATAGACATTTGATTATCGGGCTTAGTGAATTACAGACCGCAGGGCGACCGCAGAACACCTAGTTTTTTATCTCCACCTTCGGCAACACTGCCACTAAGTGTTACACTTCAGTCTCAGCGTGGTTTTCATTACAAACAACACATGCATGAAGACAACTTACTCCCCCAGCATCATCCACAAAATACAAAGGAATACACCACACCTCAGCGTCGGATCTGTCGGCAGTACTTTAACCGCGACATCATGGTGGAACAACCCAGCAAAAGCTTCGCTAACAAACTTTTTGTAATGACTTTCTTAATTTATTATTTTGTAGCCCTAATTGCTACTTTTCTTCTATTGTTATTTAATTTATAGTGACTTATTAGAAGGACGTTATTATTATAAATCAAGGCTATTCGGATTACTTCAACAAATATAGCAGAACACAACTTGTTGATTTAATATGTTATTTTACATTTAAAAACAAAGTGTCTTGTTGGCGTAGGATAGCGCGCTGATGCTTGAGTGCGGAAATTTTTGTATTAAAAATATTAAGCATATAAAATAAAAATAAAAATTAAAAAGTCTTTTTACTTTGAAACTATTTGCGACAACTTATTTTTTAAATTAAATCAATAAAAATAAAAGTACTTATTTTTTGGGCTATGACTACTTAAATAATAACGAATTCGTTTTGGGACATCGCGAAAAAAAATAAGTAGTTTTTACAGTCGAATTGTGAGTAGTGCTCAACAAGAATTCTACTTACTTTTCTACTTATTTTGTAAGTAAAGTTTTTGCTGGGAATAAGAGGACCTTGTCCCTACAACAACAACTTTCTGTAAAAATTTAACATGTGTTTTGTTGTTCCTAAGATCTAGCTTAGTTGTCAAAAATGTTCCTTTCACACATACACACAGTATACATAATCATTATATAACATAAAAAAAAGTTGCCAAGCTAAGCTAGAAAACATATGGCGGAAATAAAACTCAGCTGATCAGTTGCTCCTACCTTTTTCAATGTGCCTTGAGCGACATAAGCCATCACCAGACGCCAGTATACATGTAAGTACCTGTAGTAGTTGAATAGCAATATATTTGCATTAATGTGTCTATATTTATTTATTTATAGCAGTATTAACTTTTCTAAGCTTTTAACTTTTCTTAGCGCGTTTTTTTAAGTCGAAAAAAGGAATAAATTAGGTAAGTATCTAATAAATTTCAAATGTAATACACAACTTTTTTAAGATACAAAATGTTATGTTTTTTATTATAAATATGTAGTTTTTATTATTTTAAATAAGAACCTTAGGTTTAATTTGTACTGGCTATTAAACCGTGATTGTGAACGCTTTCTGTGCACACCTTGATCAAGCATTTTTAAAATCTGCACTTTGCTGCAAATCCAACCCGAATTGTGATGATTTCTTCTGCTTTGCATTTTTTTAAATAAGCACTGCACAACTCACAAGCTTAACACTGACGACTAACAAGAACTTCAACAGTAATGTTGAAGATGAACAACATTTTTGGCAGCTCAAAATAAAAAGGAAGTTCAGGAAATGCCATAATCTATTCAACAAAAATAAAGATTTAGCGTTGCCACTGAGAAGATTTTAAGTGGTCAAGCTACCACGACTGCCACTGAAACACCCGTTGTTAAAAAAAAAATTTGCACGCTTTGAAAAGTTAACCTAAAAATGGACTTTTTAGAGCTGCACGTTGATAACGAAAAACTGTTAATCTATCCGCGTATTTAATTTTTACGCGAGTAAACTTTTCTGCGGCCAATCTTTGGCATAACATTAATTGGGGCTTATTTTATGAAGATAAAGAAATAAAAAAATCACTTCGCAGAAAAAGTCCGGTCTTCAAAGTGGTAAAAGCAAAAAACCTATATATTCAGTAAGTTTATAAAAAATTGTTTGACTAACTAAACGTTTATAAAACAGATTTTGTATTAAAAATTTTTGTTTTACAAACCTTTAGGTTAGGTTAGGTTACGATGGATAACGGCAAGTTAAACTCGCCCCCTCCACCCAGAGGCCCTTAGGCCAATTGTGAATCCCTTCAAACCTTTAAAGAGATATAGTTTTTTTATGAATAGAATCCCAAGTCTTTAATTTATATTTATCTTTTAGTTGATTTGGTTTTCTTTCATTCTTTACATGATAAAATGAGTTTTAAGCACTTTTTGCTGTTGGTTAAATAAATGAATGCTTTTATTATAAAGCTCAACGTCAATCGCTTTTTACTTATTTTTATTTTTTTCAGATTTTAGAAAATTTTGTTTGAAGAAACTTCTCATTATTGGAGTGAAATATTGGAAAATAATATCAATAAAATAATATTTGTGTGAAGATAAATATACCGAGTTAAATATGCTTTTGACGTACCGACTCAAAAGTCAAATACGTGATGACGTAACAAGAAAAACATATTTAATTTAATTTAAACTTCAAAGCAAATTTATTTGCCAGGAAATGTGAGGAGCTGAATTTGCATTTTAACCCAAAAATACCAATGTAATTTACCTAGCTAAGGGTAGCAAAACTGAAAGCGGCAATCATTGTCAATAAGGTAACAGTGCAACAAGTAAATAAGCTATAATCATGGCTATTCTAAAATACGCGCTTCACTTTGACGACATCGAATGTTCACTTTCGACAGTTCGCCTTAAACAAATTCTAAAATACGCGCGAAGAGAAGTCGAGTATTGTAATCAAAGTTTTATGTTCGCTAGTAAAAAATATATTATAAAGAATAACAATGGACTCTTTTGCACATTTTTTTGAATAGAAAAACAAGAAAACAGCTTTCGGAATACGCTCAAAACACAATGATAAATTGTTATGGATGTATTTGATATGGATGTGCGATAAGTTATAAAAATACATATGTTTTTAAAAAATCTTAATTATCTTATTTTTTTAAATTAAATTTTTTAAAATATATTAATTCAAATACCTATGTAAGCATAAAGAGCTTACTTACATTTTTTTAAACAAAAACCACGGCCAAATTTCTTCCTAACGCGCCTAAAACCCCGTCGAATGAAATGTATGAAAATTTATTTTGCGGCATTTTTTAGAATATGTCGAAAGCAAGGTTGGCAACCGAAACGAATAACGGTATCGGTATTAAAAAATTTGTCATTTCGGTATCGGTATTTTGGTTATATCGGTATCAGTAACGGTATTAATTCTTTAATTTCGGTATCGGTATTTTGATTTTATCAGTATCGGTATAGATGCTTACTTAATGGTATTTAAAAACATAGTTTAGTTTTTATTTATATGTTCTCTTTTTGTTAGGCTAATAAAAAAAATAAATTGCTGACTTGAAGATTGTTTAAAAACATTTTTAAAAACTAATAGGAACATAAAATCGAATTTCAAACATCAAACATTTGCATAATAAAACAATATTTTTAAAACAAATAAAAAATCAGTATTCATACAAAAATGTATATACCAGGGTACACTTATACAGGTTATAACAAGAGCCTACACACAAAAAAATAATCAAGGTTATATTAACTAAGCCTCGTTAGTTAATTTCTTTTTGTATGAAAACGAAAAACTATATTTTACTTACTAAGTCAAATAGGTAATTTTAATTTAACAAAAAATCCAAGCTAATGTTACTAAGCGAATTAGGTATCGTCTTCGAAATTATTTTTTACTGTTTAATTTATTTTTTTAGTTGCCAATGGTAAAAATAATGTTTTAGAAAATAATGGTGCGTAGAAAGTTTATTAAAAATAAAACAATAAAAAACTTTGATTTGGTGCGTTAAGGAAATGCGGAGGCAATTCATAGAGATGGTTTAAAAAGTAAGTAATTAAACACATTTGTTGTTAATCTAGGTTTTTAAGGAACGTCTTCACTCCCAACTCATGCACTGACGTGAGAGAATTACCGCCTATTGTAGCTAGACGTCCTATAGAAATACGTTTCCAATTTTCAGATGTTATAGAGGCAATCGCTAACCTAAATGACAAAAAAGCTCCTGGCGTTGGTAAAATAAGCAACAAAATGCTTCTAGAGCTACCCTTCACAGGTAAAAGAATTATTCTTTTTGTTTTTAATGCCATTATTCGGCTTGAACACTTTCCGCCAATATGGAAAGTTGCCTTAGTAAAGATGATTCCCAAGCCTGGTAAAGATCCTTCGAAGGTGGAGTCTTATAGGCCTATAAGTTTGTTACCAACTTTGGCGAAACTATTCGAAAAGCTGCTTAAAAACAAGCTGAGTCCGATCCTTAATGATAACAACTGCATCCCAGATCACCAATTTGGTTTTAGAAGTCAACATAGCACAATCGAACAAACTCACAGACTGGTGCAGGTTATAAGAAAAGCCTTTGAGGAAAAGAAGTACTGCTCCGCGCTTTTTATCGATGTCTCTCAAGCATTCGATAAAGTATGGCACGAAGGCCTGTTAGTCAAACTAAAACTCTATCTACCAGCTAATATTTCAAGCCTGCTAGAAAAATACTTAACTGGCAGACAATTTATGATCAAAGAGGGAAACCAAATAAGTTGTTCCCAACCAATAGAGGCTGGTGTACCTCAAGGGAGTATACTAGGTCCAATTTTGTACTTGCTTTACACAGCAGATATGCCAACCAACTGTTTTACGCACACGTCCACATTTGCTGATGATACTGCTTTTCTCAGTATTGATAAAGACCCTAAAGAGGCTTCGAGTCAACTGCAACAACACGTTAGCCAAGTTGAGAAATGGGCAAGGTTATGGGGAATAAAAATAAATGAACAAAAATGTACTCACATAACTTTTACCTTACGCAAAGAAACGTGCCCTCCAATCACTATTAACAACCATTTGGTGCCTCAACGATCCGAGACAAAATATCTTGGTATTCACCTGGATCGCCGCCTCACATGGAAGCCTCATATAGATGCAAAGCTGACGCAAATGAAACTTAAAGCTGCACAAATCCACTGGCTTATGGGTAGAAACTCTGTGCTTCATCTGGATTGTAAACTTCTACTATACAACTCAATTTTAAAATCAATTTGGTGCTACGGTATACAATTATGGGGCACTGCTTCCGCCTCTAACATAGAAAAAATACAACGCCGTCAAAATAAAATCCTAAGAATGATAACTGGTGCTCCATGGTATGTCAAAAACAGCAACATCCATAAGGATCTAAAAGTTCCACTAGTTAAATGCGAAATCCTGAAATATGTGGACAAGTATGTAAATAAGCTGGAAACACATCCAAACCCGCTCGCTCGAAGTATCTTGCAACATAGTGGACACTCCCGTCTAAAAAGGAGGGATACTATTGCGCTTAGATGAAGATAACTATTTATATTATG
Organism: Melanophora roralis; assembly: GCA_963583895.1. Taxonomy (NCBI): domain Eukaryota; kingdom Metazoa; phylum Arthropoda; class Insecta; order Diptera; family Rhinophoridae; genus Melanophora; species Melanophora roralis. The sequence continues at coordinate 50,333,795 of OY757188.1, forward strand.
AGAACGTAAATTTTAGTTTGGCACTGGCTGGACTAATATTATTTCCTTAGTCTTAAGATTTGAAAACTTATTGTTAGTTCGCTAAAGCGAAGATTCAATAATTAAAAATTATGCAAAAAAAAAAAAAAAAAAAAAAAAAAAAAAAAAAAAAAAAAAAAAAAAAAAAAAAAAAAAAAAAAATCTAGGTTTTTAAAAAAACGGATTTCTTATCAACAGAACTGTTCCCTCAAAATCCAAACTTTGTTTCTCTGCTTCCGCAAATAAGGAATTCAAGATTTCCTTTGGAATCCGGTCATGGCTTTGCTTTCAGGTATGTTCCAGAGGTTAAAATTGTTTCGACGGTGCCCAAAAAGTAAGAGGAAAGAACGGCATGTAACCCCAGAAGTTTGTTTTTTAAAGTTTTGAAATTATTTTTCGCGTTTAATTCAACTTTCGGAACAAATTAACCTCTTGAACATACCCGCATAGATAAAAGTAAATGTATTATATGCGCAATTTTCAATAAAATATTGAGAATCAAAATAAAAAAAATTTTATTTGGTTTGGAGATAAGCTAATTTAAAAAAGGTATATTTTACTAAAGTCATTAGGGTAATGCACTTTGCTATCGTTGTTGGGAACCAACTTAAATTTAAGGCATATTACCTTAAGAACATAGTTACTGCCATTCTTCCCTTTTTTTAGTTGAATTTATACTTTGTTTTTAGGAAATATAATCTATATAATTTTTTGTGTGTAGCTGACTATAAATATTTTAGAAAGTGAATTACATATTAAATAATTTTGTATTAAGTTGTAAATTTTTTGACATTTACTATTTCAAACACATAAAGAAAATGCATAGTGCGAATTTTTGAATTCATCTTGATACTACCTGTACTAGTGTACCCTGGTAAATACTTTGTACTTTTTTGAGGTAAAATGTTTAAAAATTAAAAATTTTTTTTAGCTTCTAAATCAAAATCAATTTTTGAAAAAAAAAAATATAAATTAAAACTTAGTTAATAATTAATAGCCTTGAAAAATACATCTAGGTTTACTGTTTGGGATGTTTAAAAAGCATTTACTTTTTTAGATGCATATGTAGGGTGACCATTTATTTCTGGTTCGAAATCAGTACGCTTTTCAGTTTTTATACTCAGAACCACCTTTAATTAGACCGATTTAATAAAAATCACTTTGTAAGTCGATTAAAGCCTTTCGATCCGTCTGGGTGTCTTTGTATTCTTGTAAAGAAACTATTTGATTTTTCAGTGAATTTTTTTGCTTGCTGTTCGTTGTGGAAGAATCGCATATTTATCTGCAATATTTGTTTGAAAATAAATGATTCCAGTGGTGTCGTATGCCAAGGCACGAATCATGTTTACCGTGGAATCTCCTTTTTTACCTATAAATGAATTTAAATTAGTAAAATTTTTAATGCATACATAGAGCATCAAATAGTGATTCTTTACCTGGTCGAATATACAGGTATCTCTTTGGAAGCGAATCGTAATCAAGAAAGTATGTATGATCTAAATGATGTACTTTTAACGGAAGTGGATTTCTTCAGTTTCATTACTATTATTTTCAATTTTTCTTTTTTTTTACAAATATTTTAATATTTATTGAATTTTTTCACAATACCACTCACTCAAAATATTACCGTTAACAATAAACGAAAAAAGTACAAACACAAATTGGCAAAAAAATCGTAGGCAACTTAGTTATTCACTTGTTGTTACGGCCTTTTGAATTTCGTTTGTAACGTATACGTTCAAAATTCTGGAGGGACGTGTAATTTAGTTTAGTGCATTATAATCAATTAAAAACTCGATTTTGATTTTTTTTTCAGTACATTAAATGAAAAATCAGTACATGTACTGATGAAATCAATAATACAATTTACATATTTATTTCTTTTATATATTATTATATTTATTGTTTGGTAATTATTTAATTATATATCTATATATATGTATATATATATATATATATATATATATATATATATATATATATATATATATATTTGTTATTTATTTAATGTATAACTAATTTTAACCTAAAATGTAATGCATAATTGTTTATTCAAGTTTAATATGACTGCCCAATTACTTACTATCACTGTTATTTATAAGATGTATTTCTTGTTGTGATAGCTATAAAAAAAATAAATAAAATAAAAAATTATGAAAAAACTTTATTCAAGCTTGAGGTCATTATATATTTTTCTTATTATTATTTTTATTCAATATTGCATCTTCAGGAATCTATTTAACAAATGTAACAAAAAATTATATATTAAAACACTGTCTGTTACATTAAAATAACACAAACAAAAGCTTACATGAACAATAATAGTCAAAATAATAAATAAACAAACAAACTAAAAGCTTATACAGTTTTTATTTTACTAATATTTAATCTTTGTTTTGCTTATAATATGTCTGTAGCTTTGAGCGCAATTTTCAGTGTCGCTCTTATAGTTCATTCTCTTAGTTTTTGGTATGTTAATTATATGTAGCATTTCCAGTGTGTACCGTTTATTGTGCTTCTCTTCTCTTTGTAATATCACCACATTGTCAAAGTTCGGTGTATGATTATTTTCTGCACAGTGGGCTGATAAGCCTGTTTTTTGTGTCAAATTTTTATTTCTGTTTTTAATATCCGATCTATGACCTGCCATTCTTGTTTTAAGTTTGTTCTTGGTTGTGCCAACGTAAACCTCATTACACTTGTTGTTGTTGTTTCCTAAGCAACTAATTTTGTATACCACGTTAGATGTTTCCATTTTGTCTACCTTGCTCTTGGTGTTGGTGAAAAGTGTCCGTAAAGTATTTTTCGATGTCGAAGCTAACTTAAATTTTTCTTTGGTGTAAATTCCTGAATTTTCTATTCTTTCCGATATTCCTGGTACGTATGTCATTGATTTGTATATAGTAGGAGGTGCCTGGTTTTGTTCTGCATTCTTCTTCTTGTTCGTATTTAATAGGCTCATTATAATTTTGTCCGGAAATGAATTTCTCTTTAATATATTGATGATTTTCATTTTATTTATGTTGTGGAATTGTTCATCACTAATTGTTAAGACTCTATTGATTAAATTTCGGGCTGTGTTCATAATTACCCGCTTTGGTTGGCATGAAAAATAATTAATTATCCTACCAGATGATGAGGGTTTCTGGTACCAATCCACTGTAACCTTATTACCCATTCTTATTAACATAGTATCTAAATATGGCAAACGTCCGTTCTCTTCTTGTTCTAAAGTTAACTTTATTTTATTGTTGAAACTGCTATTAAATTTACGAATTAAACAGAAACACGAATTAGAAAAATATAACAAAAGGACCATTAATGAACTAAAACTTAAAATAAACGAACATTTGACAACAGGAGAACAAGAGCAACTTTGGCGCAGCGGTATTTTGATACCGGTATTTTGATACCGGTATTTTGAGAAACAAATTATTTCGGTATCGGTATCAATACCGGTAACCAAATTTAAACGGTATCGGTAGCGGTATCGATTGCCAACCTTGGTCGAAAGGTGATAAAGTTATCGATGCTCACTCGCGCGTATTTTTGAATCAAGAAATGCCATATGAACGCGTGTATGAGGTGAACGAGTGTTTTAGAATAGCCATGAATATATCGGTCAGCACATAATCAGCTCAATATCGGTTAGGGAGCACTACAAGGCCACCGTTGCGGAGGCACAAAAGAGAACACGTCTAATGAAGCGTCTTACAACGGGTAAATCTGGTCTGTCTCCAAAAATAGTCGCTCCTCTGCATAAAATCCTGATAAGATCTAAAATTAAGTATGGTAGAACGTCTGCGGCCTTGCCCCCAAAAACAATAGATAAAGATATTGCAACTTTTTTAAATACGTCCCTTCGTAGATGCCTGGGCTTGACACCCTCCACTCCTATTCAAGCCATTTATGTTCTTGCCAATGAATTACCACCCAGAGAAAGATGTATTTTTCTCCCCGACAGAGAAATTCTTAACCTTAAAAACAGTAGCGCCTCAATTGCGAACAACAGGGAAGTTAAAACGAGTTACAGCCTACTTTTTGATGGTGTAAATCCTAATGATATCTTCAGGAATGATATCCACAAGTTATTCAATGAGTCATCTTTTGATAGTTTTCATGTTGTGTGGACTTCTAGTCACACAGGGGTGTGATTCAATGAAGAAGCTGATGAGATTGCAGAGGTGGAGTTTTGCTTGATCCACCAATTACTCCAAAGGAAGCGACACGTAAAATTTTAGGCTTACTAAGGCAAGAGTGGGACCCATTGTATGAAAAAGCATCGATGTCTACGGGCAGGCACTTTGCTAGTACTGCACCTGAGGTGCCAAGTTATCCTTGGTATAGTAATGCTGACATGCAATCTATGGAGGCTAAGCTGATCGTCTGAATCGTCTTTTTACTGGTCACACGTACATCAAAGTTCACCTGCACAGGATAGGGGCTGCGGAAAGCAATATATGTACAAGTTGTGAACGAATTGAGAATTCTACGCATCTGATTTTTGAATGCAGAAGATTTGATGACATAAGAGCAAAATGCTATTTTCCTAAGTTTAGTAATAATTTAATCGATTTACGTATGTAAATCAAGCTGTTTACACACACTTCAATGAGTAGTCGAATTTATCAAAGAGGCTAAAATAATATTTGAATATTGCATTGTTTTTAAAATATGGCACGTTAAATGATAAGTTTTATACAACAAAAGTAGGAAGAGAGGAAGAAAACTTTTTCGACTTAGAAGAAAGCGAAGAAGAAATGCTTTTTCGAAATGAACAAACAGAAGGGCGACCTTATAACCATACCGATATGGGGACGTCCAGACGTTCTTTTTACTATATATGAGATTATACACTGGCAATATAACCGTATGGTTAGATTTTAACTCAAAGCTCAAAAAAAATATGTTTTTGACGTAACCACTTGGGTTCGAAAGAATACGCTTTTAAGTGGCAGAGACCAAATCCAACATATTTAGCAGGGCAAATTTTCCAGGTTTTAGCTACAAATGTGAGATTTCTGTGAGGGATTGTTACCATTGTGGGGACAAAAGTAAGAGGGCCGGAATACCACTATATGGAAATAGTAGATTATGGTCAATACTTAATAACTGTAAAGGTATAAAACCGAAATTCATTTTGTAAAATGCGTTATAAATAATTAAGTCAATTTGGCTTACATGAGATTTCTGTGAGGAATTATGGCCATTGTCGAAAAGAAGGTAGAGGCCCAGAGTGCCACTATATGGAAATATTAGCTTTTGGCCAATGCTTAATAGCTGTATACACAGAAAGAAAAAACACATTCTAAAATCAAGATTTTTATCAAATAGAAAAAATTTGTTGTTTTAATATGTTATTTTACATTTTAAAACAAAGTGTCTTGGTGGCCTAGAGGTAGCGCGCTTGTGCTGCAGTGCGAAAAGTCCCTGGTTCGAATATCAGCTACGAAAAGTTAAAAAAAAATAAATTGTAAATTTTAAGTATCTATAAAATAAGAAAGCTTCATAATTAAAAAAAATTACACATAATTTTTGGATTACGGGATTAAGCCTAAATTAATGTTTAAAGCTTACATCAACTACGGTTTCAAACTTAAAACAATACTTTTTTGACTTAAGTGTGACTAAAAGCAAAAATCGTACTTTTTTTAAGAAATTTCGTGCTTGGTTGAAGAAAATCTGTACTCACCGTACTTTTGACACCGCTACCCAAATTGATTTTGTAATATGTGTTATAAATGATTAAGTCAATTTGGCACACATTTGAGATTTCTGTGAGCAATTATGGCCATAGTGGAAAAAGAAGGTAGAGGGCCCGTAATACCACTTTATGGAAGTTGTAGCTTATGGTCAATACTAAATACCTGTATAAGTAGAATACCTAAATTGATTTTGTGAAATGTGTTACATATAGGGTTGCCAGACGGGCCTGATTTGGCCTGATTTTCAAGTTTTTTAATGCGCATTAAGTGTAAAGTGAAAAAGTAATTTGTCAAGTTTTTTTGTAAGCTAATTTTTTTCTCAAGTTTATTATAGCTATGTAATAATACTTAAAAAAGTATGTTTATATATGTATCTAAAAAACAAATCTAAAGCCCATATTTTTATTATCAACACAACTAAGGACTAATATGATACTTTTTTTTCTGTGCAATTAAAGTTTCAAAAATATTGTTCTCTTTCAGTACAATTATAATTAAAGCGCCAACACTGATATTTACCCCATTGCTCAACACTAGTAAATTGATATCATTGAACAGCTGTTTTTCAATACGTACATTGAAGCTTTTGGAAATAAAAATTGAGTTTATATTTTTGTTTGTTGATTTGTTTCTGTTATTTTTACTTTTTATAACATTTTTGTTTTTATTCTAATAATTTTTATGAAAAACATTAATAATTAAATAAAAAAACAATAGCGTGGGTGTTTTTATTTGTCAAGTTTTTTTTCAAAATCAAGTTTTTATTTGGTCAATATCAAGCTTTTTGGCAAATAGGATCTGGCAAGCCTAGTTACATACCATTAAAAAATAATATATATTAGTCAAAATTCCAGGCAAATTTAACTCAGCGAATTAATTAGACACGTCTTTGAAATTATCTTATACATTTAATTATTTGGTTGACAGTTGAAAAGTTTAACAGAAAATAAAAATAAAGGTACAAAAAATAATTATATAGAAAATAAGGTAATAAAACAGTTTTGAATTAAATTTAAAGGAAATACAAATAATACGAAGGGATTTAAAAAGTAAGTTATTTAACAAATTTATTGCTCTTTTTTTATAAATAGTCAAAACTGTTCTTTGCAGCAACTTAAAGACACACTTGCCACCAACAAACAAATCAGTCATATTCTAGTCAAATTTTGGCCCCCAGAAATCAGTCCCTGTCATCTGCTGATTAGAGGCAGTTCAAGATGTTGTTTCTGTACATTTGTCAAAGGCAGATTTATTTTTTTTCTTCAAAAATTAATGTAGCTGGTTTCGAAAACAGCATCAGCAACTATCTTTTATTTTAGGTATGTCACAGAGGTTTAATTCTTTTCAACAGTAACCAACAATGTAACGACCCATTTAGAAGAAGAAAATTATGTTTGGCCAAGGCCAAAGGATTTGTACTTTAAAATCTTGTTCCTGTTTATATAAATACAGCTATATAACCATGGACGTTGTTTCCAAGCTAGAGTCCTGCAATACTGAATTCTCTTTTCTAAATAGCAGTGAACTCATTTTAACACTTTGAATGCTATTTACCACACATCAAATGTAGAAAATGAAAGAGATAGAAAAAAATTTCATTCACAATGTAAAGCTTAGTTTAGACGATATGTGATATGTTAGGCGTTTACACGATATATTGAAAGTAACACATTTTTTGGTGTCAACATATGTACTTCAGCAAATGAAATGTCAGCATAAGAATTATCATACGATTTTTGCGTTTATAAGATATGTTGAATTTTATATGCTGAGACGTATAAGCAGTTGTTGAGAAATGTCATGTATGTTTGAAAGTACTTCTTTTTCATAATATATATGATCTCAATCTCGTAGTGTGCGGACGTGTACGCGAATGTTAATTAGAAAATATACATGTTAGTAATAGGTGGCAAACATTTTTATCAATATACATTCATATATACGTAAGTAAGGAAAGTAAAGAAACAATACAAAAGAAAACAAACTAAATAAACAAAGGAAACGGTAAATGAGTGACAGTAATCGTCGTGACAGTGGGCCTAATAGCAGACATGCTTACATTGTGTTAAGCTCCACAAGCGTTAGCAATGAAAATATTATATACCCGGAACATAATAGGAACTATTTAAGCGAAAACCCAAAAATATATACAATCAATTTAAGTGCAAGTGTGCAAAATTTAAACAAATGTACTGAACAAGGGACAAATTAAGCCCAATCTCTTTTTAAAAATTATAAATAAAAAAAACCCTGGTACCTTCCTCACGGTCTTCTTTATTAAATTCTGGAATTGAACCTACCGTTACTAAAGGCGTCCCAGCCGACTTTCTTCAGACACTCCAAAAGTTCAGGTAGGGATGGACCGCTATATAACAGTTTTTAAAAGGGGCGGAAGACCCAAATTGGCAGAGGTTACCAACACAGCAAATATGTCGAAAGATTAAAAAAAGCCAACCTCATCGCAAAATTGTTTTGCAATGCTGCAAGAGGAAAACGATCCAAGCCCACTGAGAGGAAGTCATTTAAGTCTCTCCCAATTTATTTGAGGGGAAAAAAAATTAAACGACCTTATAAAGTTTTTAGTGAGATTCGTCGGTGAAAACAACTTCTATGTGTCGTGGTAGCATTTTTTAAAATTAAATTCAAGTGAATCACGAAAATTCTTACCGCACCCCGGTTTTGGATCTTTAAAAACATAAGAAAAACTTCTACACCTACCAACTTTAGAACGCAGAAGGCCTTCAGGTTGTTGCCAAAGGTATTGATTAAAGTGTTGACCCGTAAGACATTAAAGCCAGTTTGTGCAGCAAAGTCTTTAAAGCCAAGTTTGTATCAAACATTAGAAACGGAGAAAGGTATCCTCAACCATTATTCCGAGAGAAGCTTAAGCCTGGTGATGTAAATTAAAAAAAAAATTGAGACTCACCACATTTATGACCTCTAAATATAGAGTAGTAAATGTAGAGTTGTAGTTGAAGCGCCACATAAGCGATCTGGGCCCGTACAATGGTTGACCTGCCAGGAATATGGTCACACCGAAGCTGTGCGTGGGGACCTTAATGCTACGACCAAGTGCGAGAAACCAAAAGATGATCCTAAGGTCAGCGCCGGCGCTACACTTTTTGTTACTTGGTGCACTTTTTGAAAGGGCCGCCCTTATATGTCCGTTTCTTCATCACCCAAGAGGTAGAACTTTCGATGCATTTTTTTTTTAAAGGTACAATCCTCTTCAAAAATAATAAATATTTTTAATCTATATAACTTCAAGTAGTTTTCAAAATAAACTTCAATATTAAAGAAAAAATAATAATAAAAATAATAAAACGAAATAAATCGTTATAAAATTAAAATTTAATTCTACGCGCTTTTATTTTTGCAAAAACATTAATTAGGTCATTATAATCCAAGTTTTCTAATAGATCACTTTCAATCGCTAAAGTTGCTTACCCTGTTAATCTTTCCTGTGTCATTGTAGTTCTTAAATAGTTTTTTGTAATTTTTAATTTTGAAAAACTACGTTCTACGGAAGCTACTGTAATAGGTATTTTTAACAAAATATTTAGAGCAATTACTACATTTGGAAACCGTATTTCTAATTTTTTTTCAAAAATAAATTCTAATGTTTTAATAGACGAAGTAGGTTATTCTGAAATCAATGTTGAAAATGTTTTTAATCCATCAAATAATTCTAATCCGCCTTCATCGCAATCCTTATCTTCTGTTAAATATTTTTCTAATGATAAACAATTATTGCGTATTGTTTCGGCGTACATCCGATTTTTCCGTAGGAAATTGAGAAATAAAACAACACCAATTAAGAGTTGAATTTAAGTAGGTAAATCTTTATTTTTATTTTGAAGTTACCTTAAAAAGGTTATTTTGTATGAAGATACAATCTATGAATTTGGCACGTAGTGCAGTTGTTGATAACCAATAGACGAAAATTATTAGTTATGTATACTTATGTAAAAAGGTAGCCAACAATATTTAAGTACCGTTAGCGGTTCATGTAATAAACTATAAAAGGCTAAGTATTAACCTATTACAGGCCGAACTCACTGTTTTGTACTTAAACATTGCCGGCCACCTTGCAACGATGCAGTTTGTTGCAAATAAATAAATAAAATAAGTCATTAAGGACTTCTGATGATAAGGAAGTTTGAGTCATTAAGGACTCCTGTTGAGACGAAAGTTTGAGTCATTAAGGACTCCTGTGGACTGTATAAATATGGTGAAGTTGAGTCATTAAGGACTCCTGTGGACTGTATAAATATTTTAAAGTTGAATCCATTTGTCTCTGGGAAGGGAAAAGGTTAGTACTTGTAAATTGATAAAAAGTGATATAAAATTATAATTCATTTAAAACTACAAGTTTGGTTATTGGTCGATTCATTATCCCATTCTGAGTACGAATATCAGCCACACGAACGTGACCATCAGAACCGGTATAAACATTCTCGACAATACCTAATTTCCACGAAGTGGCTGGTAATTGTTCGTTTCTGACAACTACTAGATCATTAATAGCAATGTCTCTTTCTGAATGTTTCCACTTATAACGTTTGTGCAAAGTGACCAAATACTCTTCTTTCCATCTTTTGCAAAATTGATGAATCATAGCCTTTACCTTACGATATCGATTGACTATACTTATTGACTCATCATAAATTGTAGGTTCGGGTGGAGCTAGGATAGCGGATCCAATCAAAAAATGACCAGGAGTAAGAGACACAGGCTCATCAGGATTATCAGGCATTAGACAAAGCGGACGCGAATTTAAACACGCTTCGATCCTAGTCAGGATCGTAGATAATTCCTCAAAGGTATATTTCGACGCCTGCATTTCCTTTCGAAAATGAAGCTTGAAACTTTTTACCCCAGCTTCCCAAAGACCCCCCATGTGAGGGGCCCCAGCTGGTATAAATCGCCATTCTAAACCCTGATAACCAAACGTAGAAAGCATTCTGGCCTGACATTCTTTCAAAAACGTTTTAAAATCCCTTGAAATTTCATTCGCTGCCCCCACAAAATTTGTACCATTATCTGAGAACATGGTTCTAGGGCAACCTCGACGAGAAATAAACCTGTTAAACGCAGCCAAAAAGGTATCCGTTGACAAATCCGATGCTGCTTCTAAATGTATTGCCTTCGTGGAAAAGCAAACGAAAATACAAACATATCCTTTCGTGATCTTACAAGACCTGCCATGGTAATTTTTAATATCGAAAGGGCCAGCGAAATCAACCCCAGTGGTAGTGAAGGCCCGATCCAAACTTGTACGTTCAGGGGGAAGAGCAGCCATTATTTGACTACAAGAGCGTTGTCGATCAATAAGACAACGTTTGCAACGACGAACAACTGTGCGAACCAGAGTCCGCAATCTGGGTACCCAATACTCACAACGATATATTCTAAGCATCAGTTGACTACCACCGTGAATAGACATTTTATGTATGAACTCTGCCATCAGTTTAGCAAATCGAGAAACATACGGAAGAATAATGGGATATTGTTCACGATATGATAACGAAGGGGACTTAACGAGTCGGCCATTCAATCGCATAACTTGTCGTTTATCAAGAAAGGGATTCAAGGGTAGCAAAGAACTTTTCGATGGTAACGTGCCCTTATCCAAAAGACATTTATACTCCTCAGCGCAAAACGACTTCTGAGCAACAATAGCCAAACGTAATTTGACCCTATTAAGTTCATCACTGGACACAACACACGTTCTATATTCAAAGCGCCCCCTACAAGCAGAATGTGTGGAATGAAGAAAGCGATAAATATACGCAATAACACGCAAAGCTCTATTCAATGTAGAAAACCTATCCAATACATCTTCAAATTTCGAGAAAAATGAAGCATGCACTTTAACTTTGCGACTTTCAATGTCCGTATCAAGATCTTGAAGATTATTTGTGTCCCACTGTGATTCTTCCTCCCCAAGCCACGACGGGCCATGCCACCAAAGACTGCTATTCGATAAAGTGAGAGGATCTACCCCCCGGCTGCCCAAATCGGCAGGATTATCCTCAGAGCGAACGTGAAACCAATTATGGTTCCCCGTATTCTCTTGAATACGACACACTCTGTTTGCCACGAAGGTGGTCCACGAACAAGGAGGTTTACCCAACCAAGCAAGGACGATCGTAGAATCCGTCCAACAATAAATTTTTCGAAGAGAGATATCAATTTCATCAAGTACGCCTCTCAGCAGCTCCGAAGCCAAAACCGCACCACACAATTCAAGTCGCGGCAAAGAAACTGACTCAATTGGAGCTACCTTCGTCTTCTATAATAATAAATTAGTATGAATCTCCCCATTTGGACACTTAATACGGATATAAATTACCCCAGCGTATGCCTTTTCAGAGGCATCCGAAAAGACATGAAGTTCAGTATTCGAATTTTCATAATATCTAACCCATCGTGGTATCTTAATAAAGTTCATTTTATCTAAAACTTCAACAAACTTTAGCCATTCCCCCTTCGTTGAAGTGGGAAGATAATCATCCCAATCAATGTTATCCAGCCAAATACGCTGCATAATCATCTTAGCCCTGACTATAATTGGGCTTAACCAACCAATTGGATCAAAAAATTCCGCGATAGTAGACAATACTTCCCTCTTTGTATATTCCAGTTTGACCTCTAGTGGAAAAACTTTAAAAAAGAATGAATCTAACTGTGCATTCCAGAGAATCCCCAAGGTTTTCGAACTGCTGGCCTCTTCAAATACCAACAGTTTCGAGTCAACTTAGTATTCAGACGGTAACCCCTTCAAAATTGACTTATCATTCGCGGTCCATTTCCTGAGTTTAAACCCAGCCGACAGCAGTGCAGTGTTTATCTGATCCCGTGCCGCCACAGCACTCAAGACATCGTGCGCTCCGGTTAACACGTCGTCGACGTACATTCCTCTTCTCAAAATATTCGCGGCGAGGGGGAACTCTTCCTGACAATCATTTGCCAACTGCAAAAGAGTCCGAATGGCCAGGTAGGGAGCACAATTTAAACCAAAGGTTACAGTTTGCAGTTCATACTCGGATACCTGCTCCCGAGACGAACTTCGATATATAATTCGTTGAAAAGGGGTGTGATTTGGATGAACACGAATTTGCCTGTACATCTTCGAAATATCACAATTAAACACAAATTCGTATAAGCGCCAACGCACAATTAATGAAACTAAATCAGTCTGCAAGGTAGGACCTACAAAAAGACAGTCGTTCAAACTATTCCCATTTGACGTCCTATTTGACGCATTGAAAACGACTCTCAGTTCTGTACTTTTTTTCTCAGGTTTAATCACGGGATGATGGGGCAAATAGCATGACAAGGTAACGGCTCGGTCCGTAGGTTTCACAGGACGCATATGATCTGACGCCAAATAATCCATTAAAACCTCATCATACATACTCTTTATCTCAGGCTTACGTACGAGAGAAGATTCAATCCTACAAAACTGTATCATAGCACCCGTTTTTGAAATTCCCAAATTTAACTCGTTGGGAAACTCTGGTCTAAAAGGTAAAGACACAATATATCAACCCGAAGTATCACGTTTGGTAGTTTTCCGATAAATTTCCTCACAGACCTTATCCGCAGGTGAAACAATCCTACCCCGTGGAGCCTCCTCGATTTCCCAAAATTTCAAAAGATTCTGATTTAAGCTATCTTCCTCGGAGAAGGAAACAGCTGTGGAAAAGACCCTTATATGATCACCACTAACAGAATTGGTTGGGCCTGTCAGAATCCATCCAAAAACGGTTTTCTGAGCCATTAACGATCCAAAAATATTTCGACGAACTTCATCAAGAATGATTTCGGGGTATAAGTCAGTGCCGAGTAAAAGATCTACTGGTCTGCTTACGTAAAAGTTGCAGTCCGCCAATTGTAAATTTGGTAATTCACCCTTTATATCCGAGGGACAAATAAAGGACGGTAAATTACCCGAAATCGAAGATAAAACGAGGGCCGATGTCGATAAATTAATCCGATTGTCTACCGGAGACCCAACTTTAATCGAAAAAATTTTTGTAGAAGTAGTAGAAGCCCCTGAATCAACGCCGGAAATCTTAACATTCGTAGAATGTGACGAAAGTCGTAATTGATTTCGCAAACGCTCAGAAATAAAGGAAGCTTCAGACGCTGGGTCTATTAGTGCCCTTGCTGGGTACGTAGTACCATGACAAATAATAGAGACTATAGCAGTACCTAATAACACAAACGAATTCTGTGCTATGTGATAAACTTGACGATTTGAATTAGCGCGGGCAGCGGCCGATGTTGAAGGCAACTCGCTTTAGCTGTATCGGCCATACTCGGCGTCGATACAGTAGATACAGACACTTCCCGATGAAGCAAGGTGTGGTGTCTTTTGTTACAAATAAAACAACTATGTTCGCTCTTGCAATCCTTCACCTCATGTGACCTTGAAAGACAATTGACGCAACAATGAAATTTCTTAATGTTCGAAAAGCGGTCAGAAACAGACAAATTCTTAAAACGGCGACAAATTCGCAATACATGATTTTGTTTCGGACATAAAATACAAGTATTCGATAAACTGGTACTAGACAAATGAGACTTTACCTTTTGCTCTTTAACTTTTTTATCAGACTCCATATACGTTAAATCGCGTATACAATCTAAAGTCTGAATCCTTTCCGTTATAAACAGATCTAAATCCTTCCACAAGGATAAGGCAGTTTTGTCCCTAATCGTCTGTTCCCAAAGCGTGACCGTCTGAGATGGTAATCGCTGTATACAAATAAATACAATAAGTGGATCCCAGTTCTCAGTCGATATATTATAAATTGACATTGCTGTCAAAAACCCATTAATACCGCGTTGTAGCGTCTTCAAAGCCGAACTAGTCTCCTTCGCGATCGATTCTAAACTGAACAAACACTTTAATTGATTATTGACCAACATGCGAGGATTTTCGTATGTGTCCTTCAAATTCTTCCAAGGTATTTCAAACCCAGAATTTGTCAACGGACACTTTGATACAATATTCTTGGCATCCTTACCGGTCCTCTTTATTAAATAACACAATCTTTCGATGTTACTAAGACGACTATTATTTATATATAAAGCTGTAAAAAGATTTTTAAATGTCGGCCATGAAAGATAATCCCCATCAAAGTTATCCGTATCACATGGCGGAAGCGGTAAATTGTGACAAACATTCTCATTATTTGGCGCAACATTTCCTATAGTAGGATTTTCGGCTGCCTTAGATTTGGCCTGAAGCTCATCAATTTTAATACGCATAGCCGTTAAACATCTGGCATAAGTATTAAACGTGCTCTGATATTTCCCAGCAACCACTTCAGAACCCTCCGGTGATGTCTTCGAAAAAGCATCAATATCAGATAAGCATTGTTCATATTTATCCTTCACATTTTCCCATAACTTCTTTAACTCATCACTCAATACCTCTATATGATATATATGCTGGTCTTCTTCACGAATTTTATTAAAATTCACTTCAAATTTAAAAACAGCATCTGAGGCGTGAGTAAACCCTTCGAGTAGTTTAAACGACATATTTAAGTTAATATTATGACAAAAGTTATTTCAAAACTGGGAAAAAGGTCAAGCAAAAATATGGCAGCGTTCAATACTGTATTAAAATATTCAAACTTTTTTATAAAAAATTACTAATCAATTTTATATAGACAATTCGACCGAACGTAGGGTGACTCTGCAATTCCAGTAAGAGGGAAGAAGACGATATCTTTTATTAATTTTCTTCACAATAATTATGATAAATTCACGAAACGAATCAATATTAAACACAATTTTCCTTTATTTATTCTTTTTTTACTATTTAAATTATTAAAACTTGTTTTTCAATAAATTTATTTAGTTTATTTTCAAAATATATTTATACATATATGTATATGTGTACGTATGTATGTGAACTATTCCGTTTTGTTGCAACCCCCGTTAATTTTTTTTTTTGCTTACACGGCCGCAATATTAAGTCAACTTAATTTTTTACAATTTCTTTTTATTTATTAACTTTTAAATTTTTTTCTTTTTAATTCACAGATTTATTTAACACTTTTAATTAAATTTTATTGTTTAAGCTGTCCGTCCGCGTAAACAAACTTAGTTTTGACAAACTAACGATCGCGAGTTGCAAAAAAATCGAAATGCGGTTGATTTAAATGTTTTATGATCATTAATAAACCAATAACCAATTGCTTTTCTTTTGTTTTATGTAAAAAGCACATATACATAAATATGAAAAATATGCACATATGTTTTTATTTCTTTTTCTATTTAAAAACACAAATCACTTTTAATCAATTTACTAACCTGTGTTCCTTTATATATTTGTTGAATTTAATCCTCGAAAAAGGCGATGACACTCTTAAGGGTTGTTTTATCCGGTTCGTAAGGACCAATGTTTCGGCGTACATCCGATTTTTCCGTAGGAAATTGAGAAATAAAACAACACCAATTAAGAGTTGAATTTAAGGAGGTAAATCTTTATTTTTATTTTGAAGTTACCTTAAAAAGGTTATTTTGTATGAAGATACAATCTATGAATTTGGCACGTAGTGCAGTTGTTGATAACCAATAGACGAAAATTATTAGTTATGTATACTTATGTAAAAAGGTAGCCAACAATATTTAAGTACCGTTAGCGGTTCACGTAATAAACTATAAAAGGCTAAGTATTAACCTATTACAGGACGAACTCACTGTTTTGTACTTAAACACGTATGTCATGTAAATTCTGTGAGGATATTTTATGCATCTCGTGTTAAAATTTGAAAATTCTATTATGCTCTCTAATTTGCTTAAAACACTCTGTCACAGACATGATAGCTTGGTCTAATACTTTGTAATAAAATTCAATTTTAAATCTATGTTTCGGATCTGAAATTACTTCATCTCTTCCCTCATAGGAAAAATGGGACGGTTTCTTGCGGCTTCTTAGTGTTGAAGATGTTGGAAAAGATGCTGTGACCTCTAGTTTTAAGGCAATTTCCTTTGCTTCATTAATAAAAAGTTCAAAACGTTCATCGCTTCGAAGTTTATTCAAGAAATCTTTGCAAGAGGATAAAATATTAGTTGAGAATTTTTTTATTTCTATTTTGCAAAAAATAACTGACATTCATATGGCTATTATCAAAAATGTATCATTATCTAAGTTCTTATGTTGTTGCTTACGGTAGAATAAAGACCACTAAAAATATACTGTTCATATTGAAAGAGAAGATGTCATGAAAAATGTGTGGCGTGCGTGTGTATGTAGATTTTGTATTTTATTCAATTGTTGTTGCTTACGATAGAATAAAGACCACTAAAAATATACTGTTCATATTGAAAGAGAAGATGTCATGAAAAATGTGTGGCGTGCGTGTGTATGTAGATTTTGTATTTTATTCAATTGTTGCTGCTTTCGATAGAATAAAGACCACTAAAAATATACTGTTCATATGGAAAGAGCAGATGTCATAAAAAATGTGTGGCGTGCGTGTGTATGCAGATTTTGTATTTTATTTAATTGTTGTTGCTTACGATAGTATAAAGACCACTAAAAATATAAATTATAACTTTCGAAGTTATTTTGTTCAAAAAAAAAACAAATATTTAGTTCACTTTAAATTAAAAACCACTGTTGAAAAGGCAAAGGCCGAGCCAGCAATTTCCAATGGATTTGGAATAAAATGCAAATGCAAATAAAACACTTAATTTACTATGCAAATGTATTTATATTAAAATTCCTTGAAGAAACACAATAATTCATTAGGAAATAATATTTAGTTAATAATAATAAGTATCTACTTTTTGGTTTGAAAATTACTGGAATACAAAATATAAAATTCTAAAGTCCAAGAAGTGCTAGGTCACCTCGCAAAGATCAACAGAAAATGGCGAAGGCGCCAGAACTTAACTTGGTAATTACAAGCTTCGTTAAAAAAAAATGAAAAAATTATTAATTATGTTGCCATGTTTTTAAATGACAATTTGTACTAAATAAGTGTTGTCAATTTTTTATAAAATAAAAAAATCATGGCGATTTTGGGAGTTGTGCTAACAACTACTTTATTGATTCATGCTTAAATTAGAACTGCACTAAAGAATTTTATTTTAATTATACGATAAAAAATAAAGGTACAAAAAATAATTATATAGAAAATAAGGTAATGAAACAGTTTTGAATTAAATTTAAAGGAAATACAAAGAATACGAAGGGATTTAAAAAGTAAGTTATTTAACAAATTTATTGCTCTTTTTTTATAAATAGTAAAAACTGTCCCTTGCAGCAACTTAAAGACACACTTGCCACCAACAAACAAATCAGTCATATTCTAGTCAAATTTTGGCCCCCAGAAATCAGTCCCTGTCATCTGCTGATTAGAGGCAATTCAAGATGTTGTTTCTGTACATTTGTCAAAGGCAAAATTTTTTTTTTTCTTCAAAAATTAATGTAGCTGGTTTCGAAAACAGCATCAGCAACTATCTTTTATTTTAGGTATGTCACAGAGGTTTAATTCGTTTCAACAGTAACCAACAATGTAACGACCTATTTAGAAGAAGAAAATTATGTTTGGCCAAGGCCAAAGGATTTGTACTTTAAAATCTTGTTCCTGTTTATATAAATACAGCTATATAACCATGGACGTTGTTTCCAAGCTAGAGTCCTGCAATACTGAATTCTCTTTTCTAAATAGCAATGAACTCATTTTAGCACTTTGAATGCTATTTACCACACATCAAATGTAGAAAATGAAAGAGATAGAAAAAAATTTCATTCACTAATTTGACATCCACTTAAACATGATACAATTTTCTATTGAACAATGTAAAGCTTAGTTTAGACGATATGTGATATGTTAGGCGTTTACACGATATGTTGAAAGTAACACATTTTTTGGTGTCAACATATGTACTTCAGCAAATGAAATGTCAGCATAAGAATTAGCATACGATTTTTGTGTTTATAAGATATGTTGAATTTTATATGGTGATACACATGCTGAGACGTATAAGCAGTTGTTGAGAAATGTCATGTATGTTTGAAAGTACTTCTTTTTCATAATATATATGATCTCAATCTCGTAGTGTGCGGACGTGTACGCGAATGTTAATTAGAAAATATACATGTTAGTAATAGGTGGCAAACATTTTTATCAATATACATTCATATATACGTAAGTGAGGAAAGTAAAGAAACAATACAAAAGAAAACAAACTAAATAAACAAAGGAAACGGTAAATGAGTGACAGTAATCGTCGTGACAGTGGGCCTAATAGCAGACATGCTTACATTGTGTTAAGCTCCACAAGCGTTAGCAATGAAAATATTATATACCCGGAACATAATAGGAACTATTTAAGCGAAAACCCAAAAATATATACAATCAATTTAAGTGCAAGTGTGCAAAATTTAAACAAATGTACTGAACAAAGGACAAATTAAGCCCAATCTCTTTTTAAAAAATATAAATAAAAAAACCCTGGTACCTTCCTCACGGTCTTCTTTATTAAATTCTGGAATTGAACCTACCGTTGCTAAAGGCGGTCCCAGCCGACTTTCTTCAGACACTCCAAAAGTTCAGGTAGGGATGAACCGCTATAACAGTTTTTAAAAGGGGCGGAAGACCCAAATTAGCAGAGGTTACCAACACAGCAAATATGTCGAAAGATTAAGAGAAGCCAACCTCATCGCAAAATCATTTTGCAATGCTGCAAGAGGAAAACGATCCAAGCCCACTGAGAGGAAGTCATTTAAGTCTCTCCCAATTTATTTGAGGGGGAAAAAAATTAAACGACCTTATAAAGTTTTTAGTAGGATTAGTCGGTGAAAACAACTTCTATGTGTCGAACATAAAACGTGGTAGCATTTTTCAAAATTAAATTCAAGTGAATCACGAAAATTCTTACCGCACCCCGGTTTTGGATCTTTAAAAACATAAGAAAAACTTCTACACCTACCAACTTTAGAACGCAAAAGGCCTTCAGGTTTTGCCAAAGGTATTGATTCAAGTGTTGACCCGTAAGACATTAAAGCCAGTTTGTGCAGCAAAGTCTTTAAAGCCAAGTTTGTATCAAACATTAGAAACGGAGAAAGGTATCCTCAACCATTATTCCGAGAGAAGCTTAAGCCTGGTGATGTAAATTAAAAAAAAAAATTGAGACTCACCCCATTTATGACCTCAAAATATAGAGTAGTAAGTGTAGAGTTGTAGTTGAAGCGCCACATAAGCGATCTGGGCCCGTACAATAGTTGAACTGCCAGGAATATGGTCACACCGAAGCTATGCGTGGGGACCTTAATGCTACGACCAAGTGCGAGAAACCAAAAGATGATCCTAAGGTCAGCGCCGGCGATACACTTTTTGTTACTTTGTGCACTTTTTGAAAGGGCCGCCCTTATATGTCCGTTTCTTCATCACCCAAGAGGTAGAACTTTCGATGCATTTTTTTTAAAGGTACAATCCTCTTCAAAAATAATAAATATTTTTAATCTATATAACTTCAAGTAGTTTTCAAAATAAACTTCAATATTAAAGAAAAAATAATAATAAAAATAATAATAAAACGAAATAAATCGTTATAAAATTAAAATTTAATTCTACGCGCTTTTATTTTTGCAAAAACATTAATTAGGTCATTATAATCCAAGTTTTCTAATAGATCACTTTCAATCGCTAAAGTTGCTTACCCTGTTAATCTTTCCTGTGTCATTGTAGTTCTTAAATAGTTTTTTGTAATTTTTAATTTTGAAAAACTACGTTCTACGGAAGCTACTGTAATAGGTATTTTTAACAAAATATTTAGAGCAATTACTACATTTGGAAACCGTATTTCTAATTTTTTTTCAAAAATAAATTCTAATGTTTTAATAGACGAAGTAGGTTATTCTGAAATCAATGTTGAAAATGTTTTTAATCCATCAAATAGTTCTAATCCGCCTTTATCGCAATCCTTATCTTCTGTTAAATATTTTTCTAATGATAAACAATTTTTGCGTATGTCATGTAAATTCTGTGAGGATATTTTATGCATCTCATGTAAAAATTTGAAAATTCTATTATGCTCTCTAATTTGCTCAAAACATTCTGTCACAGACATGATAGCTTGGTCTAATACTTTGTAATAAAATTCAATTTTAAATCTATGTTTCGGATCTAAAATTACTTCATCTCTTTCCTCATAGGAAAAATGGGACGGTTTCTTGCGGCTTCTTAGTGTTGAAGATGTTGGAAAAGATGCTGTGACCTCTAGTTTTAAGGCAATTTCCTTTGCTTTATTAATAAAAAGTTCAAAACTTTCATCGCTTCGAAGTTTATTCAAGAAATCTTTGCAAGAGGATAAAATATTAGTTGAGAATTTTTTTATTTCTATTTTGCAAAAAATAACTGACATTCATATGGCTATTATCAAAAATGTATCATTATCTAAGTTCTTATGTTGTTGCTTACGGTATAATAAAGACCACTAAAAATATACTGTTCATATGGAAAGAGAAGTTGTCATAAAAAATGTGTGGCGTGCGTGTGTATGTAGATTTTGTAGTTTATTAAATTGTTGTTGCTTACGATAGAATAAAGACCACTAAAAATATACTGTTCATATTGAAAGAGAAGATGTCATGAAAAATGTGTGGCGTGCGTGTGTATGTAGATTTTGTATTTTATTCAATTGTTGTTGCTTTCGTTAGAATATAGACCACTAAAAATATACTGTTCATATGGAAAGAGCAGATATCATAAAAAATGTGTGGCGTGCGTGTGTATGCAGATTTTGTATTTTATTCAATTGTTGTTGCTTACGATAGTATAAAGACCACTAAAAATATAAATTATAACTTTCGAAGTTATTTTGTTCAAAAAAAAAACAAATATTTAGTTCACTTTAAATTAAAAACCACTGTTGAAAAGGCAAAGGCCGAGCCAGCAATTTCCAATGGATTTGGAATAAAATGCAAATGCAAATAAAACACTTAATTTATTATGCAAATGTATTTATATTAAAATTCCTTGAAGAAACACAATAATTCATTAGGAAATAATATTTAGTTAATAATAATAAGTACATACTTTTTGGTTTGAAAATTACTGGAATACAAAATATAAAATTCTAAAGTCCAAGAGGTGCTAGGTCACCTCGCAGAGATCAACAGAAAATGGCGAAGGCGCCAGAACTTAACTTGGTAATTACAAGCTTCGTTAAAAAAAATGAAAAAATTATTAATTATGTTGCCATGTTTTTAAATGACAATTTGTATTAAATAAGTGTTGTCAATTTTTTATAAAATAAAAAAATCATGGCGATTTTGGGAGTTGTGCTAACAACCACTTTATTGATTCATGCTTAAATTAGAACTGCACTAAAGAATTTTATTTTTATTATCCGATAACTTAAACAGAATATTAATTTGTATGGTAAGCAATAACTTAAACCAAATATTAATTTGCATGGTAATCAAAATGACGCTTTGGTTATTTTGCAATATTGATTACTTGGAAGTTTATTTAACTGTCTGCATTTATGTCAGCAATTCAATTATTGTGAAACAGTTTGTAAAAAGGACATTCAACGTTTCTTGCGTTAACGTATACTGTTCATATGAAATGAGAAAATTTTATGAAAGATATGATGTGTTTTAATTATAAGATCATAGAACATTAAAAAATTACTGTTTGTTGGTACTTGTACGACGCATGTGTGGTTGTGTGTATTTTGTGTTTTGGTTATTTGTTTTTATTGTTAATATTTTAACTATTTTGTTCATACCTATGCTAATAGATATCATTTTGCGTTAATATTTTTTTTTTTAAATTTATAAAGATCATCAAAAATTAAATTGCCGACCTTAAATTTCGGCGCCCGGTTTTACTGTGCCAACTGTGCATATGAAAGCGCCGGCCCTGCCTAGGGTGAAGAATTGCAGACCACTCTCCCATTATAATCACTATTTTTAGTCCTCAACATACTTTAACTAGTGATATTTTTTTTACAGTTTATTTGTCAGCAACCACTGCTCGGAAAGCAAACCGCTAAAAACTCCCGAAGACATCGATGATTATCTGAGCAGCATTAATAAGAACAAAAAAAATCCGTTGAACATGCTTCCTCTAACTATCGTCAGACTAAATACAACAAAATTTTTCCAGCCGA
Organism: Melanophora roralis; assembly: GCA_963583895.1. Lineage (NCBI taxonomy): Eukaryota > Metazoa > Arthropoda > Insecta > Diptera > Rhinophoridae > Melanophora > Melanophora roralis. The sequence goes on from OY757188.1 coordinate 50,356,675, forward strand.
TGTGCAACAGCTTTTTTCTGAAAAAAGAGCCCGAAGAGAATGGCAAAAGCACTGATCACCCCAACTTAAAGCCAAGTTTTTGAAAATGTACAAACCAACTGAAAAATTTGCTAAAGGTTTACAGAATGGCATCGCTTAAGGAATAGCTTGAAGGACTCAACTCGACGATTTATTCACTTTGGCGGTCAGCTAAATATCTTTAAAAGACCTGTTATTGGAAAACCACCCCTAAGAAATCTGAAGGGATCCTGGGCAAGAAATGATGAAGAAAAATGTGATCTGCTCGCAAGTCATTTAACAAATGTGCTCATCCCAAATAAATGCACTGTCATGAGCAGGCGCGGATCCAGCTCAAGCTATTGGGTGGGGGAATTCTAAATGAAGCACACAATTGAAAAACTAGCTTTTAGCGGTTCTTTAAAACAAAAGCTCCACAAAAAAGTTTAATTTATTTAAAACCATTATAATTACATAAGAGGCAAAAAAACATATTTATTAAATTAAAAGTTTATAGTTCCCTGTTAAAGCAAATTTGTTAAGCACGGCATTTCCGTCAATTTAAATTTTTTTAAGTTTATGCAACATTGCTAAGCCGTAAAATCTCTCCTCAGTCATGGTTGATCTCAGCCATGTTTAAGTAAGGCGAAGGGTGGAAAATGACATTTGAGCCGCAGCATAATTGACCGGCATTAAAACAAAAATTATGAATGTTTTTCGCAAATTTGGGTAAATATCTGGGTCACATCTTGCTAAAACATATGTATATTATATTTTCTGGCGGCCTTTATATATTTTCTATTTTTGTTTTCAATGCAAAATGTCAGCCCTTAATTTTGATATAAGCTGTTTTTTTTAATAAATCTGTAAGTTATGAAATGAAAATTTCTAAATCAGTAAATATAGTAGTATTAGCAAGAGTAGAGAGATGTTAAACAAATAAAGTACGTTCTTTGAGAAACGTGTTTTTAAGTCTTGTCAAACAGATTCAATTAAGAGTATGTATCCCTTGATGTGGTAGTATACTTCTTTTAAATCTTGGCTTTTCAACTAAATGCAAATATTTTTGCCTTTTCAAAGATAGTTTTAAACTCTATTTGGGCTTCATTACTTTTAGTCTAAAGATACACTATCAGGATTTTTATAAAAGATGATCCTTTTTTTAAATCTATATTCTGCTTTTGTAAAATTACGCTAAGTGTCTGTGTAACAGTAAGTTTATCATTTCAAAAAAAAAATAACTCCCAAATAAATTCGAAGGTGCTCAGAAAATTTCTTAATATATATATCTAAAATATATATCTCCACTTGGGTATCTTTTCTAATGGCTTTATTATGTCCTTTATATTTACTGCAAATTGTAGAATTGAACCGATCTATCCATCGTGTTTCGCATAATGGAGACAACTTTGTACCTAGATATTTAAAAAAACTGTATTTCCCTTAGGATAATGTTTTTAAAAAATAAATTTGCTGGTGTCTTTGTATTATTGGTACCTTGTTGCCTTTCGATATTGAGTGGTTAAGTCTATGGGAATAGCAAAGCGTTTGTTTGGCATTTTTTGCCGTTTCTGGTGTTTTTTTACAGCTCCATTTTCTGCCAACATCAAAGAACACCCGTCAGTTCCAAACCCTACACAATTTTCAAAATCAAGACCAACATTTTTCAAAGCTCTTAATTTTAAATCCTCTTCAAATGCGTCGATAAAACCGTTGAATTCTTCTTTTGCTAGCTAAAGAAGTTTGGTTTTTTTTCTGATAAATCAGTATTTCCGTCAAAAAAAACCAATTAATATTTCGTGTCATAAATATTTTTTAATATAATTTCTAAAATAAGATTATGTAAACTTTTATTTAATGTTGTTTAAATTGTTTTCGATATACATATATGTATAAATCATCTACACAAAAAACTTGGAAACGGTGGCCTAAAAGGTTATCTCCGGCATCTATACGAAATCGCAGAAGTGAACGAAGAAGATGGCAAAGGACCATCATCTCGATGTGCACGATGAGGTATATTATGCCTTCCGAGGGAAAATATAATTTTTATAATAGACAACAAACGTTATCGATATTTAATTTTTTGTCGGAGTGCAGATATTTGTATTTGATATTCAAACCCTAAGACGAAAGTATTCTGGTTTTTTTTTTTTTTTTTTTTTTTCATATATTTTATTATTGAATCTTCGCCTGTGGCAAACTAACAATAAGTGTTCAAATCTTAAAACTAGGTAGTTAATATAAGTCCAGCCAGTGCCAGACTAAAATTTAAGTTCTCATATTAATTATCAAGCTTCATATAAGCGCAATAGTATCCCTCCTTTTCAGGCGGGTGTGCCCACCATGTTGCAGGATGTTTCGGGCGAGCGGATTTGGGTGAGCTTCCAGCTTATTTAAATACTTGTCCACATAGTTCAGGATTTCGCATTTAACTAGTGGAACTTGTAGATCCTTGTGGATGTTGCTGTTTTTAACATACCAAGGAGCACCAGTTATCATTCTTAGGATTTTGTTTTGCCTGCGTTGAATTTTTTCTATGTTGGATGCGGAAGCAGTGCCCCATAATTGTATACCGTAGCACCAAATTGGTTTCAAAATCGATTTGTAGAGTAGAAGTTTACAATCAAGACGAAACACAGAGTTTCTGCCGATTAGCCAATGAATTTGTGTAGCTTTAAGTTTCATTTGCGTCAACTTCGCATCTATATGAGGCTTCCATGTGAGGCGGCGGTCTAGGTGAATACCAAGATATTTTGTCTCGGTTCGTTGAGGCACCATATGGTTGTTAATGAAAATTGGAGAGCACGTTTCTTTGCGTAAAGTAAAAGTTACGTGGGTACATTTTTGTTCATTTATTTTTAATCCCCATAACTTTGCCCATTTTTCAACTTGGGTTACGTGTTGCTGCAATTGGTTTGAAGCCTCTTTAGGGTCTTTATGAATACTAAGAAAAGCAGTATCATCAGCAAATGTCGACGTGTGTGTAAAACTATTGGTTGGCATATCTGCTGTGTAAAGCAAGTACAGAACTGGACCTAGTATACTCCCTTGAGGTACACCAGCCCCTATTGTTTGAGAAGAACTTATTTGGTTTCCCTCTTTGATTTTAAACTGTCGACCGGTTATGTACTTTTCTAGTAGGTTGAAAATATTAGCTGGAAGGTTTAGCTTTAGTTTGTTTAACAGGCCTTCGTGCCATACTTTATCGAAAGCTTGAGAGACATCTATAAAAAGCGCGGAGCAGTACTTTTTTTCCTCGAAAGTTTTTCTTATAACCTGCACCAGTCTGTGAGTTTGTTCTATTGTGCTATGTTGACTTCTAAAGCCAAATTGGTGATCTGGAATGCAGTTGTTTTCATTCAGGATCGGAGTAAGCTTGTTTTTAAGCAGCTTTTCAAACAGTTTTGACAAAGTTGGTAACAAACTTATAGGCCTATAAGACTCCACCTTAGAAGGATCTTTACCAGGCTTAGGAATCATCTTAACTAAGGCAACTTTCCATATTGGTGGAAAATGTTCAAGCCGTATTATGGCATTAAAAATAAAAAGAATTATTCTTTTTGCTGTAAAAGGTAGCTCAATGAGCATTTTGTTGCTTATTTTATCAACGCCAGGAGCTTTTTTATCATTAAGGTTAGAAATAGCTTCTACCACATCTGAATATCGGAAACGTATTTCTATAGGACGCCTAGAAAAAACAGGCGGTAATTCCCTGACGTCAGTGCATGTATTAGGAGTGAACACGTTTCTTAAAAGGCTTGCGAGCAGATCGCATTTTTCTTCATCATTTCTAGCCCAGCATCCTCTTAGATTGCGCAGTGGTGGTTTTGCGATTACGGGTCTTTTGAGACGACTGGCTGATCGCCATAGAGAATAATTTGTTTGAGGGGTTGCGTCTAGACCTTCCAAATACTTCTTAATTGATGCAATTCTGTGTACCTCCAGCAAGTTTTTTAAGCGATTTGTACACTCTTTTAGCTTCGTTTTAAGTTGGGGCGATCTATGCTGTTGCCATTCTCTTCGCGCTCTCCTTTTTTCAGATAAAAGCTCCTCAACATCGACAGAAAAAATTTTGTTGTATTTGACCTGACGGTATGTTGAAGAAGCATGTTCAACGGCTTCTTTAATGTTTTCATTTAGGATATTTAGGCAATCATCGATTTCTTGGGGAGTTTTTAGTGGTATGTGTTCCGAGCAGTGAGAGCTGATATATTTTTTATATTTTAACCAATTTACTCTTTTTGATAAGAAAAAATCACTAGTGTCTATTTGGTGAGGACTGCAAATAGTGATAATTGTGGGTGAGTGGTCAGAAGATAAATCCAAGGAGGCTACAGCCTCAATAAGGTCCGGGGATATACCTTTTGCCACGCCAAAATCTATTACGTCTGGAATTTTATTATTGTCCGTTGGCCAATAGGTTGGTTGTCCAGTTGAAATAACGAAAAGTCCTATTTCCGACACTGAGTCATACAAGACACGACCTCTGGGACTAATTAGGCGGGAGCCCCAGTATGTGTGCTTAGCGTTATAGTCTCCAGCAGCTATGAAGCGGGGACCTAATGATTTGTAGAAACTGTTGTACTGATCCTTCGTTATGGAGAATCTGGGTGGACAGTAAACTGATGAAATAACAAGGTTATGGAAAAATTCATCAATGCAGACGTTCGTAGCTTGGATATAACATTCCGAGAGGCCACCCAACCATTGGTGTTTAATTCTTGATTTGATTAGAATAGCCGAGCCACCACATGATCTATCCCTAGGATCCTTTGAATCGTAAAAAGAATAACCACTAATTTTAAAAGTGCTTCTAGATGTCATATGAGTCTCAGAAATACACATAACATCGATTTTTTGGTTCATAAAGAAATATTTGAGCTCGTTTTTGTGTTGGCGGATGCCGTTTGCGTTCCAGAAACAAACCCTGAGGCAGTTCATGGTCTTTTAAGCATAGCCTGCAGAAAAGCAGACTGCATTTTTTGCATTTCTTGCATCATGTTGGCCATTTGCGCCATAATCTGCGTAAATTGTGTGACCATATTGTCAATTACGGCTTCCAGGCGGCTAAAATTAGGCCCGGTTGGTTCGCTAGTTGGCACTTCTTGTTGTGTTGTAGGCTGGGTAGACTTACGTGAATTAGGCTGGTTAGACTTTAATGCGGCGGCGTAAGAAACTTGATTTGTAGTTGGTTGTGCCAATGGAGGCATATTTGTAGTTGGTATATTTAAAGGCTGGGGAGGGGCAGGAACTATTTTCGGCTTAGTTGATCGCTTAACTAAATTAAAAACAGGACAACCTCTATAGTTGGCAGTGTGGTTTCCCCCGCAGTTGCTGCATTTCTTTATCCTAGGATCATCTTTTGGCTTGTCGCACTTGGTCGTATCGTGCAGATCCCCACACACAACACAAACAGTAGGCAACTTACAATAAGTTTAAGTGTGGCCATATTCCTGGCAGTTTAAGCACTGTACGGGCCCAGATCGCTTATGGGGCACTTCCACAGTGACTCGTCGGTGCATAATATATTTTAAATCGTAGATGGGGTGAGTTTCACTTTTTTCAATTTGATATCACCAGGCTCAAGCTCCACTCGGAATAATGGTTGGGGGTGTTTTTCCCTATTTCTCATATTCGATACCGTCCTAACCATAAACCCTTTGTTTAGCAAACTGGTCTTGATCTCTTCTGGGTCAACGTTAGAATCAATGCCTTTAATAACTACCTGAAGGCCTTTTGCGGTCTTGAGTTGGTAGGTATAGAAGTTCTTTCTGAGTTTTTCGAGCTCTGAAACCGTGGCGCGGTAGGCGTTTTCATGGTTCACTTGAATTTTTGTCTCAAATATGTTACCGCGTTTAACGTTTGAAACATAAAAATTATTCTCCCCAATCAAACCGACTAAAAACTTGACGAGATCGTTTGAGTTTTTCTCCCTCAAATATATGGGAGGTGGCTTAAAGGACTTTTTTTCACTAAGAGGGGCCTCATTATCCTCTTGCAAAATTGCAAAACGATTTTGCGATGAGGTTGGCCTTTCATCGTCTTTTAAAATTTTTGCAGGTTGGGATGCTTCTGCCGATTTAGGGCTCCTTCCCCTTTTAAGAACTGTTACGTACCTGTCCATCCCTACCTGGATCTTAGGAGCACACGCAGAAATTGGGCCCGTAGCGCCTTTAGCAGCTGTTGGTGCGACACCAGAACTTGATAAAGAAGACCGCGATGAAGATGGCACCTCGGTATTTTTTTTATAATTTTTAAACAGAGATTGGGCTAAATTTGTCCCTTGTTCAGTACATTTATTCAAATTAGGCACACTTGCACTTAAATTATTTGTATTTGTTTTCGGTTTTGCACTTAAATAGTTTCTATTATATTCAGGGTCTCTAATGTTTTCATTGCTAACGCTTGCTGAGCTTAACACAATGTAAGCATTTCGGCTATTAGGCCCACTGTCACAACGGTTACTGTTACTCATTAACCGTTTGGTTTTTTTGTTTTGTTTAGTTTGATTTTATTTTCGATTCTCACTTATGTCTTGTAGGTATGTATATTAACAATTATTTTTTTTTGTAACTTATTACAAATATCACCTATTACAAATATACACTCGCGTAGACACGTCCGTACACTACGAGATTAAGTGGTCAACTGAAAGTATTCTGGTGTCTTCAAAAAAAAATTTAATATGCAATACATTTGCTCACTAAAATATATGAAACGTTCGTTTCATGGCTACCAATATTTTTATTTACATTAAATATGAAGTTTTAAACGTTTGGGGGAGGTGGGGGCTGGGGCGGGAGGGGTAAAGAAATCCCCCCTGGACATGAGTATATTACCACCAGTTGTTGCTAGATGTCCTATGGAAATACGTTTTCGTAGAGGCTAACAAAAAAAAAAATTTTTTTTCATATTTTTTATTATTGAATCTTCGCCTGTGGCGAACTAACAATAAGTATTCAAATCTTAAAACTAAGTAGTTAATATTAGTCCAGCCAATGCCAGACTAAAATTTAAGTTCTCATATTAATAAATAAGCTTCATATAAGCTCAATAGTATCCCTCCTTTTCAGACGGGTGTGTCCACTATGTTGCAGGATGTTTCGGGCGAGCGGATTTGGATGAGTTTCAAGCTTATTTTAGTACTTGTCCACATAGTTCAGAATTTCGCATTTAACTAGTGGAACTTGTAGACCCTTGTGGATGTTGCTGTTTTTAATATACCAAGGAGCACCAGTTATCATTCTTAGGATTTTGTTTTGACGGCGTTGAATTTTCTCTATGTTGGATGCGGAAGCAGTGCCCCATAATTGTATACCGTAGCACCAAATTGGTTGCAAAATCAACTTGTAGAGTAACAGTTTACAATCAAGACGAAGCACAGAGTTTCAGCCGATTAGCCAGTGGATTTGTGTAGCTTTAAGTTTTATTTGCATCAACTTCGTCTCTACATGTATCTTCCATGTAATGCGACGATACAGGTGAATGCCAAGACATTTCGTTTCAAATGGCTGGGACACTATATGGTTGTTAATACGAATTGAGGAGCATGTTTCTTTGCGTAAAGTAAACGTTACGTGCGTACATTTTTGATCATTAATTTTTATTTTATTTATTTATGAGAACTTAAATTTTAGTCAGGCACTGGCTGGACTAATATTAAATATATAGCCTTTGATTTGAATACTTATTGTTAGTTTGCCAAAGGCGAAGATTCAATCATAAAAATTAAAAAAAAAAAAAATTTTATTCCCCATAACTTTGCCCATTTCTCTACTTGGGTTTCGTGTTGTTGCAGTTGACTCAAAGCCTCTTTAGGGTCTTTATGAGTACTGAGAAAAGCGGTATCATCAGCAAATGTAGACGTGTGCGTAAAACAGTTGTTTGGCATATCTGCCGTGAAAACCAAGTACAGAATTGGACTTGGTATACTCCCTTGAGGTACACCAGCCCCTATTGGTTTGGAACAACTTTGATCATAAATTGCCGACCTTTACTTTTCTATAAGATTAAAAATATTAGCTGGAAGGTTTAGTTTTAGTTTGTTTAACAGGCCTTCCTGCCATTCTTTATCGAAAGATTGTGAGACACATTTATAAAAAGCGCGGAGCAGTACTTCTTTTCCTCAAAGGTTTTTCTTATAACCTGCACCAGTCTGTGAGTTTGTTTGATTGTACTATGTTGACTTCTAAAGCCAAATTGGTGGTTTGGAATGCAGTTGATTCCATTCATGATCGGAGTCAACTTGTTTTAAAAAGCTTTTCGAACAATTTTGACAAAGTTGGTAACAAACTTATAGGCCTATAAGACTCTACCTTCAAAGGATCTTTACCAGGCTTAGGAATCATCTTTACTAAAGCAACTTTCCATATAGGCGGGAAATGTTCAAGCCGAATTATGGCATTAAAAATAAAAAGAATAATTCTTTTAGCGGTAAAAGGTAGTTCTAAAAGCATTTTTTGCTTATTTTATCAACACCAGGAGCCTTTTTAACATTTAGGTTAACGATAGCCTCTACAATATCTGAAAATCGGAAACGTACTTCCATGGGACGCCTACCAACAACAGGCGGTAATTCCCTCACGTCAGTGCACGTGTTGGGAGTGAACACGTTCCTTAAGTGACTAGAAAACAGATAGAATTTTCCTTTGTCATTAATAGCCCAGGATCCTCTCAGATTACGCAGTGGAGATTTTGCAATAACGTGTCTTTTTAGACGTCTGGCAGCTCGCCATAGAGAATAATTTGTCTAGGTTTTCTAAATGTTTATTTAGTGATGCCATTCTGTGCACCTTCAACAAGTTTTTTGATTGGTTTGTGCATTTTTTCAGTTTGTTTTTAAGTTGAGGCGATCTATGCTTTTGCCATTCTCTCCGGCTTCTCATTTTTTCAGATAAAAGCTTTTCAACATCTACAGAAAAAATTTTGCTGTACTTGGCCTGACGATAAGTAGAAGAAACACGTTCCACGGCTTTTATAATGTTTTCATTAGGGCTGTTCAGACAATCATCGATGTCTCCGGGTGTTTTAGTGGTTGGTTTTCCGAGCAGTGGGTGCTTATATATTTTTTATATTTTAACCAATCTACTTTCTTTTTTAAGAAAAAATCACTAGTTGCTACTTGATGAGGACTGAAAATAGTGATTATTGTTGGTGAGTGGTCAGAAGATAAATCCACGGAGGCTTAGGCCTCAATAAGCTCCGGGGATATACCTTTTGCTACGCCAAAATCTATTACGTCTGGTATTTTATTGTGGTCTGTTGGCCAATAGGTTGGTTGTTCAGTTAAAATAACGAAAAGTCCCATTTCAGACACGGAATCATACAAGACACGACCTTTCGGACAAATTAGGCGGGAGCCCCAGTACGTGTGCTTAGCGTTAGTCTGCAGCAGCTATAAAACGGGGACCTAATGATTTGTAAAAACTGTTGTACTGACCTTTTGTTATGGAGAATCTGGGTGGACAATAAACTGACGAAATAACAAGCTTATGGTAAATTCCTCAATGCAGACGTTTGTTGCTTGTATATAACTTTCGGAGAGACCACCCACCCACTGGTGTTTGATTCTTGATTTAATTAATATAGCTGAGAAACCACATGACCTATCTCTGGGATCTTTTGAGTCGTAAAAAGTATAGCCACTTAATTTAAAAGTGCTTCTAGATGATAATAGCAATCTGGAGGCCTTTTGCGGTCTTTAGTTGGTAGGTGTAAAAATTCTTCTTCTGTTTTTCAAATTCCGAAACAGTGGTACGGTAATCGTTTTCGTGATGAACTTGAATTTTGGTTCATAGATGTTACCACGTGTTATGTTCGACACAAAAAAGTTGTTTTCACCGACCAATCCTACTAAAAGCAAAATAATGTCGTTGGTGTTCTTCTCCCTCAAATAAATTGGAGGAGGCTTAAAAGTCTTCCTCTCGGGTAACGGAGCATCGTTTTCCTCCTGCAAGATGGAAAAAAATTTTGCGATGACGTTGGCTTTTAGTCACCTTTCAAAATTTTTGCTTGGTTGGTAATCTCTGCCGATTTAGGGCTTCTTCCCTCTTAAGAACTGTTATATAACGGTCCATTACTACCTGGACCTTTGGAGCTAGTAAAGAAAAATGACTGTGACCGTCTTTAGCAGCTGGTGGTACAGCTTCAGAACTTGATAAAGATGAGCGCGATGAGGATGGCACCTCGGTATTTTTTTTATAATTTTTAAAAATAGATTGGGCTAAGTTTGTCCCTTGTTTAGTACACTTATTTAAATTAGGAGCACTTGCACTTAAATTGTTTGTAATTGTTTTTGGTTTTGCACTTAAATAATTTCTATTATATTCAAGGTCTCTTATGTTTTCATTGCTAACGCTTGTGGAGCTTAACACAATGTAAGCATTTTGACTGTTAGGCCCACTGTTACGACGATTACTGTTACTCAATAACCGTTTGTTTTTTTTTTAAGTTTGTTTCTATTGTCTCTTCTCACTTATGTATGTATTGTATATATGTATACCTATTAACAGTTTTTTTTACTTATTACAAATATTATTATTATTTATTAATTCTCGCGTAGACACGTCAGAACACTACGAGCTTAAGAACAACAGAGAGGCTAACAACAATTTAAAAGCTAAAAAAGCTCCTGGCTTTAATGAAATCAACAACAAAAAACTTTTAAAACTGCCTTGCACAGCAAAAAGAACAATTATTTTCATTTTTAATGCTATATTACGGCTCGAACATTTCCCCCCAGTATGAAAAGTTGCCTTGGTAAAGATGATTCCTAAGCCGGGAAAAGATCCTTCGAAGTCGTTCCAAATCACCAATTTGGATTAAGAAGTCAACATAGTACCATCGAACAGATTGGTACAGGTTATAAGAAAAGCCTTTGAGGAAAAGAAATACTGATCCGGGTTTCTTTTAATGTCTCTCAAGCCTTTGATAAAGTTTGGCATGAAGCCCTGTTCAACAATTTAAAAAAATATACTTAACCTTTTGAAAAAGTACGTACGTGGCCGACAACTTATGATAAAAGAAGGAAACTGCTTAAGCTGTCCTAAACCTATAGGGGCGAGGGTACTTCATTAGGTCCAATTCTGTATTTGCTTTACACAGCAGATATGCCCACAAACAATATTACTCATACGTCGACAATTATTGATGATACCGCCATTTATCTGGATCGCCGCCTGACTTGGTCACATATTAATGCAAAGTTGACACATTTTTTTTTTGCTATATTTAGTAGTACTCTTAATCTCGTAGTCTACAGACGTGTTTACGCGAGTATTAATTAAAATATTTGTAATAAGTAACAAAAAAAATAAATAATATACATACAAACATTACATTAGTGGGAAAAGAAAACAAAAACAAATTAAATAGAAAAAGCGAACTGTTAATGAGTTACAGTAATCGTAGTGACAGTGGGCCTGAAAGCCGAAATGCTTGCATTGTGTTAAGTTCAACATGCGTTAGCAATGAAAACATTACAGATCCTGAATTTAATAGAAACTATTTAAATGCAAAACCAAAAACATTTACAAACAATTTAAGTGCAAGTGCCCCTAGCTTAAATAAGTGTACTGAACAAGGGACAATCTCTTTTTAAGAATTATAATAAAAATACCGTGGTACCATCCTCATCGCGGTCTTCTTTGTCAAGTTCTGGTGTCGCACCTACAGCTGCTAAAGGCGCTGTTAGCCCAATTTCTGCGTGTGCTCCTAAGATCCAGGTAGGGATGGAACGGTACGTAACAGTTCTTAAAAGGGGAAGAAGTCTAAAGTCGGCAGAAGCATCTCAACCTGCAAAAATTTTACAGGACGATGAAAGGCCAACCTCGTCGCAAAATCGTTTTGCCATTTTGCAAGAGAACAATGATGTCCCCGTTAGTGAAAGAAAGACCTTAAAGCCACCTCCCATTTATTTAAGAAAAAAAAAACTCTAATGATCTCGTTAAGTTTTAAGTCGGCCTAATTGGGGAAAACAATTTTTATGTATCAAATGTTAAACGTGGTAACATATTTGAGACGAAAATTCAAGTAATTCACGAAGACGCTTCCCGCACTACGGTTTCGGAGCTCGAAAAACGCAGCAAAAACTTCGATACTTACCAACTCAAAACCGCAAAAGGCCTCCAGGTCATTATTAAAGGTATTGATTCGAATGTTGATCCCGAAGAGATTAAAACCAGTTTGAGGGGCAAAGATTTTAAGGTAAGAACTGTATCAAATATTAAAAACAGAGAGAAATGTCCTCAACCGTTGTTCCGAGTGGAACTTGAGCCAGGTGATGTAAAATTAAAGAAAAATTTAACCCACCCAATTTATGATCTAAAATATATTTTGCACCGTAGAGTAGTAGTTGAAGTCCCACATAAGCGATCTGGGACAGTACAGTGCTTGAACTGTCAGGAATATGGCCACACTAGGACTTATTGTAAATTACCCTCTGTTTGTGTCGTGTGTAAGGATCTGCATGATACGACCAAGTGCAATAAGCCTAAGGATGATCCTAGAGTAAAGAAATACAGCAATTGCGGTGGAAACCATACTGCCAACTATAGAGGTTGCCCTGTTTTCGACATGGTAAAACGTGCATTTAGCAAAAAAATAGTTTTTCCTCCTTCACAGCCAGATAATATACCTATTACAAATATAACCCCTTGCCCACCACAAACTGCAAGTCATGTTTCGTATGCCAACGCACTTAAGTCTAACCAGCAAGACACACGTAAGTCTACCTAGCAAACAAAACAAAAAGAGGTGCCGACGAACGAGCCAACTGGACCCAGTGTTAGTCGCCTGGAAGGCGTAATTGAGAATATGGTTAAGCAATTTACGCAATTCATGGCGCAAATAACTAGCATGATGGAAGATATGCAAAAAATGCAGCCTGCATTACTGCAGGCTTTGCTAAAAGGCCATGAACTGTCTCAGGATTTGTTTCTGGAACGCAAACGGCATCCGCCAACACCAAAACGAACTTACATATTTTTTAGTACACCAAAATATTGACTGAGACTCATATGACATCTAGAGGCACCTTTAGAATAAGTGGCTATACTTACTATGACTCGAAGGATCCCATGGAAAGATCATGTGGTGGTTCAGCTATATTGATTAAATGTAGAATTAAACACCATTTTATGGGTTGCCACTATGATGCTTATATTCAAGCAACAAATATTCGTATCGAGGAAATTTTTCAGAACCTTGCGAATTCGTCCGTTTATTGTCCGGCTAGATTTTCGGTAACAACAGATCAGTATAAACAGTTCTTTAAATCCCTAGGTCCCCGCTTCATAGCTGCCGGATACTACAACGCTAAGCATACGTATTGGGGCTCCCGCCTAATAAGCCCTAAAGATCGCGTTTTGTATAATTCCGTGTCAGAAATGGGGCTGAATGTAATTTTATCTGGACAGCCAAATTACTGGCCAACAGACCATAATAAAATTCCGGATATCATTGACTTCGGCGTAACAAAAGGTTTACCCATTGATCTTTTTGAGGCTCAAGCCTCATTGGATCTATCTTCGGACCACTCGCCCACAATAGTCACCATTTGCAGTCCTCAACAAAATGTTTCTAGCGACTTGCTTTTGTCCAACGGGTTAATTGGCTCAAATATAGAAAATATATCAGCACCCACTGCTCGCTAAACATACCGTTGAAGACTCCGGAAGATATTGATGACTGTCTAAGTAGCTTTAATGAACATATTGAACAAGCAGCTGAACATGCTTCCTCTACTTTCTGCAAGACTAGATACAACAAAATTTTTTCATCGGATGTGGAACAACTTTTGTCTGAGAAAAGAAGAGCCCGTAGAGAATGGCAAAAGCATAGATCGCCCCAACATAAAGCAAAATTGAGATAATGCTCAAACCATCTCAGGAGTTTGTTGGAGTCATATAGAACAGCATCTCTTAGAGCACACTTAGAAAGTCTAGATACCACTCCCCAGACAAATTATTCATTATGGCGATCAGCCAAAGGTCTTAAAAGACCCGTTATCGCAAAACCACCACTTCGTAATCTGCGAGGATCCTGGGCAAGAAACGACGAAGAAAAATGTGACCTTTTTGCAAATCATTTAAAGAACGTGTTCACTCCAAATACGTGTACTAGTATAAACGAATTACCGCTTGTTGTTGCTAGGCAGCCTACACAAATGCGTCCAATTCTTAGAAGTCGTAGAGGCTATTAATAATTTAAATGCTAAAAAAGCTCCTGGATTTGATAAAATCAGTAACATAATGCTTTTAGAGCTACCTAGTACAGCAAAAAGAATACTACTTTTTATTTTTAACGGCTTGAATAAATTATATATCAAATAGTTTTTATATAATAAAACAAAAATGTTTATTCAAACAAAAAATACAGAATGAATTCATATTTTACGAAAATTATATAATTTTAAAAACTAAGATATTTTGATTAAAAAGTTTCAAAGTTTACAAGTTAAAAGTTCTCAACAGTATTCCCCCCTAAATAAAACCTTACATTTTTTGGAGGTTTTGAAAGCACGGATTTCTTTTTTGTGTCTTGAGTGTCCACTACGCAACAAATCTCTTTGGAAACAAAAGCTGGTTTGATTCGTTCAATTGACACGTTGTCTTCTTTCCCTTTTATATTTAGTGTAAAGTACTTGTCATATCTCTTAACAACCTCGTATGGACCCATATATCTCGGTTGTAGTGATTTTTTAATTCCGTCATTCCTTATCCAGACTAACTTGCTGTCCTTCAAATTTTTAAAACTAAAGATTGTATTTGGAAAGTTGTTTGAAAGTTGCAGAAGCTTTAAGGTCTTCTTTATAAGATGTACGTAACCCTAATAATACGATGGGTAAAGCCTTAGTCCATTGTAAGTTATTATGACATGACAACGACGTTTTAAGGGTTTTATGAAACCTTTCTACATACCATCCCATTGGATTGTGGGTGGTAAGCAGTAGTATGCTGAATTTTTGTGCCAATCGATCTCAACAATTCATTAAATATTTTTGATGTAAATTGCCTACCTTGCCTTCTGTTTGTGTTGTGTGTGGGGATCTGCACGATACGACCAAGTGCGACAAGCCAAAAGATGATCCTAGGATAAAGAAATGCAGCAATTGCGGGGGAAACCACACTGCCAACTATAGAGGTTGTCCTGTTTTTAATTCAGTAAAGCGATCAACTAAGCCGAAAATAGTTCCTGCCCCTCCCCAGCCTTTAAATATACCAACTACAAATATGCTTCCATTGGCACAACCAACTACAAATCAAGTTTCTTACGCCGCCGCATTAAAGTCAAACCAGCCTAATTCATGTAAGTCTTTCCAGCCTACAACACAACAAGAAGTGCCAACAAGCGAACCAACCGGGCCTAATTTTAGCCGCCTGGAAGCCGTAATTGACAATTTGGTCAAACAATTTACGCAGATTATGGCGCGAATGGCAAACATGATGCAAGAAATGAAAAAAAATGCAGTCTGCATTTCTGCAGGCTATGCTTAAAAGACCATGAACTGCCTCAGGGTTTGTTTCTGGAACGCAAACGGCATTCGCCAACACAAAAACGAGCTCGAATATTTCTTGATGAACCAAAAAATCGATGTTATGTGTATTTCTGAGACTCATATGACATCAAGAAGCACTTTTAAAATTAGTCGTTATTCTTTTTACGATTCAAAGGATCCTAGGGATAGATCATGTGGTGGCTCGGCTATTCTAATCAAATCAAGAATTAAACACCAATGTTTGAGTGGCCTCTCAGAATGTTATATCCAAGCTACGAACGTCTGCATTGATGAATTTTTCCATAACCTTGTTAATTTATCAGTTTACTGTCCACTCAGATTCTCCATAACGAAGGATCTGTACAACAGTTTCTACAAATCATTAGGTCCCCGCTTCATAGCTGCTGGAGACTACAACGCTAAGCACACATACCGGGGCTCCCGCCTAATTAGTCCCAGAGGTCGTGTCTTGTATGACTCCGTGTCGGAAATGGGATTTTTCGTTATTTCAACTGGACAACCAACCTATTGGCTAACGGACAATAATAAAATTCCAGACGTAATAGATTTTGGCGTGGCAAAAGGTATATCCCCGGACCTTATTGAGGCTGTAGCCTCCTTGGATTTATCTTCTGACCACTCACCCACAATAGTTACTATTTGCAGTCCTCACCAAATAGCAGCTAGTGATTTTTTCTTATCTAAAAAAATAAATTGGTTAATATATAGAAAATATATTAGTGCCCACTGTTCGAAAAACCAACCGCTAAAAACTCCCGGAGACATAGATGATAGTCTGAGAGTCCTAAATGAAAACATTAAAAAAGCCGTTGAACATGCGTCTTCTACCTATCGTCAGGTCAGGTACAGCAAAAATTTTTCTGACGATGTAGGAAAACTTTTATCTGAAAAAAGGAGAGTCCGAAGAGAATGGCAAAAGAACAGATCGCCCCAACTTAAATCTAAGCTGAAAGAATGTACTAACAAATTAAAAAGCTTGCTGGAGGTTCACAGAATAGCTTCACTTAAAGAGTACCTCTAAGGTCTAGACGCGACTCCACAGATAAATTATTGCCTATGGCGATCAGCCAGACGTCATAAAAGACCCGTTATCGCAAAACCACCACTGCGTAATCTGAGAGGATCCTGGGCTAGAAATCACGAAGAAAAATGTGATCTGTTCGCAAACCATTTCAAAAACGTGTTTACTCCCAATACTTGCACAGACGTGAGGGAATTACCACCAGCTGTTGCTAGACGGCCTTCAGAAATACGTTTCCGATTTACAGATGTTGTAGAGGCTATTGCTAACCTTAATGGTAAAAAAGCTCCTGGCGTTGATAATATAAGCAACAAAATGCTCCTAGAGCTACCTTTTACGGCAAAAAGAATAATTCTTTTTATATTTAACGCAATAATTCGGCTTGAACACTTCCCGCCTGTATGGAAAATTGCCTTAGTAAAGATGATTCCTAAGACTGTCAAAGATCCTTCAAAGGTAGAGTCTTATAGGCCTATAAGTTTGTTACCCACAATGTCAAAATTGTTCGAAAAATTGCTTAAGAATAAGCTGACTCCGATCCTGAATGAAAACAACTGCATTCCAGATCACCAATTTGTCAACATAGCACAATCGAACAAACTCACAGACTGGTGCAGGTTATAAGAAAAACCTTTGAGGAAAAGAACACTGCTCCGCGCTTTTCATTGATGTCTCTCAAGCTTTCGATAAAGTATGGCACGAAGGCCTGTTAAACAAACTAAAGATACACCTTCCAGCTAATATTTTCAACCTTTTGGAAAAATACATAACCGGTCGACAATTTATGATCAAAGAGGGAAACCAAATAAGTTCTTCTCAACCAATAGGGGCTGGTGTACCTCAAGGGAGTATACTAGGTCCAGTTCTGTACTTGCTTTACACAGCAGATATGCCAACCAATAGTTTTACACACAGGTCGACATTTGCTGATGATACTGCTTCAAACCAATTGCAGCAACACGTAACCCAAGTTGAAAAATGGGCAAACTTATGGGGAATAAAAATAAATGAACAAAAATGTATCCACGTAACTTTTACAATACGCAAAGAAACGTGCTCCTCAATCACTATTAACAATTATATGGTGCCTCAACGAACCGAGGCAAAATATCTTGGTGTTCACCTAGATCGACGCCTCACATGGAAGCCTCATATAGATACGAAGCTGACTCAAATAAACTTAAGGCTGCTCAAATCCACTGGCTAATGAAAAGAAACTCTGTGCTACGTCTGGATTGTAAACTTCTACTCTACAACTCGATTTTAAAACCAATTTGGTGCTACGGTATACAATTATGGGGCACTGCTTCCTCCTCTAACATAGAAAAAATACAACGTCGTCAAAACAAAATTCTGAAAATGATAACTGGTGCTCCTTGGTTTATTAAAAACAGCAACATCCACAAGGATTTAGAAGTTCCACTAGTAAAAATCGAAATCCTAAACTATGTGGGCAAGTATTTAAACAAGCTGGAAACACATCCAAATCCGCTCGCTCGAAGCATCATGCAACATAGTGGGCACACTCGCCTTAAAAGAAGGGATACTATTGCTCTTAGATGAAACTTTTAAAATTAGTTATCCTTATTGTGAGAACTTAAATTTTAGTCTGGTACTGACTGGACTAGTATTAATTACTTAGTTTTAAGATTTGAATACTTATTGTTAGTTCGCTTAATCGAAGATTCAATAATAAAATATATGAAAAAAAAAATATTTAATTATTGAATCTTCGCTTAAGCAAACTTACAATAATTATTCAAATTTTAAAACTAAGTGTGTTTAATATTAGTCCAGTCAGTACCAGACTAAAATTTAAGTTCTCACAATGAAATTAATTAATTTTAAATGTTTCATCTTTCAGACGGGTGTGCCCACTATGTTGCAAGATGCTTCGAGCGGGCGGAATTGGATCTGTTTCCAGCTTGTTTAAATGCTTGACCACCTAGTTAGAGATTTTACATTTTACTAGTGTAACTTCTAGATCCTTGCGGATGTTGCTGTTTTTAATATACCAAGGAGTACCAGTTATCATCCTTGGAATTTTGTTTTGACGGCGTTGAATTTTTTCTATGTTAGAGGCTGAAGCAGTGCCCCATTTTTGTATACCCTAGCATCAAATTGGTTTTAAAACTGAGTTGTATAGTAAAAGTTTACAATCGAGATAAAGCAGTTTCTACTTAGCCAGTGGATTTGAGCAGCTTTAAGTTTCATATGCGACAACTTCACATCTAAATGATATTTCCATGTGAGGCAGCGATCAAGGTGAATACCAAGATGTTTTGCCTCGGATCGTTGAGGCACCATATGGTTGTTAATAGTGATTGTGGAGCACGTTTCTTTGCGTAAGTAAAAGTTACGTAGGTACATTTTTGTTCGTTTATTTTTATTTCCCATAACTTTGCCCATTTCTCAACTTGGGTTACGTGTTGTTGCAGTTGGTTCAAAGCTTCTTTAGGGTCTTTATGAATACTAAGGAAAGCAGGATCATAAGCAAATGTCGACTATTGCTGTGTAAAGCAAGAGGTACACCAGTCCCTACTGGTTGAGAAGAACTTATTTGGTTTCCCTCTTTGATCATTAATTGTCAGCCGGTTATGTATTTTTCTAAAAGGTTGAAAATATTAGATGGAAGGTTGAGCTTGAGCTTGTTTAACAGGCCTTCATGCCATACTTTGTCGAACGCTTGCAAAACATCGTTAAAAAGCGTGGAGCAGTACTTTTTTCCTCAAAGGCTTTTCTTAATACCTGTACCAAGCTGTGAGTTTGTTCGATGGTACTATGTTGACTTCTAAAGCCGAATTGGTGATTTGAAATGTTCTTGTTGTTATTCAGGATCGGATTCAGCTTGTTTTTAAATTTTTAAGCAGTTTTCCGAACTATTTTTACATTGTGGGTAACAAACGTATAGGCCTATAAGACTCCACCTTCGAAGGATCTTTGTTAGGCTTAGGAATCATCTTTACCAAGGCAACTTTCCATATAGGCAGGAAATATTCAAGCCCAATTATCGCATTAGAAATAAAAATAATTTTTCCCTTAGCTTTAAAAGGTAGCTTTAAGAGCACTTGGGTCGTATTTTATCAACGCCAGGAGCTTTTTTACCTTTAAGGTTAGCGATAGCCTCTACATCTGTAAATCGGAAACGTATTTTCAAAGGACGTCTAGCAAACACAGGCGGTAATTCCCTTACGTCTGTACATGTGTTGGGAGTGAACCCGTTTTTTAGATGATTTGCGAACAGATCGCTTTTTTCTTCATCATTTCTAGCCCAGGATACTCTCAGATTACGCAGTGGTGGTTTTGGGATAACGGATCTTTTAAGACGTCTGACTTATCGCTATAGGGAATAATTTGTCTGAGGAGTCGCGTCTTCAGATAAAAGCTTTTTCACATCGTCAGAAAAAAATTTGTTATACCTTCTGGTAGGTGGAAGACGCATGTTCCACTGCTTTTACAATGTTCAGACAATCATCGATGCCTCCGGGAGTTTTTAGCGGTTGTTTCTCCGACCTGTGGGCACTAATATATTTATATATTTTTTATATTTTAACCAATTTACTTTTTTAGATAAGAAAAAATCACTAGTTGCTATTTGGTGAGAACTGCATATAGTGATTATTGAGCCTCAATAAGCTCTGGGGATATACATTTTGCTACGCCAAAATCGATTACGTCTTGATTTTTGTTATCGTCCGTTGGTCAGTAGGTTGACTGTCCAGTTGAAATAACGTAAAGTCCCATTTCAGACACGGCATCATACAATACACGACCACTGGGACTAATTACGCGGGAGCCCCAGTACGTGTGCTAGCGTTATAGTCGCCATCCTATGAAGCGGGGACCTAAAGTTTGTAAAAACTGTTGTACTGATCCTAGGAGAATCTAGGTGGACAATAAACTGATGAAATAATTAGCTTATGGAAGAATTCGTCAATGCAGACGCTTGTTGCTTGGATATAACATTCGGATATGCCACCCAACCATTGGTGCTCAATTCTTGATTTGATAAATATAGCAGAGTCACCACAGGATCTATCCCTGGGATCCTTTAAACCATAAAAATCATATCCACTTATTTTAAAAGTGCTCCTAGATGTCATATGAGTCTCGGAAATCAATATACATAACATCAATTTTTTGGTGCATTAAAAAATATTCGAGCTAGTTTTTGTATTGGCGGATGTCGTTTGCGTTCCCGAAACCAACCCTGAGGCAGTTCATGGCTTTTTAAGCATGACCTAAAGAAGAGCAGACCGCATTTTTTGAATTTCTTGCCAGCCATTTGCACCATGATCTGCGTAAATTGTTTAATCATATTGTCAATTACGGCTTTCATGCGGCTAAAATTGGGTCCGGTTGGTTCGTTTGTTGGCACCTCTTGTTGTGTTGTAGGCTGGGTAGACTTACGTGCAATAGGCTGGATAGACTTCAATGCATTGGGGTAAGAAACTTGAATTGTTGTTGGTTGTGCTAATGGAGGCATGTTTGTAGTTGGTATATTTAACGGCTGGGGAGGAGCAGAAACTACTTTCGGCTTAGATAAGCGCCTAATTGAATCGAAAATAGGGCAACTTCTATAGTTTGCTGTGCGGTTTCCACAAATGATACTTAAAACGGCTCAAATACACTTGCTAATTGGCAGAAGCTCTGTGCTTCGTCTGATTGTAAACTTTTACTCTACAACTCAATTTTGAAACTAATTTGGTGCTTCGGGATACAATTATGGGGCACTGCTTCCGCCTCCAACAATAAAAAAAATCAACGACGTCAAAATCCTAAGAATAATAACTGGCGCTCATTACTTTTACTTTACACAAGGAAACGTGCCCCCTGATTCTTATTAACTAAACGGTGCCTCAACGAATTGAGACGAAATATCTTGGCATTCACTTGAATCGCCCCCTCACATGGAAGTTGATACAAATAAAATTTAAAACGGCTTAAATTCATTGGCTAATTGGTAAAAACTCCGTGCTACGTCTTTATTGTAAACTTTTACTCTACAACTTAATTATAAAACCAATTTGGTACTACGGGATACATTTATGGGGACTGTTTCCTCCAACATTGAAAAAATTCAACGCCGTCAAAATAAAATCCTAAGAGTGATAACTGATGCTCCTTAGTACATGAAAAACAGCAACATCCACAAAGATCTACAAGTTCCACTAGTTAAATGCGAAATCCTTAATTATGTAGACGAGTATTTAAATAACCTAGAAAGACATCCAAGTCCGCTCGCTCGAAACATTTTACAACATACACTCGTGTGAAAAAAGGGATTTCATTGCGCTTATATAAAACTACTAAAATTATGAGTACTTAAATTTTAGTCTGGTAATGGCTGGACTAATATTAATTATTTAATTTTAAGAGTTGAATACTTATTGTCAGTTCGCCAAAGGTGAAGATTTAATAATGAAAAGTATGCAAAAAATTATATATCTTAAATTAAATTCTTATTTAAACAAAATTTGTAATGTCGTCAGACAATTTTCAATTTAAATTTTTAGGCTCGAGTT
This sequence comes from Melanophora roralis, assembly GCA_963583895.1. Lineage (NCBI taxonomy): Eukaryota > Metazoa > Arthropoda > Insecta > Diptera > Rhinophoridae > Melanophora > Melanophora roralis. The sequence continues at coordinate 50,378,738 of OY757188.1, forward strand.
TAATATTTACTAAATTAGCGTTAGTTAAGAAAGGAAAATTTTTTATTGAAAAAACGTGTTTCTTTTTACCGATACTAGCCGAGTAGAATGCATTTCCGAAAAACAGCTACGATTTTCATCATCAGTACTCTTTGTTCGGTTGCTATTTATTATAGTTGGTTGTAAACATCAGCCGTTTAACCCACTCGCCTATTGTGGCGTGGTGAGCCGGCACGGCGCTTTTTCTTTTTTCATTCTTTAATTTACTAACGCCATTTGGATGCAGTTTTTTGACCATCTGTCAGACGGTATTGAAGACTGCGTTATTATACCCTTTACATAGTGATAAGAGTATATCAGTTTGTCATTCCGTTTGTAGTTTCTTTATTGTCCATTTGTGATCCCATAAAGTATACATATTCTGGATTCTTAAAGATAGGGAAGTTCATATATCCATGTCTCTCTGTCCGTCTGTTGAAATCAAGTTTCCGGACTCAAATATAAAGATACACAGTGCAACACGAAAAAAAACCATATTCGGGCATCACTACGTGAAAGAAGACCAAAAAACAAAAGACCCGTGTCTCCCAGTTTTGCCCAAAGTCATGCACTTTTTTTGTTATGGGCCCCCAAAGATTTGGGGCCTTTTTGCCATTTTTGCAAAAAGTGATAATTTTCTCAGGCTCATATCTTGCAAACCGTTTGGAATTTTAATTTACTCTTTGAGACAAAGTTGTAGTCCTTTTTAAAAGGAACAAAAGTAATGAACATAAAAAATTAAAAAAAAATAATTTTAAACCAAAATCGCAAAAAACTTTAAAAAATTCAAATTTTTTTTACCTTTTTTCCCCTGTTCAGGTCCATAGGTAGCAAACCGTTCAAAATTCAAGGAAACAGTCAACTATAAAAATTTACCTAACATCCCAATAAACAACTTTTAAGAACATATAAACTTCCTAGGAATGATTCTTAACACCGTTTAGGTAGCGCTTAGGTAGCCGCAAAAGTTAAAAATTTCCCCCAAAATGTGTGTATGTACATACATGTAGGTATGAAGTTATCTCTTCCTTACGTTTAATCAAATTGCCTTAATTACATATACTGTATCTGTCTTTAGTGTAATAGAAAACTCTTGTGCATATAAATATGTGTATATGCATGTGAGATAGCCGCGAAAAGTCTTGCAACCTAAACAGGTAGGCAAACTTTAAAATTGCAGGAAACCCTAAACAACAAAATACATCATACACAAATCGCAATAATGATCGTTAACGGCCTTTAATTAAATTATGTACATACTTTTTTTTTCTTTGTTATTACTTTTTAATAACTATTGTTTATACCAACAATAAATTACCTACATATGTACCTACTACCAATTTTTTTAATAAGCGAGGACAATCCAAAATGAAATAGCAATTGGATAAATTTAAAAAGAAGAAATTATTGCACCCAAACTTATCAAGAAATCAACTACAAAAATTTACCTAAGATTTCAGTAAACAGCTCACGCGATCACGCACCGACCGCACACGCATCAAGGAACGCAGATCACAATATAAAAGCGACGCGACTCCCACATCGAGGCATTACACAGCGCGACGTCAACAAGATCTCAGCGGTAAAAGTTATAGAGAAAGTCCTACAGCATAATTCGCACACAACATTGGCAACTGACAATTTCAATATGCAGTGTAAAAATATTTATTTCTTTTGCTACATTTGCGGCCATCAAATCAGAAAAAATAATTCTACAAGATTTCAAAAGGAAAAGAATCTTTTAACAGGTGAATTTAAAAGAGCATATAAGTTATTTTTGGACGAAATAGATTTGACCGGTGAAAATTACACACCTAACGCAGTGTGTCGTCAATGTTATAATAATCTCATAGCATGGTTGAATGGATGCAAACATAGTATGAAATATTGTAAGCCGGTAAACTGTATTAATCGCCCAGGTGATCATGGTGGAACCAGTTCTTATGCATGCGTTAATTACACATCTTGATTAAATAGACATGATGAGAAGAACAAAATTTATAAAGCAACTGTAACAGCCACACTTCCAGTACTTGCACCTGAAAATTTTGTATTCCCAAGGCCGCAAACTCCAGATCGAAGGACAGAATTTACAGAAATGACTACAGCAAGTGGTGTTACTAATCAAGATCGATTTGATACCGAATATGAGCCCCAACAGGAAAGAGATGGACCAAAACTAATAACTAATAAAAAATCAAATTCTACGAAAATAAATGGAAGATTTGCTGTGAATTGAAGGTCATCAATATTTTGCAAGGAATCATCGATGAGGGCGGCTTTCAAAAATTCTTTTGTTTTCTTTGTAATTGGGATTTGCGCTCACCTGTTAATCAATTCCAATGTAATTCATGGGCCCAAGGAGGAAGTGTGCAGGAACAAATGAAACAACATAGACTTAAGAATGCACCTTTAATTGACAATACTCAAGACATTTTGCTGCATTTGCTCCATATAAAATTAGGAATTGTTAAAAAATTCATTGAAGTGGCCGTTGTAAATTGTTCAAGCGATGACAAAATTAAAAAAGCTATTGCAGTAAACTTAGAACGATTTTTTGTTCACCTCGTTGTACTATAGCTATTTACACGATTTTAATGTTTTCTTTTCTGCCCTTATAATTGTCTTCATTGAATAGGCGTATTTAATGGCCCTGACATTAGAAGCTATTCAAGAGCAAATTTGATTCATCGCTTGATGAAAATCATTCAATGGCATGGATTAACCTTCAGCGTGGTGGGGATCGAGACGCGGAACCGCAAGCAAGAGAATGGGGGAAAGAAATGCTGTATTATTTTGAGAAAATCGGCATATCGATGACGTTAAAGCTGCATTTTCTTTATTTTTATTCTGACGACTTTATTAAAGGACTCCCTACCGAATCCGATGAGCGAGGAGAACGGTTCCACCAAACCACAATGCCCATGGAAAAACGGTACAAAGGCAAGAAATTCGACGCATTGCTTGCATAGGTAATATCAATTTTATTGTTGCATGGTCTTTTATTATTTTTGATTTCTTTTCTTATTCATTTTAGGTATGTTGGTGGAGTCACAAGATAACCCTTTATGATGTTAATAAGGTATGTGAAAAAGAAAAAGCTAATGATGGAAAGCAGTCTGGAAGCAACGTGCCTGTGGACACCATAAGTTCTGAATCAGCGTCAGATTCGGACGACGATTTAGATCCTCAACTTAAGATGGCGCGATTTGCAAGTACAGGGACATCAACGAATATTTTTTTTTATTATTTTTTTGTAATAGACAGCACAGTATCTCAATGTTGAAAAAAATAAAAAACAAATGAAATTCAAAAATGTTCGTTAAATTTTTAACTTTTGCGGCTACCTAAGCGCTACCTAAACGGTGTTAAGAATCATTCCTAGGAAGTTTATATGTTCTTAAAAGTTGTTTATTGGGATGTAAGGTAAATTTTTGTAGTTGACTGTTTCCTTGAATTTTGAACGGTTTGCTACCTATGGACCTGAACAGGGGAAAAAGGTAAAAAAATTTAAATTTTTTAAAGTTTTTTGCGATTTTGGTTTAAAATTATTTTTTTTTTAAATTTTTTATGTTCATTACTTTTGTTCCTTTTAAAAAGGGCTACAACTTTGTCTCAAAGAGTAAATTAAAATTCCAAACGGTTTGCAAGATATGAGCCTGAGAAAATTATCACTTTTTGCAAAAATGGCAAAAAGGCCCCAAATCTTTGAGGGCCCATAACAAAAAAATTGCATGACTTTGGGCAAAACTGGGTCTTTTGTTTTTTGGTCTTCTTCCACGTAGTGATGTCCGAATATGGTTATTTTTCCATGACTTAAAAAATTACACACAGTGATATGGACCATTTATTGGTACATATCTTATCAGAAATATCATGGAGACAATCGCTATTTAAAATCAGCAAAATCGGTTCACTATTGACCGAGATATAAGCGAAAACCCAAAATAACCCATTTTTTAGAACAAAATCCGTGCATATATACCTATACATATATCTCAGACCCCTACGCTTTGAAGAAAAAAATTTTTGGGAAGGGGCAGAAAAAGAAGTAGCTCCCATACAAATTACCAATTTTTATAAAATTTTCGATAAGCTATATCTCGGAAACTATAACAGCTAGCGACATTAAATGTTCTACAAAAAGTATTAAGACAACAAGACCTACCCTTCGAAAAAAAAAACTTTTTGGGTGGGGGCAGAAGGGGTAGCTCCCATACAAATTAAAAATTTTTATGAAATTTTCGATACGCTATATCTTGGAAACTATAACAGCTGTCGACATCAAATGTTCCACAAAAAGTAATTAGACAACAAAACCTACGCCTTGAAGAAAAAAATTTTTGAGTGGGGGCAGAAGAAGAGGTAGATTCTACACAGATTAACAATTTTTATGACATTTTCGATATGCTATATCTCGGATAAAGCAACAGCTTTCAACGTGAAATATTCTACAAAAAATAATTGGACAACAAGACCAACGCTTTGAAGAATAAATTTTTTGGGTGGGGGGTGAAGAATGGTTAGCTTCCATTCAAATTAACAATTTTTATGAAATTTTCGATACGTTATAACTCGGAAACTATAAGAGCTATCCATATCAAATGTTCCACAAAAAGTATGGAGAAAAAAGACCTACGCTTTGAAGAAAAAATATTTTTGGGTGGAGGGTGAAGAAGGGGTAGCTCCCATACAAATTACCAATTTTTATGAAATTTTCGTTTCGCTATATCTCGGAAACTATAACAGCTATCGACATCAAATGCTCTACAAAAAGTAATTCGACAAAAAAACCTAAGCTTTGAAGAAAAAATTTTTGGGGGGAAGGGGGGAAGGTTAACCAGGTGCAGCTCCCATACAAATGAACAATTTTTATGAAATTTTCGATACGCTATATCTCGGAATCTATAACAGCTATCGGCATCAAATGCTATACAAAAAATAACTAGACAACAAGGCTCACGCTTAGAAGAAAAATTTTTTTGGTGGGGGCAGGAGAAGGGGTAGCTCCCCTACAAATTTTTATGAATTTTTTGGATAGTATCGAAATTACTTAATTTTTAATAAAATTTTCATCCTTAGCTATCACATTTTTAATAATGAACTTAAAGCCGAATAAATAGACATAATTATACTATATATAGAAAAGTTCAAATAAATAACCATAAAATGTATTACCAACACATGGCTCAATGTAAAAATTATGCATAAAAAAATTATCGAAAGAAATCGAATAACAGAATGATATATAAAAAATTAAAAAAATACTTTTCAAAAATTATTTAGGATTTACTCCCAATTTTCTTGTTTATTTATAGGGTTTGTTGTTGGTTAAATTTGTCTATATGCATTTCGTTGCTTCTTACACCAACTCATCAGTAGACTTCAACCCAAATTCTTAAAAAACTCATGAATATTTTGTGTCTTTATATAATAACCTCATTAAACAAAATGAGAATTACTATTAGCAACCAAAACGTTCAAGTTTTTTTAAGAATCCAGCAAACCAATATTCGCTATTCGCTTGTTTTGATTTTCTTTTTCCCCTTACATTTGAATAACCAATGGCTAGTATCGGAATTACTTAATTTTTAATAAAATTTCCATTCTTAGCTATCACATTTTTAATAATGAACTTCAAGCCGAATAAATAGACATAATTATAAGATATATAGAAAAGTTCAAATAAATAACCATAAAATGTATTATAAACACATGGCTCAATGTAAAAGTTATGAATAGAAAAATTATCGAAAGAAATCGAATAACAGAATGATAAATAAAAATATATAAAAAATTATGAAAAAACTTTATTCAAGCTTGAGGTCATGACCTCAAGCTTGAATAAAGTTTTTTCATATTTACAACACAAAGGTCGACACACAAAAACTGTTAAATAATTAATATATAAAAAATTAAATAAATTTAGTGTCATCCAATGGATGGCCAAAAGCAAAATGAAAATAAAAAATAAATAATAGAAGTAACTAGTGATAAATGCAAATAGAATGAAAACAAGAGAACAAAGGGTTGTATGTGGATTTAGTTCGGTCTAAACAATAAGGAATATGCATAGAATTCCAGTATTCAAATTCTAATTAAAGTTTGTTTAAATAGAACAAATCAACATTCAACTTACAGTAGTACCGAATATAAAGAGTGCTGACGAGAAATCATAGCTGATTTCGAAAATGCATTACACTCGGCTAGTATCGGAATTACTTAATTTTAAATAAAATTTCCATTCTTAGCTATCACATTTTAATAATGAACTTAAAGCCGAATAAATAAATAAACCGAATAAAGATATAAAGAAAAGTTCAAATAAATAACCATAAAATGTTTTCTTTGGACTTTAAAACTCGCACAAGGTACTTTTATTATAGTAGGTGTGTTCATTTACAGAAAATTATCACTAATTTTCGTTAATTATTACTAGTAAGTGTTCACGTACACAAAAAATTAGCAGCTAGAGGGTTTAGAAACAAAAATGTTTCTGATAATTTCTACTAGTAAAAATTTTACTATCAAAAATTATTCAAACAGTCTTTCTGTCATTATGCTTTGAAAAAAATTTAAGTTTTAAATTTTTATAAGTTTACAATAACAAAATACATTTGCTTGCAAGTTTTGAGTGTAAAAGTGTTCATTTACTTTTAAATATTTTTGAGAGCAATTTTTAAAATATTTCTTTTCACTCTCTCGTTGCTAGTAATTACTGGAAAGTTATTGAACACAACTATTATTTGCAGTAGAAAATAATTCGTCTGGGTATATAAAAAACAAATGTGAAGGGTATAAAAGATTCGGCACAGCCGAATATAGCGCTTTTACTGGTTTTTTAAATGTACAAATTTTAAACTGTTAGTTATCACCGTGCCCATGTTTTTTTTATGCGTTTATTTATGTATAGTGGAGTTTTTTGTCATTTAGAATACAAAAGTTTTCTTATAGATATGCGTTTATCATCTTTGTTTCATGTCTTGGAAAACTCCACTACGGGGTTCAAAAAATAACTGCAAAACAGCGACTGATGAAGTCCAAACGCTCGTTTGTCAATTATGTTAAAAAAATTAATCAGTCATTTGACTTACAATAAACAAAATAAAGCTGTCAACACCTCATTTCATACAATTGTGAATTGTTTTTCGTTTATTGGTATTTTATTATAGCGTATTTTAGGTTATGTTTTTAAAACAAGAAATTTAATGGTTTTGTTATTTTACTGTAGGTGCAAATGCAATAAGAAGTGTATATACATAAAAAACCGGCGGTCATTCGGCGCAGGTCTGATAATTGAAGTAGAGAAATCGTCTTCAACTATGCAAACAAATTTGACGTATGCTAAAAAGCTTGCATAGGCTTCTCAACAAATAGCATATCTGTCAGCATACGCATGAAATTTGTCAAGCACTAATAATATGCTGTTTACATGATATGTTAAAAATGTCAACATACATTTGTTAGCATTGTTAACAAAGTATTAGTAAATGATGTGTAGCATACAACTGCCAAATGGGTTAAAACGGACGAGGTTGCAAATTTCTAACAAGATGTAGTAGCTTAAGCATGCAATAAATATCCGGCTCCTGTCTCGTCGGCTAATGGGGGGGATTCCTTTGCTACTATGTCTCGATAGTCATACTGGGCTTTTAAGCCACCAAAAAGAAGCTACAGGCATGTAATTTTAATTTGCATGCTTCGAGGTTAAGGTCTTATAAAAACAGGTAAAGAAATAGAGAGATAAGGAGATAAAGGTGGTTCAAGACATCTACTAACTTCATGATTCACTGGCTATGATTGCTGTTGACATAACCAATATAACCCTCCCAACCATGATCATGCAAGGAGTATTCAGCCATCTTATACATGATCCCAAAATATTTACCCACTCGGACAGCCGCTTTAGGAAATCAAAACAGGATCAATTTAGAAATTCATAATAATAGACATTTTTATTATGATAAAAAAAAATAATAATAGTAAATTTTAGCTTAAATTAGTTACTACAGTTCACTTCTAGCTTATAACATAAGGTTAAAGTAATATAAATGATGATTCGAAACCATTTGCATAAATAAAATTCTAAAGGTAGCTAAAAATAGCAAAAATCACCAAAATTACCTCTGAGATAGAAAACGGGTATCCAACTCGGTTACCAATAAAACTATTGTTTCTATATATTGAGGAAACGAAAATAGAAATAATGTTTAAAGGGGACTCAACTTACAATTAATAAGTCTCCTGATAACAATATAACATTTGTATAGTTTTCACCTTTAGAAGGAAAAATCTATTAATCTAAAGAAACGCATTTGAGTTTAACGGCCATAGCTGGTCGAATATTGCACCATTGCAGCTATGCATATGCATATGAGAGTATATCAACATATATAACTCTAGCAACAAATGTTTACAGCGAATTTACTGTATGCTTTGCCTCTTTTATATTTACCCGTATATAAGAACATTTCTATTAGATGTATAAATCAATATCGTTTACTTTAACAGTTTTTTTTCCTTTTTACTTTTGACGCAAGAATTGTATATAATTTTGCTTTGTTTTATTTATCAAAGTAATAAAAATGAGAGGCACTAATCGTTTTCTTATTTAACATCGGTGGTGTATTTTTCTACGTCTGATGTTACGGAGAGTAACATCAAAGAAAGTGCTTTTGTTTAAAACTTCTCATTCAAAAGATCCACTGACCAGTCAATACAAAAAAAATATATATAAATATAATAATAAAAACTTACATCCATAGTATTTCTCCCTCGGTGAAAGATCTTTCGGCCGGAGCAGGGATGGTGGTTTTAATTTATTGCGTGCTCCATAACTTTCTAGTTAGCATTTGAGACGCTTTTGGTCAGAAAAGATTTTACTTTTATTAATTATTTTTCTTATAAAAATGTCACCAACTAAAAGCCAGCTTAGAACAATAAAAGAAAAAATATTTTTCTACATTTGTTTGCGCGTTAACGACTAGCACCGTGCGAATATTTTTATACACCACTGTATCCTCTGTTAAAATATAGACAACGTGGGTCTCATTTGACAAGTATTTTTTCTCACTAACTTTTACGACTTTACTTTATTAAATTTCTTCTGCAACTATCCGTACAAAACTATTTTAATTATCTTTTTTTTTTTTTTTTTTTTTTTATATTTCTATATTCTTGAGTTTTTTCCCTTTGTATTTTTTTCACAGATCTATTTTTTTTTTTTTTTTTTTGTTTCTACTCCATTCTACGTCCTCTCTCAATATTTAAACTCTTTTGGCACTTTCTTCCTATTTTGTTTCTTAAAATTTTTTTTTCTTTTAATGTAAAAATTGTGATTTTTGCTTTACATGAGGTAATTTTTAGGTACAAAAATTTTAATTTATTTCTTAATTAACTTTTTGTTCTCTTTCTTTTTTTTTAACTTATTACATTTATATATTTAAAAAAAAGAGATTTGTAAAAAGAATTTAAGGAGATAGATCTACCTACGGAGGTTTTCTTCTTTTTTGGTTAAATATTAATCTATCACACCGCGATCGAAGTCAGTTACTGTCTGTATGACCTTTTCTCTAGTTACAAGCAAATATTTTTACATTAATTTTTGTTCTCCACTCATTTCTTTTAGATAATACCAAAACTTGAGGTTTTTTTTTTCTTTCCTCTTATACTTATGTGCAATTTTTAGCTGTGATATTAGGTCTAAGTGATTTTAGTTAATTTTTAAATAGATTTTAAATATACGAGTTTTAACCTCTTTTCTCACTTTAAAATTCTAGACTTGTGAATATTTTTATTCTTTAATTCAATTCCTAATAAAATTCAGTTTTGTTCTCTTCCTTTCAGGCCTTATACTAAGATAATGTAAATTATTGGATTTGACTTTTCACTTTTTAGTAATAACTTCAATAGCAAATAATTGCAAATACCTTTGTGTTCCCTTTTGGCAACAATTTAACTTATCTTGTTCGGCACCACAGATTTAATTACGATTTTCAGTAGGAACCTACGAGTTTTCGGGAACCCTAAATATGGAATGGAAAAATTGCGTCGGTTCCCCTAAGCGCAGCAGGTTAGGCCAATATAATTGTTCCTTACAAAGATGTTGAGTTCGTCCTCCTCAAAACCAGGAATTAGATTAGGTTAGGTTACTTTACGTTATGGCAAATTAGACCCAAGGAAGTTTGTCGCCTTCGAAAAAAAATGATTTTGCACTCAACACTATTTCTTATTACATTTCACTTTTCTAAAACTTTAAACAATTTTCAATGCCAACTATTTAGGTGGTGTGACCAAAGGAAAAATGCCATTCTGTGGACAGTTATCGCTTTTTATACCCTTCGAAAAACAAAATTCCTGGAAAAATTATGTTATAGAACATACATAAATATATTCAGCCTATAAGAACTAAAACCAACTTCATATAGATTACTCTAAACTGTATTATCTAATGTGTACGTTCTTGACCAAAATACAGTGCAGTATTTTTTTGCCTTGTAAAATATCCGTTAATATCAAACTCAAAATATATATAAGCTGTTATCCCATAGGTACACAGTTTCCTAATTAAAAATCAACCTTGCTACAAGCGCCGCTACATTACCCCCCTGCCAAGATCAGATTTGGGGTAAGGATCCGCAACAAATCTGATACCGCTTGTAGCAGGTTGTATGGTACATATCTATAAAAAGGTAATTTACTGGCGTATGTCTTTCGCGTGGTATACTCCAACGGAGCGTCCATTTAAGTCCTCTAATTCGTAATAACAGGAGCCAGTTCGCTTTCGTATCCTCGCCTTAATAAAGGGTGGAGCAAGTTTGGCATTAAAACCCTTTTCAAAATTACTTTGATTGAAATTTCTTCTAAAAACTTCCTGCCCGACCACATAGTTTACTTCCCTTGATCTTAAATTGTAGGACCTTTCATTCCTGGTCTGTTGCCCCACCATAGTTTTCCTAGCCTTAGCCCTTACAATATCGAAGGTGTCCGTGCGATCGAATTGGATCGATCGGTCCTCCAGCATCTCCAATTTACGCAACAGCTCATACGATTCGCCATTCGTAATCATGTGTTGACCAAACGCCATGTAATAGGGAGAAGTACCTATTGAAGCATGTACAGATGAACGCAACGCACAACTAATACTGCTGAGGTATTCATCCCAATTACTCTGGTCATGTTTAATATATGCCCGAATCGCAGAAAGCACCGAGCGATTGACACGTTCAGAAGCATTCGATTGGGGCGAGTGCACCGCTGTATAGACGTGCCTTATACCATAGTTCTGTAACAACTTGTTAAACTGGCTTGACCTAAACTGTGAGCCATTATCGGATACTATCATCTCGGGAGTGCCAAACGTATGGAAAAGTTCCCCCTCGAGGTATTTTGTAACAATGTCAGTTTTAAAATTCTTCACCGCCTTCAGGAAACAAAATTTCGAAAAGTGATCTACAACTATGAATATGCCGATGTTACCGGTCTTAGAACGAGGGTATGGACCTAAAAAATCTATGTAGAGTTTCTGAAAAAATCTAAAAGTTTCTGACGTTTTACCCATAGGTGGTCGTGTACTAAAATTAGGATGCTTAGTGCCCTTACAAACTTCGCACGAATTTATGTATTCCCTTACATCGTTTACTAAGTTCGGCCAAAAATAAAATCGCCGAATACGCTCCAAGGTTTTATTTATCCCTCCGTGCGCGGACAGAGGGTTATCATGAGCCTTGCTTAGGACGTCTTTTCTGAGCTCTCTAGGTATCCATAACTTCCATGCGAGATCGTCCTGCACTTGCTCACCTGAACAGTGATCCGTTCTTCGGTACAAGTAGCCGTCAATAATTTTTAAGTCGGGAGTTTTACCTAAATTCTGTTTCACCCGGTCTAAAAGTCCGGTGTAGTCGTTTCCTTGGAAATGTGCAGAGTTTAAATCTACGAAAACCCCAGTCTCATTTAAAACGGACAATTCTGGATTAGAAATCTCGGATAAGTCATCTGTATTTGCTCTCGAAAGAGTATCAGGAACCACATTTCTACTGCCTTTGCGGTGCTCTATTTTAAAGTTAAAACCTTGTAGCTTTAAAGCCCACCTTGCCAGCCTTGAGCTTAGGTCAGTTTGAGACATGAGCCACTTTAACGACGCATGATCGGTTATAACAGTAAACTCATGCCCTTCAACATATGCTCGGAACTTTTTAATGCTTAGTATTGCTGCTAAGCACTCTTGTTCGGTCACGGAATAGTTACGTTGGGCTTGGTTGAGTTTCTTCGACATAAAGGCGATTGGAACCTCTTCACCCTCCGCATTTTTCTGGACCAATACACTTCCTATTCCAGAGTTGCTAGCATCGCAGTGTATGTAAAAAGGCTGTGAAAAATCAGGACTATGCAAAACTGGTGTTGTGGTGAGGATGTGCTTTAACTCATCAAAAGCTTGTTGAGCCATTTCGCTCCAAACAAATTTACGATTACCCTTTAACAAATCTGTTAAAGGGGCAGTAGTAGAAGCGTAGTTCCTAATAAACTTTCGATACCAGCCGGACATCCCTAAAAATCTTCGAAGTTGCTTAACAGATCTTGGAGCAGGAAAATCTAAAATGGCCGAAATTTTATCAGGATCTGTTCGAATAACCCCGTCTCCCACTATATGGCCAAGATAACGGACTTCCCGTACACAAAACTTGGATTTTTCTACATTCAAGGTAAGTCCAGAGGCACGAAATTGTCGAGCCACTTCTCGCAGTACAAACAAATGTCTTTGAAAGGTATCGGATACAATTAACAAATCATCCAGATAAACGAACACCTCCGTTCTCAATTCCGCCGGCACCACCTTGTCCATTAGTCTCGACATCGTTTGGGGTGCGTTACAAAGGCCAAACGGCATGACTTTGTAATGGTACAAGGGCCGGCCGGGAACGGTAAATGCCGTCTTATCCTTCGATGATTTGTCAAGAGGAATTTGCCAAAAGGCGTCCTTAAGGTCAAGGCTCGTGATATATTCTGCCTTGGGTAGCCTTGAAAGTATGCCATCTATAAGGGGAAGTGGATACGCATCTTTGACTGTAACTGAGTTGACTTTCCTGCTATCTAGACATAGTCTCACTTTACCGGGCTTCCGTACTAAAACTATGGGTGAGGACCATGCGCTGTCCGATTCTTCAATAACATCCATTTCTAGCATTCGGTCTATTTCAGCGTAAATTAATTTTTCAATTGCAGGAGATACGGAAAAATGGCGTTGTTTAATTGGGGGGGAATTGCCTACGTCGATTACATGAGAAATAACATTTGTCCTACCCAAGCCTTCTTTCGCAAATGAGGGGAAGGAATTGACAACAATTTGTAATTGCTGTTGTTGTGCTGTAGTAAGACTTTTCTTCTCCGGGCTGTTGTCTATGGCACTGACAGAAAAATTGGGATTCATATCTGTCATTAACCTAGTTGGTAAAAGGTCAAAGAGCGTCCAAAAATCGATGCCTAAGTAGAGATTTTGTGATAAATTGGGAATAATATATAAGTTAATAGTTTTAGTGTCCCCCCGAAATGATATCTCAGTCTTTAAAACACCAACAACGTTCTGTCTCCTCCCGTCTGCAGTCTTCACGACAGAGTTAATTTTCCTATAACAGTTTGTATTAAGGAAGTCCTTAGCAGCCTGCGCTCCTAGACAACTAACTGAGGCACCAGTATCCAATAAACCAACCAGGGTTTTACCAAAGATCTGAACCTGCGCATAAGGTCTAATGTCATTTGGATTATCATAAATGGTACTCAATAAACTACGTCGAGTATGATTAACGGTTCTCCAAAAATTGCGCATACGTGTAGTTGACCGTTTTTGTCTTTCACTAGACCCTGGTTCATTAAAAATTCTATCTCGTATAGCATTATATTCGGCTAATCTAACATGAAATGGTTTAAGGTAGGTAGGTGGTGTAGTTAAAATTTCTCTTTTTCTATTTACGGGACTTTTAGGTTCGGGGTTTGAAACGGGTGTGGAAGTTTCCAACATTTTATGAACGTTGGTTGGATTTTGCAATATTTTTAGGGGTTTTTCATCAGAAATTATTCCGCATGAATTAAGTGACAAAGCAGGTGGGTGCTGAATAGTGTGTTGAATACTATCCTTAGGTAAGTCATATGCGTTATTACTAATATTATCTTGATCTGAATTCGTAACGCTATTGTCTAATCCATACTTGTCGACTGATTCTGTTTGCGTGCACTTTGTTGTGCACTCGACCGACCGTTTTTTGAAACGTTATTGCAATGAGAACAGTTTGGTTTATAGATATTGGCTAAACCGCAGCCATAGCAAAAAACTTGCCTATCTGCCACGCAATCTTGGTATCGGTGGCCAGGTTTTCGGCAATTCCAACAAACCAGGGCAATGGCCGAAATATCTTCCTCTGCCGGAAATAAAGTTTCCTCAACTTCGTGAATTTGTTTTCGAGTGGGAGGCAAGGGCTTTGTGGAACAATTTTTCCTTCCAATGTCCTGTAAGAAAAATTCTCTTCGCCGACAAATATCCCGAAGTTCAGATATACTATTAATTTTCAAATTCAAAATTTCGTGCTGAATTTCAGGTAGTAGATTTCTCCTAAGTATTTCCACCAAAACTCTTTCGCCCAAGGGTTCTGCTAATCTATCAGAAATTTCAATGATGCCTTCATAAAAAGTGTCAAAACTTTCACTATACTTTTGCTTACGATCCCTTATCATCTCCCGTAAGTCAATGTCAGTTCTAGAATCCTTGTACTGTTTACGTAAAGCCCCACATAAATGTGGCCATCTGATTGAGGGAACAGATTGATGATATCTCCAAAACCAATCGTTTGCTTTCGCCTCAAATAACGTAGAGATATGATCGCATAATAGTTCAAAGTTTCCATTGAGGGTTTGGTTTGTCAGGGCCTCAACACGATACAAAAAACTATCTACAGACATACCACGCAAGTCACCTGAAAACCTCACTTTCCAATTGTGAATTATATGGCCTATCTTATCGGGTCTTATTGACGAAACATTTGACTCGTTATGAAGGTCATATTGTCGGTTGGGTTGCAAATTAGAATTAGCTGGTGGTAACCCTAATAAGCCAGAAATGCTTTGCTGAGCTAAGGGTACTGCAGGATTGACAGTTCCCGAAGGGTGAAGGTCTCGTTGCCTAGAACTATTGTCCATCCTTGGAGGTGACGCATTAATTTGCAATCGTCGAAATCCTGTTTCTATGTTCGTCTCAATAAGTCTGGTTAGTGTTTGACTTAAACTGGTCAGCATCTCTGCCTGTTGGGCCCCAACAGCAGCTGTTACAAGATTACGAATCTGATCCCGCTGTTCCTGGGGAGAGCTACCAGATAAGGACATAAGTGGTTGGGTGTTTTGTTCATTATTGTCGTTAGTTGGTGAAGATGTCATACTACCAGATTTGCTTAGATCTAAACTTAAGGGTTTCTGGGTCTGTGATCTTGTAACCATTGGTGGAGGTATATTATCTTTGCCAAGTGGAGTCGCTATTGAAAACTTTTTACCACAGACAGGACAGTTAGGTCTAATTTTAACATTTTTTTGATAGCATGATTTATGAAGGGGGTGACCACAAGGAGTCTTATATAAATATCTAGAATCGCTTATAAAGTGGCTGCATATAGCACAATTAAATTGACTAGTAGCGGTATCACCAGTAATGATACTATCTGATCCTCCCGTAGCCATTGTACAAAAAAAAATCCTTTCGGTAATTTACCAAAAAAAAAAATGGGAATTGAATAAAAATACGCGTAAAAAAAAAATTATTTTCCTTTACTTCACAAGAAACTACATAAACATAAATATTCCGAATCTGGCAACAAAATTTATTTACTAATATATACGGTCATCCACTATCGTAAATGATTTACTATTGAACAGAAAATTTGTTCACTCTTTCGATTCTTTCTCTTTTCTTTCACATTCAGGGCAATTTCGATATATTCTGTAGTGATCGTCTATACATAAAAGGTGAAAAATATGTGAGCAACTAAATAACCTTAGAATTTCATGATATGGCATTATACAAAAATTGCAAATCGCACAAACCGTATCCGATTTTTCGGGTAATTTACTTCCCATAGCAAAAAAGTTATAACCAAGACGTAGTGATTCCTACGTTTAGGCGTTAAGACAAGAACTCGAATTGAAAAAAAAATTGGTTTAATTAATCGGAGTTAAAACTAAAAAAAATATATATGTATGTAAATTTTAAAATTATTTTCAAAAAAAAATATAGTCCTATGCAGGATCAAAATGAGATAAAATAAATTTAATAAGGTATAATATAATAAACATTTGATTTCCCAGCGTGCTGTCAAGTAGGTGTCTGTTTACGAAATAATGAAGTCAGTAGACTAAACCTCGAGAAAACCTTACTATTTAAGCAAGAGTAGAAAGAACGATTACATAAAATTAAGGTTTGTACTAGTTTGATCTTTAGACAAATAGTCATTTCAAAACCTTAAAACAACAAAACAAGTAGGGGAAAAACTATTAGCTAGATTATTCTAACGGTCTGAGTTTAGAATTGTTCCAAAATTCAGCAATTCCTGAAAGCGTTACCTAACAAATAATTTAACCAAGTTTACTGGCTATGAAGGTGCACACTATATTGGTTAACAGCTATGTATAGCAGACTGTTGAATTCCGAATATTTTAATACACCAACAACTTACACAAACATGAGTTTAAAGAACAATTATTAAAAGCAAAAGAAAATGAAAATGAAGAAGAGCCACACTTGCGATTTTGAAATGAATTCAAAAGATGTTATGCTTTTAAATATTTAATAACAGTGTGGCCCCACGTTGGGCGCCAAAAATTAACTATCTGTAGCATACAACTGCCAAATGGGTTAAAACGGACGAGGTTGCAAATTTCTAACAAGATGTAGTAGCTTAAGCATGCAATAAATATCCGGCTCCTGTCTCGTCGGCTAATGGGGGGGATTCCTTTGCTACTATGTCTCGATAGTCATACTGGGCTTTTAAGCCACCAAAAAGAAGCTACAGGCATGTAATTTTAATTTGCATGCTTCGAGGTTAAGGTCTTATAAAAACAGGTAAAGAAATAGAGAGATAAGGAGATAAAGGTGGTTCAAGACATCTACTAACTTCATGATTCACTGGCTATGATTGCTGTTGACATAACCAATATAACCCTCCCAACCATGATCATGCAAGGAGTATTCAGCCATCTTATACATGATCCCAAAATATTTACCCACTCGGACAGCCGCTTTAGGAAATCAAAACAGGATCAATTTAGAAATTCATAATAATAGACATTTTTATTATGATAAAAAAAAATAATAATAGTAAATTTTAGCTTAAATTAGTTACTACAGTTCACTTCTAGCTTATAACATAAGGTTAAAGTAATATAAATGATGATTCGAAACCATTTGCATAAATAAAATTCTAAAGGTAGCTAAAAATAGCAAAAATCACCAAAATTACCTCTGAGATAGAAAACGGGTATCCAACTCGGTTACCAATAAAACTATTGTTTCTATATATTGAGGAAACGAAAATAGAAATAATGTTTAAAGGGGACTCAACTTACAATTAATAAGTCTCCTGATAACAATATAACATTTGTATAGTTTTCACCTTTAGAAGGAAAAATCTATTAATCTAAAGAAACGCATTTGAGTTTAACGGCCATAGCTGGTCGAATATTGCACCATTGCAGCTATGCATATGCATATGAGAGTATATCAACATATATAACTCTAGCAACAAATGTTTACAGCGAATTTACTGTATGCTTTGCCTCTTTTATATTTACCCGTATATAAGAACATTTCTATTAGATGTATAAATCAATATCGTTTACTTTAACAGTTTTTTTTCCTTTTTACTTTTGACGCAAGAATTGTATATAATTTTGCTTTGTTTTATTTATCAAAGTAATAAAAATGAGAGGCACTAATCGTTTTCTTATTTAACATCGGTGGTGTATTTTTCTACGTCTGATGTTACGGAGAGTAACATCAAAGAAAGTGCTTTTGTTTAAAACTTCTCATTCAAAAGATCCACTGACCAGTCAATACAAAAAAAATATATATAAATATAATAATAAAAACTTACATCCATAGTATTTCTCCCTCGGTGAAAGATCTTTCGGCCGGAGCAGGGATGGTGGTTTTAATTTATTGCGTGCTCCATAACTTTCTAGTTAGCATTTGAGACGCTTTTGGTCAGAAAAGATTTTACTTTTATTAATTATTTTTCTTATAAAAATGTCACCAACTAAAAGCCAGCTTAGAACAATAAAAGAAAAAATATTTTTCTACATTTGTTTGCGCGTTAACGACTAGCACCGTGCGAATATTTTTATACACCACTGTATCCTCTGTTAAAATATAGACAACGTGGGTCTCATTTGACAAGTATTTTTTCTCACTAACTTTTACGACTTTACTTTATTAAATTTCTTCTGCAACTATCCGTACAAAACTATTTTAATTATCTTTTTTTTTTTTTTTTTTTTTTTATATTTCTATATTCTTGAGTTTTTTCCCTTTGTATTTTTTTCACAGATCTATTTTTTTTTTTTTTTTTTTGTTTCTACTCCATTCTACGTCCTCTCTCAATATTTAAACTCTTTTGGCACTTTCTTCCTATTTTGTTTCTTAAAATTTTTTTTTCTTTTAATGTAAAAATTGTGATTTTTGCTTTACATGAGGTAATTTTTAGGTACAAAAATTTTAATTTATTTCTTAATTAACTTTTTGTTCTCTTTCTTTTTTTTTAACTTATTACATTTATATATTTAAAAAAAAGAGATTTGTAAAAAGAATTTAAGGAGATAGATCTACCTACGGAGGTTTTCTTCTTTTTTGGTTAAATATTAATCTATCACACCGCGATCGAAGTCAGTTACTGTCTGTATGACCTTTTCTCTAGTTACAAGCAAATATTTTTACATTAATTTTTGTTCTCCACTCATTTCTTTTAGATAATACCAAAACTTGAGGTTTTTTTTTTCTTTCCTCTTATACTTATGTGCAATTTTTAGCTGTGATATTAGGTCTAAGTGATTTTAGTTAATTTTTAAATAGATTTTAAATATACGAGTTTTAACCTCTTTTCTCACTTTAAAATTCTAGACTTGTGAATATTTTTATTCTTTAATTCAATTCCTAATAAAATTCAGTTTTGTTCTCTTCCTTTCAGGCCTTATACTAAGATAATGTAAATTATTGGATTTGACTTTTCACTTTTTAGTAATAACTTCAATAGCAAATAATTGCAAATACCTTTGTGTTCCCTTTTGGCAACAATTTAACTTATCTTGTTCGGCACCACAGATTTAATTACGATTTTCAGTAGGAACCTACGAGTTTTCGGGAACCCTAAATATGGAATGGAAAAATTGCGTCGGTTCCCCTAAGCGCAGCAGGTTAGGCCAATATAATTGTTCCTTACAAAGATGTTGAGTTCGTCCTCCTCAAAACCAGGAATTAGATTAGGTTAGGTTACTTTACGTTATGGCAAATTAGACCCAAGGAAGTTTGTCGCCTTCGAAAAAAAATGATTTTGCACTCAACACTATTTCTTATTACATTTCACTTTTCTAAAACTTTAAACAATTTTCAATGCCAACTATTTAGGTGGTGTGACCAAAGGAAAAATGCCATTCTGTGGACAGTTATCGCTTTTTATACCCTTCGAAAAACAAAATTCCTGGAAAAATTATGTTATAGAACATACATAAATATATTCAGCCTATAAGAACTAAAACCAACTTCATATAGATTACTCTAAACTGTATTATCTAATGTGTACGTTCTTGACCAAAATACAGTGCAGTATTTTTTTGCCTTGTAAAATATCCGTTAATATCAAACTCAAAATATATATAAGCTGTTATCCCATAGGTACACAGTTTCCTAATTAAAAATCAACCTTGCTACAAGCGCCGCTACAGATGTTAAACATACGTATGCTGAAAAAATTTTGCGTTTACACGATATGCTGGCTTGTAACAAATTTTTAAGCATAAATATGCAGATTCAACATATCAAAACTAAGCTTAGAGTATAGCAGCAAAAATAAAATGCTGTGCATCACAATAAAAGCATGTGCGCTTCAAAAAAATAGTGTTTTTGTCTCTTAATTATAGATCCAAAAAATGTATCAAGTGAGAGAAGAGTACAAATAGAGAAATTCAAATAATATGGCACTTTGTTGCAATGGATTTTTTACTTGTGCATTACTTGGTGCTTCGTTGATTTTGTTTATTTTTTTTAATTTTTGGTAAAATTTTTTTATTTTTAGTTGTAAAAAACACTAAGTTTAATTTATTTTGACTATTTTTTTTAAATTAAACCTGAAAAGTTAAGAAAAGTTGTAGATTTTGATAGTTTTAAGTAAACTTTGTTGACAAATTTACTAGAAAAATCAATTTTGCTGCGGCATAAAGGTGTGTATAAAACCAGCTGCAAGCATTGCGTCTTCAGAAAGGGCATTTTCTGTGCGCGTTGAGTTCCTTGATCGAGTAAAGTTTTTGGAGGTTACTTCAGACAAAAAGCTTACTTTTGAAATGCACATTGATTGAATGATCTGCATGGTACTATTAACTTTGCGAACTACGAAAATTTTGAGTCCACCACATATTAGGTATAAGCTGGCTTATGCTCTTTTAATGTCAAAAGTTGTATATGGACTTAAAATTATCTCGGAAACTAGTGCCTCGATTATGAAACGGGTAAGTCGTATTTTGAATGTTTATCTACAACGTGAGGTGAAGGGATCATATTTCGGGTTACCTCATTCGATTTTAAGGGTTTTCGTTCTCCGACTTTAGAAATATTGTTGCACTATACTCGCTTATGATGCAGTAAAAAAAATATGCAATTACCGTTTTCTGATTTTTTGTGTTTAGCCGTTCAACTAGAAGTTCACAGATTTTGATGCCTAGGATCACAAGCTCGTTTATTGTGAAAGCCTTTATGATAAGGGTATTAGTAAGATTTAGTGCTGCTACTAGTTCGGACCTTCTGTCAAATCGCGTAGCTATTTTTTTTTGCATTACTATTTATGTATGTAGTTTTTTAGCTTTTATCTGAAAAAAAAAGAGCCCGAAGAGAATGGCAAAAGCACAGATCACCCCAACTTAAAGCCAAGTTGAAGGAATGTACAAACCAATTGAAAAATTTGCTAGAGGTTCACCGATTGGCATCTTTTAAGGAACACCTCGAAGGTCTAGACTCGACTCCTCAGACGAATTATTCACTTTGGCGATCAGCGAAATATCGGAAAAGACCCGTTATCGCAAAACCACCACTGCGTAATCTGAGAGAATCCTGTGCAAGAAGGGATGAAGAAAAATGTGATCTGCTCGCAAGTCATTGACAAATGTCTTCACTCCAAATACATGCACTGACATGAGTAAATTACCGCCTGTTGTTGCTAGATGTCCTATGGAAATACGTTTTCAGTTGTCAGATGTCGTAGAGGCTATCAATAATTTAAATGCTAAAAAGCTCCTGGCTTTGATGAAATCAGCAACAAAATGCTTTTAGAGCTGCGTTGCACAGCAAAAAGAATAATTCTTTTTATTTTTAACGCCATATTACGGCTCAAACATTTCCCGCCAGTATGGAAAGTTGCCTTGATAAAGATTATTCCTAAGCCGGGAAAAGATCCTTCGAAGGTGGAGTTTTACAGGCCTATAATTCTGTTACCAACTATGTCCAAATTTTTTGAGAAATTGCTTAAAAACAAGCTGACTCCGATCCTGAATGAATACAACTGCATTCCAGATCACCAATTTGGATTTAGAAATCAACATAGTACCATAGAACAAACCCACAGATTGGTACAGGTTATAAGAAAAGCCTTTGAGGAAAAGAAATACTGCTCCGCGCTCTTCATAGATGTCTCTCAAACGTTCGACAAAGTATGGCATGAAGGACTGTTAAACAAATTAAAGCTCAACCTTCCATCTAATATTTTTAACCTATTAGAAAAATACATAGCCGGCCGACAATTTCTGATTAAAGAGGGAAACCAAATAAGTTCTTCTCAACCAATAGGGGCTGGTGTACCTCAAGGGAGTATACTAGGTCCAATTCTGTACTTGCTTTACACAGCAGATATGCCCACAAACAATATTACTCATACGGCGACATTTGCCTTTATCAGTATTCATAAAGACCCTAAAGAGGCCACAAAACAACTTCAAAATCACGTATCCCAAGTATAAAAATGGGCAAAGTTATGGGGTATTAAAATAAATGAACGAAAATGCACCCACGTTACTTTTACGCTACGCAAGGAAACATGCCCCCAATTCTTTTTAACAACCATACGGTGCCTCAACGAATTGAGACGAAATATCTTGGCATTCACCTGGATCGCCGCCTCACATGGAAGCCTCATATAGATTCAAAGTTGACTCAAATGAATCTTAAAGCTGCTCAAATCGACTGGCTAATTGGTAAAAACTCTGTGCTACGTCTGAATTGTAAACTTCCACTTTACAACTCGATTTTAAAACCAATTTGGTGCTACGGTATACAAATATGGGGCACTGCTTCCGCCTCCAACATAGAAAAAATACAACGTCGTCAAAATAAAATCCTAAGAATGATAACTGGTGCTCCTCGGTATGTTAAAAACAGCAACATCCACAAAGATCTGCAAGCTCCACTAGTTAAATGCGAAATTTTTAATCATGTGGACATGTATTTAAACAAGCTGGATATACATCCAAATCCACTCGCTCGAAACATTTTGCAACATAGTGGACACACTCGTCTGAAAAGAATGGACACTATTGCACTAAGATGAAACCACTGAATTAATTAATTTTATTATGAGAACTTGAATTTTAGTCTGGCACTGGCTGGTCTAAGAAAAATTAAATAGCTTTAAGATTTGAATACTTATTGTTAGTTCGCCAAAGGCGAAGATTCAATAATAAATATATGAAAAAAAAAAAGTTGACACAAATTAAACTCAAAACTGCCCAAATCCATTGGGCAAACAATTCAAATTTGAAACTAATGGTGTTTTCCTTTCTGGCAAAAATGTTACATTAATGCTACCATTCGAGCGGGTTTATGTTCCATTCTAAAAATACATGCAAGAGTGAAAACAGTTATCGTGTTCCTTTCTGAACATGTTGCACAAATAACTGGCAAGAGTGTAACATATCTTACCCCCAATTATATTTCATAGTGTTTTCCTTTCTGGCAAAAATGTTACATTAATGCTACCATTCGAGCGGGTTTATGTTCCATTCTAAAAATACATGCAAGAGTGAAAACAGTTATGGTGTTCCTTCCTGAACATGTTGCACAAATAACTGGCAAGAGTGTAACATATCTTACCCCCAATTATATTGCAGTGTAACAAAGTACCACTTTTTACAGCTGTGTTATGTAAGTAAATACTTTTTTATGCAGACGAGTTTTTAACGCAGAGTGCAGTTTTTATTAAAATTAAGCAATTTTCTGTTCAATTAAAACAAAAAAAAAATGGACAACTTTTTAAGTGTGTGTGTAAACTGATAAAAATGTTATACATACTTATTGTAAAAATTTTTTTTAGAATGGAAAACACCATAATTTGGTGCTACAGTGCACAATTATTAGGCACTGCTTCCTCCTCCAACACAGAGAAAATTCAACCGCATCAAAACAAAATTTAAAGAATTTTAACTGGTACTCCTTGGTATATTTAAAACGGCAACATCCACAACTAGTAAAATGTGAAATCTGAACTATGTGGACAAGAATTTATATGAGCTGGAAACGCATCCAAATCCCTTCGCTTGAAACATCTTGCAACATAGTGGACACTCTGGTCTGAAAAGTAGGATTACTATTGTGCTTAGATAAAATCATCATCATAATAATGCTCTAGGCTGAAGATCCGCCGACAGAGATAGTTGGGAAGGCGCTTCTTAGACGGACTTGGTGAGATTTCTGGCTGTGGGCTGGGAAGTATCATAGGATTCATCAAAGGGGTTGGAAGGCTGGGTACATATGTGGTTCAGCGCCTACGATAACTGACTTCTTGCGAAAAGCGTTGTGCTCTCTTTTCTCATTTCTACCTATAAAATTCTTCTCTTTCCTTTTTCTCTTTCCGACTCTTCTAAAGGGGTTTACAATGGGCCTTTGGGTGGAGGTGGCTCCCCGCTACCCTTCGAAACCTAACCTGACATGGATGAAACCATTTAAACTAACTCGCCTTATTTTGAGAACTTAAATTTTAGTCTGGCAGTGGCAGGATACTTATTTTTAGGTTTTTAATACTTATTGTTAGTTCACATTAGCGAAGATTCGATAATATAACATATGCAAAAAAAAGTTTAAATACTAAATTTGATCTTCGAACCGAAATAACCTCTTTGGCATGTATAATAATGATTAATTGTTTATATTTATTATATTATTGTTTCATGCATTTTTAATAAACTATTGCTAAACGAAAAAAAATTTTTAAGTTGGTTTGCAGATTATATAGTTTAATTAAAAAATAGTAAATTTTACTTAAATGATAGGGATAATTTACTTTGGTATCGGGGTTGGTTTAAAAAGTTTATAAGTAACTTTAACTTAATTTTTAGTTAATTTTTCGAGCATTAGAATAAAATTTAATTTTTAGTTACTATCCAGGAAATTTTGTAACTACCATCCCTTTTAAAAAAATTATCCAAAACCGCAAAAAGAAAAACATTTTTTTGTGTTTTAAGAATGAAAAAGTCGCCCACGCGAAGAAAAATACGGCAAAAAGTTTTCGAGTTATTGAGTTTACTGTTTTCCTAAACGCAGTATGCTTTGCATCACGAAATTTCAAATTCTTTCTGACAGCAAAGCTGAAGGTTTTGATAATATCTTCTGCTCCTAAATGAGTGTTTAAAGCCATGTTAATGCCTTGGAAACACAGAAAATTGTTAAAACTGTAAGGCCCTAATTGCCTAAAACGTAACGCCTCAATTTTCTTTGCATTCCGAAAAATTTCACTTTTGAAATCACTGCGTTGAAGCAAGTGACTGCTCGCGTTGTTACAGCTGATTCCTACGTTATTAAAAATAATTTTATTTGCAAATTTAAATTTTTTAAATCGCTACGTTTACTTTTTTTCGCCACTTTAGATGTAAAATTACACACTTAATTGTTCTTAGCGTTGGTTTCGAATTTTTTTTTTCAAAATTGCGATTAAAAACAAATTTATATATACAATTGCTTGTTGTTTTTAATTTACATATACATCATTTTGGCGAAAGTAAAGTGGTGGCTCTGGACATATCTAAGGCGTTTGATAGGGTCTGGCACTGTGCGCTTCTATCTAAACTTATTGCTTTTGGTGTCGGTGAAAAATTTTCTCGATTTATATCGAGTTTTCTCAGAGATCGCACTATTCGTGTTGTTATAGATGGGATCACTTCCAACGAGTATAAAATCAATTTAGGGGTACCGCAAGGCTCCGTCCTCTCTCCTACCTTATTTTTTATCTTTCTGAATGACCTTCTATGTCAAACTTCGAATCCTATTTATTCCTTTGCAGACGGCAGCAGCATATGCCATTCATACTCGTTTGACCATAGACCTAGCTCTTTGGAGATTGGAGCTAGGAGACAGAGTATAAATGTTTCCATTAACCGCAAATAGGGTCGATTTTAATGCCCGTAAAACCCAATGTTGTCTTTTGACACATAAACGCACAATAGACGATGCTGCCTCATCTGTATTAATGGATGATGTAAGTATTGAAAAGACAGAGACTCTTGATGTTCTGGGCATGAGAATCCAGTGCGATGTCCGCTGGACGGAACACATTTTTCTTGTGTCGAAGGAAGCATCGAAATGTCTTGGTTTTCTTAAACTGTGTAGGAATTACTTTACACCATCTGATCTTCTCAATATGTATACCACCTATATCCGACCAAAAATGGAATACAACTCTCATGTATGGGCTGGTGCCTCAAAGTCTATTTTGGGGCTACTTGACCGCGTACAGGAACGAGCGAAGATACTCATCGGCGACACCGTCGTGGTGTGGGGTGTGTTTCGCTGTTCTATCGATACTATAATGGAATGTGCTCTGAGGAAATCAGGGAACTTTTTGCGTGATACACGTTTTTCTAGAAGACCACACTCATACGTAGTCGACTGGCCAGTGAATCGCACCACTCATTACAGGGAGAATTCCTTCTTCGGTCGCACGGTTTGTATGTGGAATAAACTTCCTACTGATGTCTTTCTTGCCACAGTAAATATCGAGAAATTTAAATCAAATGTCCACAAACACTACTCCCTTAATCCTCCTTCCCATAACCTATTTTCCTGATACCAACACAATGCAATGCATGTGTAGGGGCCATCCCCTGAGTGCTGGTTACTATTTAAAAAAAAATATATACATATACATAAAAAGATGTACGTAAGTAAGTACATATATATTAATAAGCACACACATACAGAAGTTTTGCAATATTAAAATGCTTTATAGGGCGAAAAAGAAGGCAACAACTGCTGCTCAACTTGAGTTGTTAGTATCGGAAACGGAAAAGCATCCAGATATAGCGAGTGGAACCCCTAAATTTGGAAGCTCTAAGGTAAGAGTTGATGCTATTGATGCAATTGGACCACATATAAGAACAGCCACGAAATGAAGAAAGGTTTGCTAAAACTCTATAAAAGCAAAAAAAGCATATATGTACATATGCACGTATGTATTGATTTTCGGTTTGGACAGACTACAGAGGAAGGCTTAAAAAAACTTGCAAACAATAAATCAAGTTTACGACAAACTGGCGGCAGACCATCAGAACTCTGTGAATTAACGCAAATTGAAGCAACAATTGATTGATAATCAATTTGACACAACCTATGGTTTGAAGGTGGTAAATACAACAAATTAACAACCTGAACCTTTGCAAGCTTTGTAGCCGTCACTGGATAAAGAAGCATTTTTTTCTACAAGCGGATACTTATATCAGTCTCAGTCCCACCAGACAAAGAGTTACGTATTATAGAGAATAACGACGTACTTGCTATTGAAGCACCAATTAAACATCAAACTCTTATTTTCAAAAAGCGTCGGAAAATGGAAAAAAAATTAAGAAAAAATAAAACTTGTAAAATTAACTGAGAAGTACACGGAAGAAATTGCAAGACAAACGGTAGCCTTGGAATATTTAACTGCAGCAATTGAAAAACAATCTAAAATTCTTCAAGATAAATTTTAATAATTTATGCATTTTAACTTATTTAACCTGAACTAAAAGTGAATTTCATTTTTTAATTTTATTTTGTTTTCATACTGTCTGGCTGGTAATTTGAATAGCACCTGCAAAATAAATATTTTATGTGTTGCATGTGCAGTCAAAACAAAAAGCTGACGCATCGATTCTCACGCTTTGGCTGACTAGACTGTGGGAGAATCAAAACAGATTTGAAGAACAACAAAAATTAGGGAGTTTATTAAATTTCAATTCTATTAAGATTTGTTTTATTTTGTTGCAAAATAAAAAATTCTACAGAATTAACATACTGCCCCCCTTAGGGGGACCGGGAAGAATAGTTAAACAGCTCACATAAATCAATTCCGGGGACTTAATCTAAGCAGTGTCAAGCTGGTGGATCCACTGAAATATCCCATGAGGACCTTGGAGCAGAGTGCGGTACTGCCCAGTGAGCGTTAGCCTTCTTCTTTCGTATGTAGTTTGTTAGTAGGATGATGAATAAAATTAAAATGAGTGCCAATCCAAAGAAACTGGCTGTCAAACTATGTATTTCGTGATGGCTTGTCGCTACTGGTATATCGCGTAGCTGTGCTTTCACTTCTGCCTGCAATCGGTTTATTTCCTCAATACTTGAACGGTATATCAAAGATTTCGTCAGGTTGTCCCCATCATGCAACGAATTGAAAAATGACATCCCGTTGGCTGTATTGGATTGATGGACAGTTGATGTGATGGTTTGATAACTGCTTACCCTAATCATCTCGTTTTTTATAGTACACCCTGCTGGTAGTGTTATTAATCCCGTACCTTGCACAAGCTGATAGCTGCTCTTTCCATTGCAAACTGTACTTAATTTGAGTTGTTGATGGGTTGCGACTAGCCATTGATTCCTTTCAAACAGTTGATACCATACGTTGTTGTTGGCTATTACTTCTATATTGCAGCTTAAATCAGATTCATTATTGAATAAATGTATCTCGCAGCTGCATAGTGGTGCCCCCTTGTGGTAAGTAGCTTGGACATTTGGGCACAAAAGGGTATTGCGCTCCAGTGTATTGCAGCCAAGAAGTTTGTTGTCATCCGTTGGGAAATATTTATCACGATGAGCATTAAGGGCTATCATTTTTGATGTCGGTATGATAGCTACTAATGAATTGTTTATTACTTGTGGGACTGATGTAAGGTAGAATAAATCATATTCATTTTGATTTGACAAGGGAATAAACAAGGTGCAGATGATGTGCTCATTGGAGATTGATGCATGAGCTGCCGCGATACCATATATATGAATGATATCCACTACTGGTAATGTTAAATCTGTTGGAAGATTAGCCTTTATGTTATCCACTTCAGTAGCAAATTGTTGTGGGGTTAGCAGAATAGGGCTGATCCGGCCATGATAATTATCAGCCAACAAGTTAATCATAGAGGTGTGCATTTTTTGAACCTTGTCCGCGATTATAACTAACTGGATGCTTAGGGATAAGATGAGCTGCGAGCGTTGGTCATTGTCTGTGCGGTTCATGAGTTTGATGATTTTAAAGTTGATTTTTTCAAAACCATTTTGAGTCTGAGCCTCAGTCTGCTTCATTAAGTTAACGGTAGAGTCCAAGAATGAAGTTTGCTTCCGCAGGAGCTCTTGTAGTCGGGCTTCATCGTTTTTGATATTGTTGTTGGTGTCGGACATTTGCTCAGCATATTTTGAATCCAGAACACCGAATAAGGACTTTGCTACGTTGCCGACAATATCTATTGCGCCTCGTTTTATTTCAAACATCAAACATTTGTATAATAAAAAATTATTTTTAAAATAAAAAAAAAAATTCAGTATTAATAAAAATATGTAAATACCAGGGAACACTTATACTGGTTATATCAAGAGCCTAGCTAACTATAAATATTTTAGAAAGTAAATAACAAATTTAATAATTTTGTATTAAGTTTTAAATTTTTTGACATTTACTTTTTTAAACAAAAAATGGAAATGCAGAGGGCGAATTTTTTAATTCATCTTGATACTACCTGTACTATTGTACCCCTGTAAATACTTTGTACTTTTTTAAGGTAAAATGTTAAAAAAATATATCCAAAACATTTTTTTCAGCTTCTAAATCAAAGTCAATTAAAAAAAAATATAAATTAAAATTTAATTAATAATTCATAGTGTTTGGGATTTTTTCCCCAAACGGTTATTAAAAGTTATATCAACTGCAAACCCTAATAATTGTATTCAAATAAGTATGTACACAAATTCTATTTATCTCTATTCTCTTTGATATTGTCATTTGTTTACAAAATTATTAAAATTGATCTAACTGTTTAACTTAAATACATTCCTCAAAATATTCGTATGCAAGAGCATACAACAACAAACTTCATACATATTTACGTACATTTAACGGCAGAACAACAAGTGTGTGCCAACAACAAGTGTAACTGCAGGTACAAAATCAGATCACTGCTTATGCCTGTACGTCTGCATGTATGTATGTAAATATGTATGTAAGTATATATATCTTAACATTGTCTTTAATATCTAAAAATAATTTGATGTTTCTGCAAGAGGCAGAAACAATTAAGTATTGTTAAAGTAATTGAATAAAGTAGAAGTTTTTAATATGTTGACCGCAAGAAGCGGCATAAATGTAATAATAATTAAAATAAAAATCTAAATTTAAATTAAGAAAAACTAAATAAATTAAAAATGAATTTATAATAATAAAGTAAATTAAATAATGAAATTAAATTGAAAATAAACAAAAGTGTTTTAATAAATTCTGGCCAAGTGGAGTCAGAATAAAAAATTGGTAAACTACCAATAAAATCTCCTACATAAAAATGGTGCCGAAACCCGGGAACTGTCCGTGTGCTGACTAACCCAATTTTAAGTGAAAAAAATATATTATCTGCCGTCTCGCCTACGGTTGTAAAAAGTAATAACTGTCCATGTGGTGACAGTTAATTAAAATCAAAGTGAACAATTAATGTGCTGCCGTCTCGCCTACGGTCCATTAAACAGTTGCAATTGTCCTGCGCCGACAATTCCTTTTTTTGTAAAATTTAAACCTACTGCCGTCTCGCTACGTGCTAGTGTTTAATACGCCCGTGTGGAGCTAATTTTTTACTAACGAATTTCGAGCTAAATTCTAAAAAATATGGCTTCTCCTCTACAAGCTATTGAAGATCAAAAGAAGATCTTCAAACATCTTGAACGTGTAAGTAAAAACCTGCAAGATAAACCTAAGGATAGTTTATCAAGAGGATATGTTCAAGCTAATTTAGATGATTTGGAAAGCAGTTTTAAAATGTTCAAGAACAACCATGACCAAATCATAGAGATGATTCGGGAAAGTTCGATGTCTGAAAAAGATGTGCCTTATTTAAGATGCGACACTTTCTACAAATGCTATGATGTCTACATCTCGTTAAAAACCAATCTTCTAGATTTAATGTATGAATTCGATGCCCCTCAGACTCCAACAGTTTATGCAAGTACCTTTGCAAACAGTAGCCGAAATGAATCAGTGTGTGCTGGAGCAAGACTTCCGAAAATTGATTTACCAACATTTTCTGGCGACTACTTGGAGTGGATTTCATTCAGAGATATGTTTAAATCCCTGGTACATCAAAATCATTCGCTCACAAAGGTACAGAAATATTTTTATTTGAAGTCTTCTTGTACTGGTAGCCCACTGAGCCTGGTTAACGAATATCCAGCAGCAGAATCTAGTTACGATTTAGCATGGGATGCTCTCGAGGAGAAATTCCACAATAAAAGAAAACTGGTTGAACAAATTTTAAAACAATTATTTTCTATGCCCACCTCTGATGGCACGTTTAAAACTATAAAGGAGCTTCTAGATACAACGCGAACTTGCCTTTCCCAGTTAAGGTCTCTAGATATTGATATATCAACGTGGGATCCAATTCTAGTAAATCTAATTACACAAAAGCTTGAACCCCAAACGCGTAAAGAATGGGAGCAATCACTCAAAGCTAGCACATCCATTCCGGCGATGTCAGAAATGCTGAAATTTCTGGAAACTACGTTTCGCACACTTGAGTGTTTAGAAGAAGAAGTCCCAATCACACGCCCACACGGCAAAGAAAACCGTAAAAAACCTACTACAATTGTACGGGCTCATACTGCCTCAACTATCAGTTACAATAACTGCCCTTGCTGCCACAAACGTCACCCCCTCTACAAATGCTTTCAGTTTACAACTTTATCCTCAGCCGATAAAATACTGTAAGTAAATCAGCATCGTCTTTGCCGAAACTGTCTTAATCGTGGACATTTACAAACGTCTTGTAAACTAAATACTAAGTGCCACATTTGCAGTGAACCACACCATACAATTTTAAATAATGAGTTTTCCAAACACAATCCGGTTCCCACTACCTCATCTGTAGTAAGTAATACCAGTGAAAGCCAAACTTCTCAGCCCACTGCTACACCGTCTACCTCAAGGGGTTCTACTGTAAGTACAAATATTTCAAGTTTAAGTATAAAATCTTTAAATCCTGCGCTACTTCCAACTGTAAACGTTTTAATAAAAGTTTTGCATAAGACATATTGTGTAAAAGCTCTGGTTGACCAGGGTTCTCAAATCTCATTTATTTCTGAAGAGCTGTCTAAACTGTTACCAGTACCAATAACCAAAACTAGAGTAAATGTTTCTGGCATTGGAGGCAACCAGGCAGTCACCGTTAAAAAATCTGTTCGATTTACGATCCATTCAAGATACGATCAACAATTTCAATTGCCCATTACTGCTCTGGTAGTGCCTAAAGTTACATCATACATTCCGAACAAAATTTCTCCTACTGTCATTCCAGATCTCTCAGAATACTTTCTAGCAGATTCAAATTATCTTACTCCAAGTAAAATTGACATTCTTCTGGGAAATGATGTCTACAGTGATCTAATACTGCCAGGTATGAAAAAGTTTGAGAACCGCCTGCTTTTGCAAGAAACTCAATTTGGTTGGATGCTATCAGGGTCAATCAAGACTTCTATGTCTACTAAAAGAATTTCTTCAAATCTTTGTTCTTTAGATGAACAACCTCGTCTTTCTTGGGAACAAGAGGAATTACTAGATACAAAACAGATGTCCACAGAAGATGAGCTGTGCGAAAAAATATCTAGCGAAACTCACTCCCGTGATGAAAATGTGAGATCTACTGTTTATTTACCATTTAAAAATTTACTCGAAGGTCACGAGCTACCTTCATTTTCGCACAAAGATTACAATGCTTTAAAAAGACTTAAGCAGCCTGAAATTAGTGCTGAGAAGAAACTAGACTTCGCTGAAGAGTCTAAGAATTGCTGGTTGTCCGCTACCACTGTCAAAGCGAAAATAATCTTCCAAAAACTTTGGAAATTAAAATTAGAATGGGATGATGCCCTACCAGATGATATCCTACGTCAATGGGTTAAATTTCGTTCAAAGCTTAAAACTCTTGAAGAAATAAAAATTCCAAAATCGGTTGGCTACAGGCCTAATAAGTCAAATGTCGATCTTCATGCCCTTAGCGACGCTTCAAAAGCAGCCTATGCAGCAGTGGTCTACGTTCGTGTAACCACAGAATCTGGTGAGGTACAAGTCAACTTGCTACAAGCAAAAACAAAGGTTGTTCCCTTGAGGGGTGAAACAATACTTCGGTTTGAGCTAGATGCAGCAGTTCTCATGGCATCCCTAGTTGCAAAAATCAAAGCCAGCGTAGATTTCAATATTGGCAAAACCATCTACTGGACAGATAGTACCATAGTTCTATCTTGGTTAAAAACCAAATCAACGCGCTTAGAATTTTATGTGGCGAACCAAGTAGAAAAAATTCAACGTCTAACAGATGTTCATAGCTGGAAATACGTTCCTACAAAAGACAACCCTGCAGACTGTGCGTCTAGGGGTATCATGCCTGAACAACTGGTCAATCACAGTCTCTGGTGGAAAGGCCCACCTTGGCTTCAATACATAATGAAGACATAGCTAACAACAATGTTGCGGTTCATCTAACAAAAACAACTAATGCAACATATCAAGAAATAACAATACTTCAATTGGAACACAGAGTTTCCAATCAAAGCAACATTGCAAAATTATCCCCCTTTCTGGATGAATATGGGATTCTACGAGTAGAAGATGCACATTCAAAAACTCTTCACGGTGGCCCACAGCATATGCAACCTTCTGTGGCTCAAAAATACTGGGTCGTTTCAGCTCGCAACCTAGCTAAACGAGTTCAACGTGAATGCACCGTTTGTTTTAAGTACAGAGCACAATCATGTCAACAGCTCATGGGTAATCTACCAGCTGTCCGACTGCAACCAACTCGATCTTTTAAGCATAGTGGGCTAGACTATGCTGGTCCTATTTCTTTAAAAACTTCATCTCTGCAACCCGTAGCAACCTCTTAGGGCTTTATCTTTCTTCTTTTGTATATGTGTACGAAGTGCACCAGATTAATGGCCACCTGCCAAAGTCGAAGAATTACATCCCAGTATAGATGGACTAGTACGAGTAGTTACGCTTTTCTGCAACGGCAAGTACATCAAGCGCCCTATAACTAAAATTTGCTTTTTGCCATCCAATGAGGTCTACAATGAAGATAACCAAATATCTACCACCTAAGAACCACTGTTCTTCGCGGGGGAGAATGTTTGGGATTTTTTCCCCAAACGGTTATTAAAAGTTATATCAACTGCAAACCCTAATAATTGTATTCAAATAAGTATGTACACAAATTCTATTTATCTCTATTCTCTTTGATATTGTCATTTGTTTACAAAATTATTAAAATTGATCTAACTGTTTAACTTTAATACATTCCTCAAAATATTCGTATGCATGTAAGTATATATATCTTAACATTGTCTTTAATATCTAAAAATAATTTGATGTTTCTGCAAGAGGCAGAAACAATTAAGTATTGTTAAAGTAATTGAATAAAGTAGAAGTTTTTAATATGTTGACCGCAAGAAGCGGCATAAATGTAATAATAATTAAAATAAAAATCTAAATTTAAATTAAGAATTATTTCTTCAACAAAAATCTTATCACAATAAAATTTGAACCAATTAGCCTGATAAAATATAAAAAGGAAATTTAAGAAATAAAAATTGTTCAAAATACGCTAAAAACTAAATATTAAAAATGACACTAGGCATGGTGTAACATGAAAAATACGTCCGCAATATTAAAAAATATGTTCAACAGTTTGCTGACGACTGATGATCAGCAAATTAAAATTTAAAAATATAACAAAAAGCGAGACAAAACTAATGCATGCAAAAGCATGCTGCCTTCATACTCATCTAAATAGAGATGAATAAGGCAAAACATAAAGTGATGAGATTAAGAATAAATAAAAAGAAAAGGTGTTGCCATGATGTAAAAAATGGCAGGCCGTAAATTTCGTTCTAACCCAAGAACTAACAATTGTTAATGAGAGTATGTGTAAAATACAAATTAGTATTTCCGTATTCAAATTTCAATTAACACTTGGGTTAAATAGAAGATATTTACTACCAATGCTCAGTACCGAACAAATAGTGCTGATGAGGAGTTGTAGCGGGCTCTGAAAATGCATTCCACTCGGCTAGTGTCGGGAAACTAAACTTTTTCAAATTATTTCTTCAACAAAAATCTTATCACAATAAAATTTGAACCAATTAGCCTGATAAAATATAAAAAGGAAATTTAAGAAATAAAAATTGTTCAAAATACGCTAAAAACTAAATATTCAAAATGACACTAGGCATGGTGTAACATGAAAAATACGTCCGCAATATTAAAAAATATGTTCAACAGTTCGCTGACGACTGATGATCAGCAAATTAAAATTAAAAAATATAACAAAAAGCGAGACAAAACTAATGCATGCAAAAGCATGCTGCCTTCATACTCATCTAAATAGAGATGAATAAGGCAAAACATAAAGTGATGAGATTAAGAATAAATAAAAAGAAAAGGTGTTGCCATGATGTAAAAAATGGCAGGCCGTAAATTTCGTTCTAACCCAAGAACTAACAATTGTTAATGAGAGTATGTGTAAAATACAAATTAGTATTTCCGTATTCAAATTTCAATTAACACTTGGGTTAAATAGAAGTTATTTACTACCAATGCTCAGTACCGAACAAAGAGTGCTGATGAGGAGTTGTAGCGGGCTCTGAAAATGCATTCCACTCGGCTAGTGTCGGGAAACTAAATTTTTTCAAATTATTTCTTCAACAAAAATCTTATCACAATAAAATTTGAACCAATTAGCCTGATAAAATATAAAAAGGAAATTTAAGAAATAAAAATTATTCAAAATACGCTTAAAACTATATATTAAAAATGACACTAGGCATGGTGTAACATGAAAAATACGTCCGCAATATTAAAAAATATGTTCAACAGTTCGCTGACGACTGATGATCAGCAAATTAAAATTTAAAAATATAACAAAAAGCGAGACAAAACTAATGCATATAAAAGCATGCTGCCTTCATACTCATCTAAATAGAGATGAATAAGGCAAAACATAAAGTGATGAGATTAAGAATAAATAAAAAGAAAAGGTGTTGCCATGATGTAAAAAATGGCAGGCCGTAAATTTCGTTCTAACCCAAGAACTAACAATTGTTAATGAGAGTATGTGTAAAATACAAATTAGTATTTCCGTATTCAAATTTCAATTAACACTTGGGTTAAATAGAAGATATTTACTACCAATGCTCAGTACCGAACAAAGAGTGCTGATGAGGAGTTGTAGCGGGCTCTGAAAATGCATTCCACTCGGCTAGTGTCGGGAAACTAAACTTTTTCAAATTATTTCTTCAACAAAAATCTTATCACAATAAAATTTGAACCAATTAGCCTGATAAAATATAAAAAGGAAAAAAAAAACTAAATAAATTAAAAATGAATTTATAATAATAAAGTAAATTAAATAATGAAATTAAATTGAAAATAAACAAAAGTGTTTTAATAAATTCTGGCCAAGTGGAGTCAGAATAAAAAATTGGTAAACTACCAATAAAATCTCCTACATAAAAATGGTGCCGAAACCCGGGAACTGTCCGTGTGCTGACTAACCCAATTTTAAGTGAAAAAAATATATTATCTGCCGTCTCGCCTACGGTTGTAAAAAGTAATAACTGTCCATGTGGTGACAGTTAATTAAAATCAAAGTGAACAATTAATGTGCTGCCGTCTCGCCTACGGTCCATTAAACAGTTGCAATTGTCCTGCGCCGACAATTCCTTTTTTTGTAAAATTTAAACCTACTGCCGTCTCGCTACGTGCTAGTGTTTAATACGCCCGTGTGGAGCTAATTTTTTACTAACGAATTTCGAGCTAAATTCTAAAAAATATGGCTTCTCCTCTACAAGCTATTGAAGATCAAAAGAAGATCTTCAAACATCTTGAACGTGTAAGTAAAAACCTGCAAGATAAACCTAAGGATAGTTTATCAAGAGGATATGTTCAAGCTAATTTAGATGATTTGGAAAGCAGTTTTAAAATGTTCAAGAACAACCATGACCAAATCATAGAGATGATTCGGGAAAGTTCGATGTCTGAAAAAGATGTGCCTTATTTAAGATGCGACACTTTCTACAAATGCTATGATGTCTACATCTCGTTAAAAACCAATCTTCTAGATTTAATGTATGAATTCGATGCCCCTCAGACTCCAACAGTTTATGCAAGTACCTTTGCAAACAGTAGCCGAAATGAATCAGTGTGTGCTGGAGCAAGACTTCCGAAAATTGATTTACCAACATTTTCTGGCGACTACTTGGAGTGGATTTCATTCAGAGATATGTTTAAATCCCTGGTACATCAAAATCATTCGCTCACAAAGGTACAGAAATATTTTTATTTGAAGTCTTCTTGTACTGGTAGCCCACTGAGCCTGGTTAACGAATATCCAGCAGCAGAATCTAGTTACGATTTAGCATCGGATGCTCTCAAGGAGAAATTCCACAATAAAAGAAAACTGGTTGAACAAATTTTAAAACGATTATTTTCTATGCCCACCTCTGATGGCACGTTTAAAACTATAAAGGAGCTTCTAGATACAACGCGAACTTGCCTTTCCCAGTTAAGGTCTCTAGATATTGATATATCAACGTGGGATCCAATTCTAGTAAATCTAATTACACAAAAGCTTGAACCCCAAACGCGTAAAGAATGGGAGCAATCACTCAAAGCTAGCACATCCATTCCGGCGATGTCAGAAATGCTGAAATTTCTGGAAACTACGTTTCGCACACTTGAGTGTTTAGAAGAAGAAGTCCCAATCACACGCCCACACGGCAAAGAAAACCGTAAAAAACCTACTACAATTGTACGGGCTCATACTGCCTCAACTATCAGTTACAATAACTGCCCTTGCTGCCACAAACGTCACCCCCTCTACAAATGCTTTCAGTTTACAACTTTATCCTCAGCCGATAAAATACTGTAAGTAAATCAGCATTGTCTTTGCCGAAACTGTCTTAATCGTGGACATTTACAAACGTCTTGTAAACTAAATACTAAGTGCCACATTTGCAGTGAACCACACCATACAATTTTAAATAATGAGTTTTCCAAACACAATCCGGTTCCCACTACCTCATCTGTAGTAAGTAATACCAGTGAAAGCCAAACTTCTCAGCCCACTGCTACACCGTCTACCTCAAGGGGTTCTACTGTAAGTACAAATATTTCAAGTTTAAGTATAAAATCTTTAAATCCTGCGCTACTGCCAACTGTAAACGTTTTAATAAAAGTTTTGCATAAGACATATTGTGTAAAAGCTCTGGTTGACCAGGGTTCTCAAATCTCATTTATTTCTGAAGAGCTGTCTAAACTGTTACCAGTACCAATAACCAAAACTAGAGTAAATGTTTCTGGCATTGGAGGCAACCAGGCAGTCACCGTTAAAAAATCTGTTCGATTTACGATCCATTCAAGATACGATCAACAATTTCAATTGCCCATTACTGCTCTGGTAGTGCCTAAAGTTACATCATACATTCCGAACAAAATTTCTCCTACTGTCATTCCAGATCTCTCAGAATACTTTCTAGCAGATTCAAATTATCTTACTCCAAGTAAAATTGACATTCTTCTGGGAAATGATGTCTACAGTGATCTAATACTGCCAGGTATGAAAAAGTTTGAGAACCGCCTGCTTTTGCAAGAAACTCAATTTGGTTGGATGCTATCAGGGTCAATCAAGACTTCTATGTCTACTAAAAGAATTTCTTCAAATCTTTGTTCTTTAGATGAACAACCTCGTCTTTCTTGGGAACAAGAGGAATTACTAGATACAAAACAGATGTCCACAGAAGATGAGCTGTGCGAAAAAATATCTAGCGAAACTCACTCCCGTGATGAAAATGTGAGATCTACTGTTTATTTACCATTTAAAAATTTACTCGAAGGTCACGAGCTACCTTCATTTTCGCACAAAGATTACAATGCTTTAAAAAGACTTAAGCAGCCTGAAATTAGTGCTGAGAAGAAACTAGACTTCGCTGAAGAGTCTAAGAATTGCTGGTTGTCCGCTACCACTGTCAAAGCGAAAATAATCTTCCAAAAACTTTGGAAATTAAAATTAGAATGGGATGATGCCCTACCAGATGATATCCTACGTCAATGGGTTAAATTTCGTTCAAAGCTTAAAACTCTTGAAGAAATAAAAATTCCAAAATCGGTTGGCTACAGGCCTAATAAGTCAAATGTCGATCTTCATGCCCTTAGCGACGCTTCAAAAGCAGCCTATGCAGCAGTGGTCTACGTTCGTGTAACCACAGAATCTGGTGAGGTACAAGTCAACTTGCTACAAGCAAAAACAAAGGTTGTTCCCTTGAGGGGTGAAACAATACTTCGGTTTGAGCTAGATGCAGCAGTTCTCATGGCATCCCTAGTTGCAAAAATCAAAGCCAGCGTAGATTTCAATATTGGCAAAACCATCTACTGGACAGATAGTACCATAGTTCTATCTTGGTTAAAAACCAAATCAACGCGCTTAGAATTTTATGTGGCGAACCAAGTAGAAAAAATTCAACGTCTAACAGATGTTCATAGCTGGAAATACGTTCCTACAAAAGACAACCCTGCAGACTGTGCGTCTAGGGGTATCATGCCTGAACAACTGGTCAATCACAGTCTCTGGTGGAAAGGCCCACCTTGGCTTCAATACACACCTGAATCTTGGCCTTCTTCCCCTACTGAAACGTTTAATCAAGACATAGCTAACAACAATGTTGCGGTTCATCTAACAAAAACAACTAATGCAACATATCAAGAAATAACAATACTTCAATTGGAACACAGAGTTTCCAATCAAAGCAACATTGCAAAATTATCCCCCTTTCTGGATGAATATGGGATTCCACGAGTAGAAGATGCACATTCAAAAACTCTTCACGGTGGCCCACAGCATATGCAACCTTCTGTGGCTCAAAAATACTGGGTCGTTTCAGCTCGCAACCTAGCTAAACGAGTTCAACGTGAATGCACCGTTTGTTTTAAGTACAGAGCACAATCATGTCAACAGCTCATGGGTAATCTACCAGCTGTCCGACTGCAACCAACTCGATCTTTTAAGCATAGTGGGCTAGACTATGCTGGTCCTATTTCTTTAAAAACTTCATCTCTGCAACCCGTAGCAACCTCTTAGGGCTTTATCTTTCTTCTTTTGTATATGTGTACGAAGTGCACCAGATTAATGGCCACCTGCCAAAGTCGAAGAATTACATCCCAGTATAGATGGACTAGTACGAGTAGTTACGCTTTTCTGCAACGGCAAGTACATCAAGCGCCCTATAACTAAAATTTGCTTTTTGCCATCCAATGAGGTCTACAATGAAGATAACCAAATATCTACCACCTAAGAACCACTGTTCTTCGCGGGGGAGAATGTTTGGGATTTTTTCCCCAAACGGTTATTAAAAGTTATATCAACTGCAAACCCTAATAATTGTATTCAAATAAGTATGTACACAAATTCTATTTATCTCTATTCTCTTTGATATTGTCATTTGTTTACAAAATTATTAAAATTGATCTAACTGTTTAACTTTAATACATTCCTCAAAATATTCGTATGCATGTAAGTATATATATCTTAACATTGTCTTTAATATCTAAAAATAATTTGATGTTTCTGCAAGAGGCAGAAACAATTAAGTATTGTTAAAGTAATTGAATAAAGTAGAAGTTTTTAATATGTTGACCGCAAGAAGCGGCATAAATGTAATAATAATTAAAATAAAAATCTAAATTTAAATTAAGAATTATTTCTTCAACAAAAATCTTATCACAATAAAATTTGAACCAATTAGCCTGATAAAATATAAAAAGGAAATTTAAGAAATAAAAATTGTTCAAAATACGCTAAAAACTAAATATTAAAAATGACACTAGGCATGGTGTAACATGAAAAATACGTCCGCAATATTAAAAAATATGTTCAACAGTTTGCTGACGACTGATGATCAGCAAATTAAAATTTAAAAATATAACAAAAAGCGAGACAAAACTAATGCATGCAAAAGCATGCTGCCTTCATACTCATCTAAATAGAGATGAATAAGGCAAAACATAAAGTGATGAGATTAAGAATAAATAAAAAGAAAAGGTGTTGCCATGATGTAAAAAATGGCAGGCCGTAAATTTCGTTCTAACCCAAGAACTAACAATTGTTAATGAGAGTATGTGTAAAATACAAATTAGTATTTCCGTATTCAAATTTCAATTAACACTTGGGTTAAATAGAAGATATTTACTACCAATGCTCAGTACCGAACAAAGAGTGCTGATGAGGAGTTGTAGCGGGCTCTGAAAATGCATTCCACTCGGCTAGTGTCGGGAAACTAAACTTTTTCAAATTATTTCTTCAACAAAAATCTTATCACAATAAAATTTGAACCAATTAGCCTGATAAAATATAAAAAGGAAATTTAAGAAATAAAAATTGTTCAAAATACGCTAAAAACTAAATATAAAAAATGACACTAGGCATGGTGTAACATGAAAAATACGTCCGCAATAATAAAAAATATGTTCAACAGTTCGCTGACGACTGATGATCAGCAAATTAAAATTTAAAAATATAACAAAAAGCGAGACAAAACTAATGAATGCAAAAGCATGCTGCCTTCATACTCATCTAAATAGAGATGAATAAGGCAAAACATAAAGTGATGAGATTAAGAATAAATAAAAAGAAAAGGTGTTGCCATGATGTAAAAAATGGCAGGCCGTAAATTTCGTTCTAACCCAAGAACTAACAATTGTTAATGAGAGTATGTGTAAAATACAAATTAGTATTTCCGTATTCAAATTTCAATTAACACTTGGGTTAAATAGAAGATATTTACTACCAATGCTCAGTACCGAACAAAGAGTGCTGATGAGGAGTTGTAGCGGGCTCTGAAAATGCATTCCACTCGGCTAGTGTCGGGAAACTAAATTTTTTCAAATTATTTCTTCAACAAAAATCTTATCACAATAAAATTTGAACCAATTAGCCTGATAAAATATAAAAAGGAAATTTAAGAAATAAAAATTATTCAAAATACGCTTAAAACTAAATATTAAAAATGACACTAGGCATGGTGTAACATGAAAAATACGTCCGCAATATTAAAAAATATGTTCAACAGTTCGCTGACGACTGATGATCAGCAAATTAAAATTTAAAAATATAACAAAAAGCGAGACAAAACTAATGCATATAAAAGCATGCTGCCTTCATACTCATCTAAATAGAGATGAATAAGGCAAAACATAAAGTGATGAGATTAAGAATAAATAAAAAGAAAAGGTGTTGCCATGATGTAAAAAATGGCAGGCCGTAAATTTCGTTCTAACCCAAGAACTAACAATTGTTAATGAGAGTATGTGTAAAATACAAATTAGTATTTCCGTATTCAAATTTCAATTAACACTTGGGTTAAATAGAAGATATTTACTACCAATGCTCAGTACCGAACAAAGAGTGCTGATGAGGAGTTGTAGCGGGCTCTGAAAATGCATTCCACTCGGCTAGTGTCGGGAAACTAAACTTTTTCAAATTATTTCTTCAACAAAAATCTTATCACAATAAAATTTGAACCAATTAGCCTGATAAAATATAAAAAGGAAAAAAAAAACTAAATAAATTAAAAATGAATTTATAATAATAAAGTAAATTAAATAATGAAATTAAATTGAAAATAAACAAAAGTGTTTTAATAAATTCTGGCCAAGTGAAGTCAGAATAAAAAATTGGTAAACTACCAATAAAATCTCCTACACATAGCCTTGAAAAATACATTTAAGTTTACTGTTTGGGATATTTAAAAAGCATTTAGTTTTTTAGATGCATATGTGTGTAAATAAAAAGGAACACAATATATGGTTGATTAAAACATCTCCACGTTGGATCGAATCACAACGACTGAATTTAAACTATCCTCATCTTACCTATTGCGGCTAGGGTTCAATATATATTTTACCCCCGAAAATAATCTTTCTACACTACACAAGTTGGTACAGCTAACACAACTTTTGCTATAGCATATAATTCTGGCTTAGTTTTACTTTGTTCTTTCCACCAATTAAGAACATTTATGTGCCTTTGTACACGTTTTCCATTAGCAACTCACGTAATTTGCCATTGTTTAGGGTTAAAGAGGATTTTTTTTTTCCATACTTTCGAGAACTGCTTTTTTACAATCGAATGATGTACTCGAGTTGCAGTTTGCATCATCATCAGAAGCTTTGTTAAAGTTTTGAGATATGGTGTTCATTCTGACACTTACTTTTACAATATGATCAATTGCCCGTTCAACTATGGTACCCTTAAGAACAATATTCCAACGTGGATCCAAGAACAGCGCACCTAGAGAGGCTTCATTCTCAAAAGGAATTTTCTCCTTGTTTTTTATTTCCTTAAGTAAATTGTATGAAATATTGTCTTTTACTTTTTGAAGTTCAATTGTGCATGTAAACCAAGCGTTTTTGGATTTTTATTACCAAAGCATAAATCGTAATACCGGTATCAAATGAAACGGTATTTTGTTACCGACAGCAAAGGAAACGGTATTTTGATACCGGTATTTTGCGAAACAAATTATTTTGGTATCGGTATCAATACCGGTAACCAAATTTAAACGATAACGGTAATGGTTGCCAACCTTGGTAATAACTTTAATCTTGTGTAAACTTTTTCTATTTTACTCTCGTAGTTTCAAAAAGGTCCTGAAAACAATTTTGTGCAATAAACACAATATATCTGTGGACTTTTGACTTTTGTGAATTTTACAGGAGAGCAAAAAAACTACTTAAACATTGAAAAGTACATGGAAAGAAAAAGTTAGTTGGCAAGAGGCAAAACTTAACCACTTAAAATAAAAATTAGAAAAAGCAA
Source organism: Melanophora roralis (assembly GCA_963583895.1). Lineage (NCBI taxonomy): Eukaryota > Metazoa > Arthropoda > Insecta > Diptera > Rhinophoridae > Melanophora > Melanophora roralis. Next base: position 50,422,397 of record OY757188.1, read on the forward strand.
AAGAGGGCATCAAATAAGCCAGGGGAGTACCACGGTACGATCGTATCAACTTTTTTAGCACTGGGTCCACTGTTGCACAAACTGTTTATACGACTTCCTTGTAATTATTTTTTTTGTGGATTAAAGAAGAAAAAAGATTTAGATACTATTGCTGTCAAAAAGGTATTTAAAAAATTTTGCTAGGTACCAATTAGGGACTGGTAAGTCGATTTTTTGTAATCAGCTTTTTGTTAACGATTTTATACTGAAATCGATTATTGAGTCCAAAAAATCGATTTTACCTAAAAAATTTTAATATGCTATAAATTTTAAGAATTACTTCTTTAAAACAATTTATTTCAAACTATCTGCACCAAAAACTCATATGTCAATATGAAGCGTTAATGTATTTTTATAAAATTTGTGATATTTTAGGGCGAAAGTTACTAAAAAATGCATTCTAGTCAGATTAACAAAAAAATTTAAGCAATTTAAAAAAGGAAATAGTTCGTACGCAGTACTTATCGTCATTAAAAATTCGTGTTCGTATTTAACTTTTAAGACTTTTTAATTTTATACATTGAAATTATAGTGAATATATAAATATATGCATATGAAGTTAAACTATCTGCGTTCTTTGTAATCATTAAATATGTACATACGTACACCTTTTCCAGTAATACCTTTCTTTCTTTAGGAAAAGAATATCTATTCTTTTTAATATAGTATCAAAATAAAAATCGACTATGAATTATAATCGATTATGGGCTTCGATTAATCGACTTTGAAAATCGAGATTAAAATAGTTGATTGTGTTAATATTAATGTGGAATTGGGAAAAGTCAATCACATAAGCTGGATTGAGCGTGTTTTGTTTTGGGTTAACAAGCGGCACTTGAACCGTGTTAACAGTGGAATTAAAACAAGAGAAGGGTTTGATCACAATTATTCATTGATTGATATTTTATTGAGATTTTCTTTTTCTTATATACTAAAATTACTTACAGGTTTTCTTATGCTAGGTGAATTTGGGAAGGTCAGCAGTAAAATTATTGCACAATTTTACTGCCGTCCTAAAAATATAAGTTTATGAACTTTTGTGTAAACAACAATTGGTTTTTGCTGTTGTGCGTTTTTGTTAGTTAATACACTTTTAGTACTCAAACGCAAGCTAAGCAGTTGACCCACTTTTGTTAGAAGTCAATGAATTCTTTTTTTTTTGTAAGCAAACAAACAGACATTGGTTATAAACAAAAAAAGTAAATTAAAGCTTAGCCTGCATTTGTTGCTCATGATCACCATAGCCAACTTTAAATAAACTTAGCTATAATGATCATTAACTTGTATGTATAAACATGCTCCCCCCGTTGAGTGAAGCTCAAGAGTATGAATAGAATGTTACAGTAAAACTAAGTTGTATTCATAAATAAATAGTTAAGGGTTTTTTTTTTGGATTCTGTGGTGAATGTGCTGAGGTTGCATTCGTTTCCAGTTGTGATGGAGGCTGCTGCTGATGCTTTGTTCTAGTTCTGTTTTGTGATATTTAGATGTGAACGGTAAAATCTGCTGATGTTGGTTGGCGTTGGCTACGAACCGCTGGTACTGGAGCTGGCTGTTGACTCGTTTTTCTGCTGACCAATAGATATACCAAGATGCCGGCGGTTATGATGAGTGCTGAGTAGCCGACCGCCACATGATGGTAGTTATGTGTGTTGAGCTTGTTTGGGAGCTGGAGGATTTCTTGTGCTGCGAGTGAGGTTTGTAGCCCTGTTAAGTTTTGTATCTGAGTTAAGTACTCGGTTGAGTTTATTTTGTTCAGTAGTGGAGTCAATTGTGTGACCTTGTTCAGCTGCGTTACTTCCCACATGCTAGTAAACGAGGGTTTGAGGAAGCTGGATATGATCGTTTGTTCTTGAATATACGTGAATTTGTTTTTGAGTGTACATTCTGGCTCCAGTTTTAATAATCCTACTCCTTCGAATGTGTTAGCTGTGTTATTTCTCTCTTGCATACGGCCGTAGCTTGAGATGGTGATGACATGGCATAAATCCATTGATTGCGTCCTGTTTTACTCTGGCCGCCAGCTGAGCACACAAAAGGGATGCAGAAGGTTCCAAAGCAGTTTGACTGATACCTGGTTGTCTTTGAATGTTGATTTGATGTAAATCGCTGCGCCATATGCCTTTTCTGATGCGTCGGCAAAGGCGTGGATTTGGAGGTTTGCTAGTGTCCTTCCTTTAAGGATGTGCCGTTGAATTTTTATGTTATTCACGTGCTCTAACTCATTGCGGAAGTTCGTCCATTTTATCTGGAGCTCAGCTGGTAGTGCTTTATCCCATGCTAGCTTTCTTTGCCAGAGATCTTGAATAAAAATTTTTGCGGTCACTACGATGGGTGCAAGGACTCCTAAGGGGTCGAATAATTTTGCCATGTCCGAGCTGACAGTTCTCTTTGTGATTAGGCTTAGTTGCCCTAGACGTACTTTAACACAAAGCTGATCAGTCTTCGGTATCCAAATTAGGCCTAGTGTTTTGACTGCCTGGTTCTCCTCATCTCTGAAGTCAATATTTACTTCCTGCTCTTCCTTGCGTGTGACGTTTAGAAGTAGCTGAGGGTGATTGGCACTCTATTTTTATAGGTTTAGCCCATGCTTTCGTAATATATGGGTCAGCTCTCGCTGGATTGCTAATGCTGTGGTTAATTCATTATCTCCACCGATGCCGTCGTCGACGTAAAAGTTGTTGAGTAGAAATTGAGCTCCATATGGGTATCGTCCGATGTTCTCTTTGGCTATTCGTTCCAAGCACTTTGTTGCCAAGTATTGTGCAGCTCGTGTCCCATAAGTGATGGTGTTAAGTTAATAGTACTTAATTGGGGTGGTTTGATCTTTTTTTCAGATGATGGTCTGGAATCTTCGGTCGTCTGGGTGCACCAGTATCTGCCGGTACATCTTTTCGATGTCTGTTGTAAAGACGAATCGTGGCAAACGAAACCGAAGTAGTATGGAGAAGAGTTTGCTTTGTATTGTTGGTCCTGCGTGCATGGTGTCATTTAGCGAACAGCCTGAGGAAGTTTTAGTAGAAGCATCGAACACTACTCGTAGTTTGGTCGTTAGGCTCTCTGGCCTGAGGATGCAGTGATGTGGAATGAAGTAGTGTGGTTTATCAGTAGATTTGATTTCAATTTCTCTCATGTGACCTAGTGACTCATATTCTTCCATGAATTGAAAATATTGTGTTTTAATAGTAGGGTTGCTTCCCAAACGGCGTTCAAGTGACAGAAATCTGTTAACGGCAATTCCGTGCGAGTCGCCAAGCGTGTCTGGGTTGTCGCAAAATGGAAGTTTGACCATGAATTTGCCACTCTCGGTTATTGAATGGGTTTGGGTGAAATGCTCCTCGCAATGTCTTTCGGATGCAGACTTAGGCTTGTCAGCCGTGTTAAGGTGCTCTAGCTCCCAGAGCTGAGCGATCGTTTCTTCTAAGTTGGGTTCGCCTTCCGTGCATATACCACATACTGCATTTTGTGCATGACGCTCCCCAATTACCCAGCCCAGTCGCGTGTTTTGTAACAGAGGTAAATCATCTCTGCCAACTTGATTTTTCCGGCTGTTATCAACATATGGTGGAATTTTGCTCCCAGTAGCACGTCTATTTTGTCGGGCCGATTAAATGTTGGGTCTGCTAGAGCGATGTTTTTCGGGATTCGCCAATGCTCGATGTTGATTACCTGTGACGGTTGTGGTGAAATTATATGTGGGAGTACAGCTGCTTCAAATCGTGTGCTGAAGTCGTTGGTTAGCGAGTAGAATTCAGCGTTGACCCGTTGCTGTACCTTGGTGTTGCGGGATCCAATTCCATTTATGTTAATGGATACTGGCTTCGTTGGGTTTCCAAGGCGTTTAATCAATCGCTCGCTTACAATATTGAGCTGTGAGCCTGAATCTAAGATCGCTCTGCATTGTACCTCCTTGTTATTTGCTTTGATGGTGATCCTAGCCGTACTAAGAAATACATAGTGGTTGGTGCTAGAGGGTTGAGCTGCCGTGAGAGACGCAGCTTCTTGGGTGGAGGTTGACGATAATGCTGGAACTGCTACCTGATTTTTTTGCTACTTGATTAGTTGGGTGGTCTAGATGCAGGAGCGTATTATGACGTTTAGTGCACCTCGTTCAGCCTCTTAGTGTACACCTTTTGGCAACATGCCCAGGCTTTAGGCAGTTCACACAAAACCCTTGCTTTTGGACGTGTTGAAGTCTCAATGGTGGAGATAACTCAGGAATGCCTTGCAAATGAATAATGGATGACTGATGGTTTTGCACATACTGCAGGATGTGTGGCTGTGGGTTTCGGATGTGATGGAAGTGCACACCTCCGTCTTTGGCTTGACAGGGTGTTTGTCTTCCATTGCTTCCATGGATTGAAAGTGGGTTTCCAGAAAGTCTAGGAAGCCCTTGTTGGTTGCGAATTATGGCTTCAATTCGCTCGCCTGTCTGCTTTTGACTGCTGACTAGTCCTTCGAATGTAGCCATAGTTGCCTGATGCCTTTCTTCCTTCTTGGATCGCTTAGAAGTTTCCTGAGGGGTTGAGAGTCCACTTGATACTGAGTGTTAATTGTTAGTGTCCCGGTGCGGTTCACTAGCTGATATTCCTACGACTGCACAGGATCACGTCGGGGTCACCAAAATGTTAATATTAATGTGGAATTGGGAAAAGTCAATCACAGCACATAAACTGGATTGAGCGTGTTTTGTTTTGGGTTAACAAGCGGCACTTGAACCGTGTTAACAGTGGAATAAAAACAAGAGAAGGGTTTGATCACAATTATTCATTGATTGATATTTTATTGAGATTTTCTTTTTCTTATATACTAAAATTACTTACAGGTTTTCTTATGCTAGGTGAATTTGGAAAGGTCAGTAGTAAAATTATTGCACAATTTTACTGCTGTCCTAAAAATATAAGTTTATTTTTTGATCATTGATGTGCACACCCTCTTAACAATTGGAAGTTAATTTTTGGATAAAAGTATCTAATAAGTCACCACTTTTGATCTGCTGGTTGATAGTAAAAATTTTACAAAAACAATTTAAATTAATTTCAATATTTTAACTTCCTAATGTTAAAATTAATTGTAAATTTTAAAGTTAAAAAGCTTTCTAATATGTATGTAAATACTTATACATATTAAAAGTATAAAAATATAATACTTTTTCGATACAAAAGTAGATAAATTTTAAAAACAAAAAATCAAATTTTTTTTCATTATTGCCTTTAAGAAGTAATTAAATAGTCTTATTAAGTAAGTATTATAGTAGTTGATCGTTTTTCCCGAACGGGTCACGTTTTAGATAAAAAATTTGTATCATATTCGAGGAGTTTAAACCCTAGTCAGGCATTCTGCCTCACCGCGCAAATTCCCTCTTTTATCTTAACTACACGTATACAAACCATTAGAAATTTTTAGTCAGTCTCAGATGAGTTTTCAAACAAGGCGGATGGTTAGCGCTTGTTTGTTCAATTACACTAACAACAATGTGGAATTAATATTATCTGAAACTGCACATATACAAGAACAAATGCGATAGTATTAGTGTGTCTATCACTGGTGCCGATTATCTTCGCTTGCAAACAGTGTGACCAGATTTACAAGTAAATAGCTAAAAAGAGCTTAAAACAAAAACTTAAAGACAATATATAAAGCTTAATTTTTTAATGCGTTTTTAAAAAATTTCTTCGTTATATACATATTTTTCATAAAATGGAAGAAACGTTTGTGTGCTAAATATATATATATATATATATATATATATATATATATATATATATATTTTTTTTTTCATATCTTTTATTATTGAATCTTCGCTTAAGCGAACTAACAATAAGTATTCAAATCTTAAAACTAAGTAGTTAATACTAGTCCAGTCAGTACCAGACTAAAATTTAAGTTCTCACAATAAAATAACCTAATTTCAAAGGTTTCATCTAAGAGCAATTGTATCCCTTCTTTTTAGGCGGGTGTGCCCACTATGTTGCAGGATGCTTCGAGCGAGCGGATTTGGATGTGATTCCAGCTTATTTAAATACTTGTCCACGTATTTCAGGATTTCGCATTTTACAAGTGGAACTTCTAGATCCTTGTGGATGTTGTTGTTTTTGATATACCAAGGAGCACCAGTTATCATTCTTAGAATTTTGTTTTGACGGCGTTGGATTTTTTCGATGTTAGAGGCGGAAGCAGTACCCCATAATTGTATACCGTAGCACCAAATTGGTTTTAAAATCGAGTTGTAGAGTAAAAGCTTACAACCAAGACGTAGCACAGAGTTTCTACCAATTAGCCAGTGGATTTGAGCAGCTTTAAGTTTCATTTGCGTCAGCTTAGCATCTATATGAGGCTTCCATGTAAGGCGGCGATCTAGGTGAATACCAAGATATTTTGTCTCAGATCGTTGAAGCACATAATGGTTGTTGATAATGATTGGAGGGCACGTTTCTTTGCGTAAAGTAAAAGTTACGTGGGTACATTTTTGTTCATTTATCTTTATTCCCCATAACTTTGCCCATTTCTCAACTTGGGTTACGTGTTGTTGCAGCTGGTTCGAAGCCTCTTTAGGGTCTTTGTGAATACTAAGAAAAGCAGTGTCGTCAGCAAATGTCGACGTGTGTGTGAAATTATTGGTTGGCATATCTGCCGTGTAAAGCAAGTACAAAATTGGACCTAGTATACTTCCTTGAGGGACACCAGCTTCTATTGGTTGGGAACAACTTATTTGGTTTCCCTCTTTGATCATAAATTGTCGGCCTGTTATGTATTTTTCTAAAAGGTTGAAAATATTAGCTGAAAGGTTGAGCTTTAGTTTGTTAAAAAGGCCTTCATGCCATACTTTGTCGAAAGCTTGTGAGACATCGATAAAAAGCCCGGAGCAGTACTTCTTTTCCTCAAAGGCTTTTCTTATAACCTGTACCAACCTGTGAGTTTGTTCGATGGTACTATGTTGACTTCTAAAGCCGAATTGGTGATTTGGAATGCAGTTGTTGTCATTCAGGATCGGATTTAGCTTGTTTTTTAACAGTTTTTCGAACAATTTTGACATTGTAGGTAACAAACTTATGGGCCTATAAGATTCTACCTTCGAGGGATCTTTGCCAGGCTTAGGAATCATCTTTACTAAGGCAACTTTCCATATAGGCGGAAAATGTTCAAGCCGAATTATCGCATTAAAAATAAAAAGAATGATTCTTTTAGCAGTAAGAGGCAGCTCTATGAGCATTTTGTTGCTTATTTTGTCAACGCCAGGAGCTTTTTTACCATTAAGGTTAGCGATAGCCTCTACAACATCTGCAAATCGGAAACGTATTTCTAAAGGACGTCTAGCAACAACAGGCGGTAATTCCCTCACGTCAGTGCATGTATTGGGAGTGAATACGTTTTTGAAGTGATTTGCGAACAGATCGCATTTTTCTTCATCATTTCTAGCCCAGGATCCTTTCAGATTGCGCAGTGGTGGTTTTGCGATAACAGGTCTTTTAAGACGTCTGGCTGATCGCCATAAGGAATAATTTGTCTGAGGAGTCGCGTCTAGACCTTCCAGGTACTCTTTCAGTGATGCCATTCTGTAAGCCTCCAACAAGCTTTTTAGTTGGGTTGTACATTCTTTCAGCTTAGTTTTAAGTTGGGTTGGTGTGGCTGTGGGTTTCGGATGTGATGGAAGTGCACACCTCCGTCTTTGGCTTGACAGGGTGTTTGTCTTCCATTGCTTCCATGGATTGAAAGTGGGTTTCCAGAAAGTCTAGGAAGCCCTTGTTGGTTGCGAATTATGGCTTCAATTCGCTCGCCTGTCTGCTTTTGACTGCTGACTAGTCCTTCGAATGTAGCCATAGTTGCCTGATGCCTTTCTTCCTTCTTGGATCGCTTAGAAGTTTCCTGAGGGGTTGAGAGTCCACTTGATACTGAGTGTTAATTGTTAGTGTCCCGGTGCGGTTCACTAGCTGATATTCCTACGACTGCACAGGATCACGTCGGGGTCACCAAAATGTTAATATTAATGTGGAATTGGGAAAAGTCAATCACAGCACATAAACTGGATTGAGCGTGTTTTGTTTTGGGTTAACAAGCGGCACTTGAACCGTGTTAACAGTGGAATAAAAACAAGAGAAGGGTTTGATCACAATTATTCATTGATTGATATTTTATTGAGATTTTCTTTTTCTTATATACTAAAATTACTTACAGGTTTTCTTATGCTAGGTGAATTTGGAAAGGTCAGTAGTAAAATTATTGCACAATTTTACTGCTGTCCTAAAAATATAAGTTTATTTTTTGATCATTGATGTGCACACCCTCTTAACAATTGGAAGTTAATTTTTGGATAAAAGTATCTAATAAGTCACCACTTTTGATCTGCTGGTTGATAGTAAAAATTTTACAAAAACAATTTAAATTAATTTCAATATTTTAACTTCCTAATGTTAAAATTAATTGTAAATTTTAAAGTTAAAAAGCTTTCTAATATGTATGTAAATACTTATACATATTAAAAGTATAAAAATATAATACTTTTTCGATACAAAAGTAGATAAATTTTAAAAACAAAAAATCAAATTTTTTTTCATTATTGCCTTTAAGAAGTAATTAAATAGTCTTATTAAGTAAGTATTATAGTAGTTGATCGTTTTTCCCGAACGGGTCACGTTTTAGATAAAAAATTTGTATCATATTCGAGGAGTTTAAACCCTAGTCAGGCATTCTGCCTCACCGCGCAAATTCCCTCTTTTATCTTAACTACACGTATACAAACCATTAGAAATTTTTAGTCAGTCTCAGATGAGTTTTCAAACAAGGCGGATGGTTAGCGCTTGTTTGTTCAATTACACTAACAACAATGTGGAATTAATATTATCTGAAACTGCACATATACAAGAACAAATGCGATAGTATTAGTGTGTCTATCACTGGTGCCGATTATCTTCGCTTGCAAACAGTGTGACCAGATTTACAAGTAAATAGCTAAAAAGAGCTTAAAACAAAAACTTAAAGACAATATATAAAGCTTAATTTTTTAATGCGTTTTTAAAAAATTTCTTCGTTATATACATATTTTTCATAAAATGGAAGAAACGTTTGTGTGCTAAATATATATATATATATATATATATATATATATATATATATATTTTTTTTTTCATATCTTTTATTATTGAATCTTCGCTTAAGCGAACTAACAATAAGTATTCAAATCTTAAAACTAAGTAGTTAATACTAGTCCAGTCAGTACCAGACTAAAATTTAAGTTCTCACAATAAAATAACCTAATTTCAAAGGTTTCATCTAAGAGCAATTGTATCCCTTCTTTTTAGGCGGGTGTGCCCACTATGTTGCAGGATGCTTCGAGCGAGCGGATTTGGATGTGATTCCAGCTTATTTAAATACTTGTCCACGTATTTCAGGATTTCGCATTTTACAAGTGGAACTTCTAGATCCTTGTGGATGTTGTTGTTTTTGATATACCAAGGAGCACCAGTTATCATTCTTAGAATTTTGTTTTGACGGCGTTGGATTTTTTCGATGTTAGAGGCGGAAGCAGTACCCCATAATTGTATACCGTAGCACCAAATTGGTTTTAAAATCGAGTTGTAGAGTAAAAGCTTACAACCAAGACGTAGCACAGAGTTTCTACCAATTAGCCAGTGGATTTGAGCAGCTTTAAGTTTCATTTGCGTCAGCTTAGCATCTATATGAGGCTTCCATGTAAGGCGGCGATCTAGGTGAATACCAAGATATTTTGTCTCAGATCGTTGAAGCACATAATGGTTGTTGATAATGATTGGAGGGCACGTTTCTTTGCGTAAAGTAAAAGTTACGTGGGTACATTTTTGTTCATTTATCTTTATTCCCCATAACTTTGCCCATTTCTCAACTTGGGTTACGTGTTGTTGCAGCTGGTTCGAAGCCTCTTTAGGGTCTTTGTGAATACTAAGAAAAGCAGTGTCGTCAGCAAATGTCGACGTGTGTGTGAAATTATTGGTTGGCATATCTGCCGTGTAAAGCAAGTACAAAATTGGACCTAGTATACTTCCTTGAGGGACACCAGCTTCTATTGGTTGGGAACAACTTATTTGGTTTCCCTCTTTGATCATAAATTGTCGGCCTGTTATGTATTTTTCTAAAAGGTTGAAAATATTAGCTGAAAGGTTGAGCTTTAGTTTGTTAAAAAGGCCTTCATGCCATACTTTGTCGAAAGCTTGTGAGACATCGATAAAAAGCCCGGAGCAGTACTTCTTTTCCTCAAAGGCTTTTCTTATAACCTGTACCAACCTGTGAGTTTGTTCGATGGTACTATGTTGACTTCTAAAGCCGAATTGGTGATTTGGAATGCAGTTGTTGTCATTCAGGATCGGATTTAGCTTGTTTTTTAACAGTTTTTCGAACAATTTTGACATTGTAGGTAACAAACTTATGGGCCTATAAGATTCTACCTTCGAGGGATCTTTGCCAGGCTTAGGAATCATCTTTACTAAGGCAACTTTCCATATAGGCGGAAAATGTTCAAGCCGAATTATCGCATTAAAAATAAAAAGAATGATTCTTTTAGCAGTAAGAGGCAGCTCTATGAGCATTTTGTTGCTTATTTTGTCAACGCCAGGAGCTTTTTTACCATTAAGGTTAGCGATAGCCTCTACAACATCTGCAAATCGGAAACGTATTTCTAAAGGACGTCTAGCAACAACAGGCGGTAATTCCCTCACGTCAGTGCATGTATTGGGAGTGAATACGTTTTTGAAGTGATTTGCGAACAGATCGCATTTTTCTTCATCATTTCTAGCCCAGGATCCTTTCAGATTGCGCAGTGGTGGTTTTGCGATAACAGGTCTTTTAAGACGTCTGGCTGATCGCCATAAGGAATAATTTGTCTGAGGAGTCGCGTCTAGACCTTCCAGGTACTCTTTCAGTGATGCCATTCTGTAAGCCTCCAACAAGCTTTTTAGTTGGGTTGTACATTCTTTCAGCTTAGTTTTAAGTTGGGGCGATCTATGTTTTTGCCATTCCCTGCGGGCTCTTCTTTTTTCATATACCAGCTTTTCCACATCTTCAGAGAAAATTTTGTTGTACCTTTGTTTATTTTTCATTTAGGACGCTCAAACAATCATCTATGTCTCCGGGAGTTTTTAGCGGTTGGTTCTCCGCGCAGTGGGTACTAATATATTTTTTATATTTCAGCCAATTAATTCTTTTAGATAAGAAAAACTCACTAGCTGCTATTTGGTGAGGACTGCAAATAGTGGTTATTGTGGGTGAGTGGTCAGAAGATAAATCCAAGGAGGCTTGAGCATCAATGAGCTCCGAGGATATACCTTTTGCTACGCCAAAATCAATTACGTCTGGAATTTTATTGTGGTCTGTTGGCCAGTAGGTTGGTTGTCCAGTTGAAATAACATAAAGTCCCATTTCAGACACGGCATCATACAAGACACGACCTCTGGGACTAATTAGTCGGGAGCCCCAGTACGTGTGCTTAGCGTTATAGTCTCCAGCATCTATGAAGCGGGGACCTAAAAATTTGTAAAAACTGTTGTACTGATCCTTCGTTATGGAGAATCTCGGTGGACAATAAACTGACGAAATAAGTAGGTTATTGAAAAATTCATCAATGCAGACGTTTGTTGCTTGCATATAACATTCAGATAGGCCACCCAACCATTGGTGCTTAATTCTTGATTTGATTAAAATAGCAGAGCCACCACATGATCTATCCCTGGGATTTTTTGAATCATAAAAATTGTATCCACTAATTTTAAAAGTGCTTCTAGATGTCATATGAGTTTCGGAAATCAACATGCAATCGATTTTTTGGTGTGTTAAAAAGTATTCGAGCTCGTTTTTGTGTTGGCGGGTGCCGTTTGCGTTCCAGAAACAAACCCTGAGGCAGTTCATGGTCTTTTAAGCATGGCCTGCAGAAGAGCAGACTGCATTTTCTGCATCTCCTGCATCATGCTAGCCATTTGCGCCATTATATGCGTAAATTGTTTGATCATATTGTCAATTACGGCTTCCAGACGGCTAAAATTGGGACCAGTTGGTTCACTTGTTGGCACTTGTTGTTGTGTGGTTGGTTGGTTTGGCCTTTGTGCATTGAACTGGCTTGACTTTAGTGCGTTGGCGTAAGAAATTTGACTTGTAGTTAGCTGTGCTAACTGGGGAATGTTTGTTGTTGGTATATTTAACGTCTGGGGAGGGGCAGGAACTACCTTCGGCTTAGATGAGCGCTTAACTAAATCAAAGACAAGACAACCTCTGTAGTTGGCAGTGTGGTTTCCACCGCAATTGCTGCACTTCTTCACCCTAGGGTCATCTTTTGGTTTGTCGCATTTGATTGTAACATGCAGATCCCCACACACAACACAAAGAAAAGGCAACTTACAGTAAGTTTTTTTGTGGCCATATTCCTGACAATTTAAGCACTGTACAGGTCCAGATCGCTTATGCGGGACTTCCACTGTAACTCTACGATGCATAATATATCTTAAACCATAAATGGGGTGAGTTTCGTTTTTCTTTAATTTGGCATCACCAGGCTCAAGTTCAACTCGAAACAATGGTTGAGGGTATTTTTCCCTGTTTCTAATATTTGTCACAGTCCTTACCTTAAATCCTTCGCTGCACAAACTGGTCTTTATCTCCTCCGGGTCAACATTTGAGTCAATTTTTTTTATGACAACCTGGAGGCCTTTTGCGTTTTTTAACTGGTAAGTGTAAAAGTTCTTTTTTAACTTCTCAAATTCCGACACCGTGGCGCGGTAAGCGTTCTCGTGATTTACTTGAATTTTGATCTCATATATGTTACCACGTTTTATGTTCGACACATAAAAGTTCTTTTCGCCTATTAATGCAACTAAAAATTTAATGAGGTCGTTCGAGTTTTTTTCTCTTATATAAATTGGAGGAGGCTTATAATTTTTTTCCGTAACAGGGCCATCATTGTCATCTGTTTGCAGAATGGCAAAGCGATTTTGCGATGTGGTTGGCCTTTCATCGTCTTTTAGAATTTTTGCAGGTTGACTTACTTCTGCCGACTTCGGACTTCTCCCCCTTTTAAGAACTGTTACGTACCTGTCCATCCCTACCTGGATCTTAGGAGCACACGCAGAAATTGGGCCTGGAGCGCCTTTAGCAGTTGTAGGTGCGACACCAGAACTTGATAAAGAAGACCGCGATAAAGATAACACCTCGGTATTTTTTTATAATTTTTAAACAGAGATTGGGCTAAATTTGTCCCTTGTTCAGTACATTTATTTAAGTTAGGCACACTTGCACTTAAATTATTTGTATTTGTTTTCGGTTTGGCACTTAAATAGTTTCTATTATATTCAGGGTCTCTAATGTTTTCATTGTTAACGCTTTCTGAGCTTAACACAATGTAAGCATTTCGGCTATTAGGCCCACTGTCACTACGATTACTGTTACTCATTAACCGTATGGTTTTTTTTGTTTTGTTTAGTTTGTTTTTATTTTCGATTCTCACTTATGTCTTGTAGGTATGTATATTAACAATTTTTTTTTTGTAACTTATTACAAATATCACCTATTACAAATATACACTCGCGTAGACACGTCCGTACACTACGAGATTAAGAGAAAATTAAAACATTAAATATATATAAAAAGGAAAAGTTTTTGAAAATTTTGATTTTATTTACAAGAACTTGGTAGGCCCATACCTTAAGTAAGAAGAAAAATAATATGTATTCATATACATATGCATATACAAGAATTTTTAAACAAGTTTTAAGAAGCAGGTGTTAATTTACTGCCTGTTTTGGTAAAAAAAAACGAATTTGTTAGTAAGATATATTAAAAAAAAATATTCACTCACAATTCGTTTATTTAAAAAAAAACACGCAAATATTTAGTCATTAACTGAACAAACTTTTTTAATAAATACAAACACATGAAAACAACAAAAAATCGAAAGATTACATTTACACGATGCAAATTTTTTAAATTTCCTTTAACGAAAACTAAAAAAATATAAACGAAACAACAAGTGAAACATAAAGACAGTTTATAAAAATTGTTTTTAATAATAGAACTTGATTTTATAAAATACCCAATGGCTGAATGCAGTAAATGCAGAACAGCAGTTAGAGGGGAAACGGGTGAACAATGTATGGGAGTGTGTAACAAGGTGTATCATTGTACTATGAAATGTGCCGGTATAGATCAATACTCGGCAAAGATCTTGGAAGGAAACAATTTTGTTCGTTTTATATGCGACGACTGTCTCCAGTACATACAAAATGTTGATTTGGTATTAAGAGATATTCAGGAAGATGTTAACAAAAACAAACAAAATTTAACGGAGTACAAACATCAATTCAAAATGTCTCTTAAAGAAAACGAAAATGAAATTAAAAACCTATTAGAAGCAATAGAAAAGCGATACGAGGAAAGGTTAAAAAAAATAGATAGTGCGCACAAATCATTTGAAAAAAACGCACAGGAAATAAAAAAATTATGTGAAAGTGTTAATAAATTTGGAAATAAAAATAAAGAAATATGTGACAAAATTGAAGAAAATAATGTAAAAATGTGTAAAGATATAAAAAAAGTAATAACAGAAGCAAGCGCCAAACAAAGTAAAATGTCATATGCAGAAACAGTGCAAACAAAAACAGTGATGCCAGATTTTAGCAAACAAATGCCTTTAATAATTAAACCTGAAGAAAAACAAAAAATTGAAATAACCAAAGATGAACTAAATAAAAAAGTTAACCCGATTAATTTAAAAATAACTAATGTAGAAAACAGAAAAAATGGAGCAATAGTAATACAAAGTGAAAACAACGAGGAAAGGGAAAAAATAAAAACAGCTATAGAAAATGAAATGAGTGAGAAATATGAGATCAAGGTGCCCAACCCAACAGAATTTTATATAGATATAACGGACATGAAAAGGCGCTGAGCGGCACTAGGTCCTCCTTGGCCTATCTGCATAAGATGGCCAAGAGGGATCCAGGATCGTTCACTGTTAAGGAGAGGCGAATGATCAGAAGACATCGGCAGGACGTAAGGAAATTCGAAAGAGTTTATGGCCCCACCGGTGATCTTCTGGGCATTTCCCTCCCAGTAATGCAAGTAGAAAGTGTAGGGACCACTGCTTTGCCTACCCAGGTAGACAAAGGGGTGACCCCGACAGTTTCTAAGATTGCAGTAAGCAAAGTTAGCGGTTCTTTGGGGAAGGTGCTCAGGTCTACGGAGAGAGTTGCCCAACCAAAGAAACCGTTGGCAAGAGGAGAAGTGGTCAAAAGAGTTAGGTCCGAAGAGGAACAGCCAACCACTTCAAAGAAGGCGAAAGTCATGACTAGCCAGGAAAGTTTTCAAGTGGCTGTCATAGACCGTAATGATCCGGACGGAAGGATAGATGCGGCTCTATGGCAACAGGTTGAAGGCAGGCTTATTGACAATATTGCCTCATACGTAGGTGACCCGGAGGGCGTATCCTTCAATGGCGCGGACTGGTCAAAGGGCGTTAAAATCGTCAACTGTGGAAATAGAAAGTCTGTGGACTTTCTGAGGTCCACGGTCGGCGGTTGTGGCGACCTCTGTCCAGGGGCGAAAATTGAGGTGATACGAACCTCTGAGCTGCCGCTTAGGCCAATAGTGACAGTGTGGATTCCACCGCCAGTAAGATCGGTGGAAACCATACTGTCAGTTTTGGCCAAACAAAATAATGAGCTCGACACAAGCCAATGGAGCCAAGTAGTCTCACTGGCTTGTAAAGGCAATGATGGCAGGGATTTCAGGTTTGCAGTGACTGCGAAATCCCTTGAAGTCCTTGAAAAGAGTGGGGGGGTTGTCAAATTCGGTCTTGGTAGTGTAAGGTTCCGGCTACCGAAACCTGACAAGACCAAAGAGGCTGCAAGTGGTGCAAATAAACCTGCATCACAGTGAAGCAGCCTCAGCCGAACTGACAACCTACCTCATCAGACACCAGGCCGATGTGGCTCTGATCCAAGAACCATGGATTGGTAGAAACAATAAGGTTCTTGGACTCAGGGCAAGAGGATACACCTTGTTCGTCACGTCTGCGGTAGACAAGGTAAGGACGTGTATTTTGGTAAGGAATGAGCTTAATTTTAAAATTTCTCATCCCTTTAGCTCTGGTGACGTCACCGTCGTTTTAAGAGAGGCCAAGGGCGAGCCAACGTTGGCACTGGCCTCGGTGTACTTGCCTTATGAGGCTGCGGATTCACCAGGTCCGGAGGTGCAAGGGCTGGTCGGGCTGGCGAGAGGACGAAAATGGAATCTGGTGCTCGGCTGCGACGCAAATGCACATCACACTCAATGGGGAAGCAGTGACATAAATAAGAGAGGTGAGGCAGTGTATAATTTTATAACTGGTAACTATCTTTATATATGTAATAGGGGTGACACGCCGACATTCAGAATTAGGGACAGGGAGGCAGTTATAGATCTCACGCTCACCAATGTAGGTAGGAATTTTGAATCACCTTTAGTTTGAATTTCGAGGGCCCCAGGAAGGCCCCCTATAGGAATCCGAAAAGGGCCGACTGGGAGATCTTCAGGGAGGGCTTTTCGTTGAGGATGGGCGACAATGGACTTTCTGAGGTTTCGCACAGGGAGTTGGAGAGAGTGGTGAACTTGTTCACTGTTTCGATGAGGGAGAGCTTTGAACAGGCATGCCCGGAGGTTTTTCCGGGCAGGAGGGAACAGCCAGGCTGGTGGACAGGGGAGCTCAGAGAGCAACGGACCATGGTAAGAAGACTGTTCAATAGGGCAAAGCTCACAAGGGACCATACGGATTGGGAGAGGCATAGGATATCCTTCAATAAGTAAAAAGAGTGATCTCAGGAGGGCGAAAAAGGATTCATGGGCAATGTACTGTGAGTCTATCGACTCCGTGAACGAGATGTCAAGATTCAGGAGAATACTATCCAAGGGTCCTATCGGACTTGGGTACATTCAGAAAACTGATGGATCGTGGACGGAGTCTGGCTCGGAGACCCTTGAATTATTGATGGGTACACACTTCCCAGGGTGCAGGGTACCGACTGCAGTGGAGCTATCGGGTGGCGTGGGTGCACGTCACGGAGAGATGGCGGATGTGACAGGGGTGGCAGGGGACATTGTGACGATCGATAGGGTAAAATGGGCGGTTGATACCTTCCAGCCCTATAAGTCACCGGGACTGGACGGTGTCTACCCGTGTATGCTACAGAATCTTTCGACGCAGGGACTGCTACTCCTGACGGGAGTGTTTGCTGCTAGCATCACACTAGGTTACATACCCTTGAGGTGGAGAGAGGTGAGCGTGATTTTCATACCCAAGGCTGGAAAGGCCAGCCACTCGAAGCCTGGGGATTTTAGACCGATCAGTCTAACGTCTTTTCTATTGAAGACGCTAGAACGGCTGATCGATCTTTATCTTAGGAACACGATTGATACGCACGTCATTAGTAATGCTCAGCATGCTTATTTTAGGGGTAAATCTGTTGAGAGTGCGCTTCATGATGTGGTGGGGTTCATAAAGCGCGGGTTGTACAGGAAGGAGTACACACTGGGCGCGTTTTTGGACATTGAGGGAGCCTTTAACAATGTTTCGATGGAGGCAATTGGGAACGCACTCAGGGAGGTAGGAGGTTAGGGTATCCTTATTGAGTGGATCTATTCTGCGCTTGGTAGCAGAATAATCAACTCTGAATGGGGAAATGAGCGCCTGAAAAGGGGTGCGGTTAGGGGAACGCCACAGGGAGGGGTACTGTCGCCACTGCTGTGGATTCTGGTAGTCAACGGGGTATTGAGACGGCTTGACTCAGGGGGCATCAAAGTAGTGGCTTATGCAGACGACATCGTGGTGTTGGTGACGGGGAAATTCCTGTCCACCGTGAGCGAGGTAATGCAGAGTGCATTATCCGACTTGTCTACGTGGGCTAGGGACAAGGGACTGGGTGTAAACCCAGTGAAGACAGAGCTAGTTCTCTTTACCAGGAAGTACTAGGTGGCAGAGTTTGAGATGCCAAGGCTTGACGGGGTTCAGCTGGAACTAGCGGATAGGGCCAGGATTCTGGGCATCGTCCTGGATTGCAAGTTGTCTTGGAGGGCGAATGCGGAGGAAAGGGTAAGGAAGGCTCTCAATGCCTATTATGCCTGTGGGAACGCCATAGGTAGGACTGGGGGTTACAGCCGGCCATGGTAAATTGGATTTACACATCCGTTGTAAGACCAGTTCTTACGTACGGTTGCCTTGTATGGTGGAGAGCCCTGGAAAGGGGCGACATAGGAAAACTCTTGACTAAGGTCCAGAGATGTGCGGTACTGGGCATTACAGGGGCCAGGAAGAGTACACCACAGGCAGCGCTGGATATCATTCTGCATCTTCTTCCCATCGGGGACTTTGTTGCTGGAATGGCGGCCAGGAGTTTGCTTAGACTTAGTGAGTCAGGTATGCGTGGGGTATGTCTGGAGGGACATGCTGGCATTTTGGGAAGGGTCGCGGATGGTCGACTCATGGGGCAGTCATGTGGTACGGATTACATGGTAGCGGAACTGGACTTTGGGATCCTGCCGAAGGTAGTGTTTCCGGATAGGGAGGCATGGAAGGGAACAGAGAGGCTGTATGAGGGGAGTGCAGTCTTTACTGACGGGTCGAAGATGGAGGTGGGCACCGGGGCTGGTGTCTATATAATGGACACTGGGGAAGGAAGGTCTTATAGACTTCCGGACGAGTGCAGCATCTTCCAGGCTGAAATTCTGGCGGTGATGAAGGCCGCGGAATTGATAGGGGAGGACGCAAGTGGGAGTGGTGACGTAACAATATACGTTGATAGTCAGGGCGCGCTTAAGGCTCTAGAGGGACATTTTGTCAGGTCTGCCCTCGTAGGCGACTGCAGACGTGCTCTTAGAGCGATTATGGGTACACGCAGGGTCAGGCTCTGCTGGGTTCCGGGTCATTTTGGCATTTCCGGGAACGAGATTGCCGATGAGTTGGCGAGGAGGGGAGCGGCCCGGAATATTGAACTTGGTTGTGAGCCGGTGAGGCCACCACTGAGTTTCTGTTATGGACTGATAGGGACGTGGATAACGGACAATGGGCTGGGGAGCATCATAGGCTTCATTAAGGAGGTTGGGTGGCTGGGCAGCTAGGTGACTCAGAGCCTAGGACTACTGACTTTCTTAGACATCGTGCGGACGGTATTCTTGCTTCTTTATCCTTTTTCTCTTATCTATGAATCTTTTGACGTACTATTTTTCTTTTCTTCTCAACTCTTCTGAAGGGATTCACAATGGGCCTAAGGGCCTCCGAGTGGAGGTGGCGAATTCGCCACTACTCTTTGTAACCTAACCTAACCTAACGGACATGTCATTTAAATACTCCGAAGAAGAATTTATTGAGAAAATTAAGAAACAGAATCCGGTTATAGAAAACAATGAAATTAAAATTATAAAAATGTTCGATTTTAAAAGAAATAATAGAACAATTTACAATATTAAAATTAAAACAGATTGCGAGCTATATACAAAATTAATAAATTCACAAAAAATAAATCTAGGATAGGAAAGATGCAGAGTATTTGATGGCACAGATATAAGAAGGTGTTTTAAATGCAAAGGATACAACCATTTCTCAGGTGAATGTAAAAATCAAGAAATATGTATTAAATGCCATGGGAATCACAAAGCACAAGATTGTAATAAAGATCCAATAATTAAGTGTGTTTACTGTGTAAAAATGAATCAAAAACTGAATATGGACTTAGATGAAAATCATAGAACGTACGATAAAGAGTGTCCTGTTTACCAAAATAAATTAAATATAAAAAAGCGAAGAATGGGCTTATTAACATAACAATTAAACAGCGCATATATTTTATATACAAATGTACAAGGTCTAACAAATAATTTCAATCAAGTAGAAATAATAGCTTCAACAGAAAACCCAGAATTTGTTATCCTCTCCGAAACACACATGACGGAACAAATTGATGAAAACGAAATTAGCTTGCATGGCTATAACCAATTAACATCGTTATCTAATTCAAAAAGAACGGGAGGTGTAATTATATATTATAAGATTGAATGGAAAGTCTCCAAGATATTTGAAAAGATTGCAAACTCAAAATATTGGATTATGGCATGTAAAGCGCAGCTTGAGCACACACAAATAATAATAGTCGCAGTATATAGATCTCCGAGTGGTTATGAATCTGAATTCTGTGAAATTTTCCAGCAAATATTGGAAGACTTAAGCGAAGAAGTATGTAATATTATTATAACTGGTGATTTTAATAAAGATTGGGCAAATAACAACTTTTATAAAAATAAAATCGAAAGCCTATTGAATGATAATGGACTTAAACAAACTGTTAAGGAATTTACACGGGTAACGAACACAACTAGAACTATAATAGACTATGTAATAACAAATAACAAGTACAAAATATCAACACAAAATTGTAATAAAAACAAAATATTAGATCATGAAATAATAAAAATTTGTTTAAAAGATAAAAAGAATAATATTAAAAAGAAAAAAAAATAAAAGTTGGTTTTTGATAAATGCCTGGAAGACACAATTCGGAAGTTTACTAGAAATACATCAATAAATACGCAAAATTATGTTAACAAATGGTTTAATAGTGAACTACGTCTAATAAAACAGGACAAATTAGTTAAATACCAAATCGCAAAGTTTGAAAACACAGCTGAAGCATGGTCCAATTACAAATCAATTAGAAATTTGTATAAAGTAAAAATAGAAAACGAAAAATATAAATATATTAACAACAAAATAAATAATGCAAAAGACCAAAAACAAATGTGGAGAGAAATTAAAGACCTGGTTATAAAGAAAAATATAAATGTGATTAAATCTGTGATATTTTATAACGTAGAATATAAAGACAATTACCAAATAGCTACTCATTTTAACAAATACTTTGTAAATAGTGTTAAAATAATAAGAGATTCAATAGAAAATGTGCAATATACAAATAAAATACATATGGTTACCTCACAATTCAGATTCAGTGCAATAACAACTGTAGAGCTTAAGAAAATAATGAGAGAATTAAAAAACAAACCAGACTACTGCAAAATATCAACAAAAATTTTACTTGATAACTGGCATTTGATTGGAGAAAAACTTTTAAAAATTATAAACAAATCACTTGCATCTGGAGATTTCCCTGAAAATTGGAAGGAATCAATGGTAACACCAATAGAAAAAGTTGCAAAAACCAGGAAATGTCAAGAGTTCCGTCCTATTAATACGTTAAAAACCTGCGAAAAAATACTGGAAAAAGTTGTAAAAAACCAGCTTGAAAACTATTTCGAGAAAAATAATTTATTATCAAAATATCAGTCAGGTTTTAGAAAAAAGTTTTCATGTGAAACAACTGTGAACTATGTAATAAATCGATGGAAAAATATTGAAAAAAATCGAAAAATAATGGCAATATTTCTAGACTTTAAACGAGCGTTTGAAACAATCGATAGAGAAATTTTAATACAGAAACTATACATGTACGGTATACGGGATAAAGAACTAGAATGGTTTAAATCATACTTGGTGAACAGAAAACAAATAACAAAAATTAACGATATAAAATCAAATTCAATTAATAAAGATTTCGGTGTTCCATAAGGATCGATTTTGGGCGCTTTGCTATTTATAATATATATAAATTATATGCCAAACGTATTAGACAAATGTGAAATCATATTATATGCTGATGATACTCTTATATATACAGAAGGAGATAGTGGTGAGAAATGTCGCGATAACATGATAAACGATATAAATAATATAAATATATGGTTAAAAAAGAATAAACTTAAACTCAATGAAAACAAAAGAAAAATTATGGAAATAAATTTCGACAGTGAAACAGTATTTAAAATAAATAACGAAGTTATAGAAAAAGTGAATAATACTAAATATCTTGGTTTTATAATAGACAAGGAAATGAAATTCAAAGACCACATAGAATATATTTGTAAAAAAATTAGTAAAAAAATTGGCTTTTTTAAAAGATTAACAAACAAAATATCCATAAATGTCTATAATACCATCATAAAACCACATTTTGAATTCGGGTCTACAATAATATATACATGCTGCAACGAATCTCAAATAGAAAGACTTCAAAAGTTACAAAACAAGGCAATGCGAACAATTTTAAAATGTAACAGATACGCACATATACGGGTAATGCTTGATATGCTTAAGTGGCTAAATATAAAACAAAGACTGCAACTAAATACACTGTGCTTTATTCACAAAATTAAGTATGGTAATGCACCTGAATACCTATGTGACCAAATAAAGTACGTCGGCGAAGTAAAACCATATGGATTAAGAAATGCAAATAACTTCAGGCTAAGGATGGCTACTACATCATCTATGCAAAGATCGCTATTCCATAAAGGACTCAAATTATTCAATTCTCTTCCAAACGATATAAAAATGGAAACCAATATTAATATATTTAAAAGGGAATGTGTGAATTTTGTTAAAAATAATTTAAATGTTTAAATTTTTTCATAATGTAACAAACATTTTTATTTTTCTTTTATTTATTTATTTTATATTAAATTATAATCAATGTGAAATTTGAGAGTATTAGAAATACTAATAAAGATATACGTACATACATACATTTGTTAACCAAAAGAGTATAAGAGACTACTTTTCTACACAATTCGCTTAAAATCGAAAATTTTCATTCAAGTTACATACAAACGTATAACACGAAAAATGTCTTCACGTAAATTTTGTTCACAAAAACAAAAAAAAAGCTAATATTTAATATAAAAAGTTACATTGTATGAAAGCATTTTTTAAAGTATTTTTATTTGTACATGTGGCCCTCAATAAGTATTTAAAACTAATGACTGTAAAAATGAAAATCGAAAAATTGAAAATATGTATTATTAATTTTTTAAACCTATCTATAAAAATTATAATTATCGTTATTAACCGTTTAATTTTAAATTAAAAAAATGACCGTCCTGCTAAAAAAAAAACAAAATTTACAAAGAACTTGATTTTCAACAAATATAGTTTAATACCATCAAAATGGTGAACTTTGCTTGACCCTACGATGTTTCATTGTGCCTATTTTTTTCTTAAAAAATTAGTTCGGTCCTGTTTGATTTGATTTTTTGACAAAAATACACTTTAAAATTCTTATTAAATAAAAACATTTATATAGAAACTTGCTTATACATATTTGAACAATATTTACAAAGATTTTAAAATTTAAGCAAAAAGCGACAAAAAACTGTTTGTCGCATTTGGATTTTTTTTCTTTGAAATTGCTGCATTTAAAAGTATTTGTTTTGCGAAGAAAATTCGGAGCTTGATACCTTTCAGTGTAATTAAGATATACATATACCGAAAAACAGAATACGACAAATTTTTATCCTTTGATCTAGCTCCAAAAACTACTAAAAAAATGCTAAATTCAATTTCGAAAAAAGCTTTAAGCTAAATGTAAATATTTCGGGCTAAATGTAGAAAAATAAAGCTAAATTTAACTCGAAAAAAGCTAATATGGCCACAATGCTTGCAAATGTAAGCAAATCGAAAACTTCAGACGTGTTTTTCCCGGAATGGCTTTTTTTCATTTATGACTTTGTTTTGGCAAATGAGCAACATGTATTACATATTTTTTCGGTGATGCCAACAACTCAGAGGCAAAATGAGCCAACCGAGTAGTCAAAAAGAGCTAAAAGGAGCTAAATTTAAAAATTGTAGATTTTTCCGTTTTAAATCTATGAATGTATTTATTTTGCAATTTGTACTTCAAGATTTTTTTTACAAAATAAAAATAATAAGCAAAAAATAAGAAAAAATAATAATACCTATTAAATAAAATAATTTCACAGCAGCAATTGTGTTTATCAAGATTAACAATGACATTTACATATAAATAAGCAAGGCTAAAAAAAGAACAATCATTTTCAAAGAGAGTAACATTTTCTTCTTCCGGCCATTAATTTGTTTTTATTTAATATTTTGATTTATTTTATAATTCAATTGAGTTTATTTTTACCTTTAGCTTAAACAGCCGGTGCTACACCTTTGTAAACCATATTTTATATGAATTAAACTATTAACCGTATTCAAAGCCATGTGGTTTCTTATTTTATTCTTCAAAAAATTCATTGCACTGATTGTTTTTTCCACTTTAGCATTAGAGTATGGATACGATAATGTTTTTAAAACAAAAAATGATGCACTTCGATCCAAAATTGGTCGATTCTATCTAAATTTTTCCACTGGTACAGTTTTAAATTCTCTAAGCAATTGTACAGCTCTTCAGTTTTTTTAAAATCATCTTCAAATTCTTTTATAACACATAAACTATTTTCTGAGTCCTGCAAAAATGTTGGAATAAATTTCGGCATTTCTTAAAATTTGTTGAAAGCTTTGCCCTACTTTCATGAACTGTATTAAATTACGTTTTACGATATGTTTATCTGATGCAGGTATATTAGAATCTTCGCATGCCTTCTCAAAATTATATCATAGATAACAGTTGCTATTTACATAAGATTCAAATTCTTCCGCTACATAATCAAAGTCATCTGTCGGTATAATGATTTTATTTGTCAGGCTTTGTAATAAATGAAATAAATCATTGAATAGTTTTGTATGTTCCGCAAATGCCACAAAGACAAAACAATAGGGTAAAAAGGAAAAAATTTACTATAAAATGCAAAAAGTGTCAAACGTGCCGTTTTCACAGTTGAAAAGAGCCGTGTTAGCTTCTTTTTTTTTTTAAAGAGCTAAAGGGAAAATGTTCGAGCTAGAAGCAATTAAAAAGAGCTAAATCTAGCTCCAAAATATGTAGCTAAGTTGGCCAAGGGCGAGCCAACGTTGGCACTGGCCTCGGTGTACTTGCCTTATGAGGCTGCGGATTCACCAGGTCCGGAGGTGCAAGGGCTGGTCGGGCTGGCGAGAGGACGAAAATGGAATCTGGTGCTCGGCTGCGACGCAAATGCACATCACACTCAATGGGGAAGCAGTGACATAAATAAGAGAGGTGAGGCAGTGTATAATTTTATAACTGGTAACTATCTTTATATATGTAATAGGGGTGACACGCCGACATTCAGAATTAGGGACAGGTAGGCAGTTATAGATCTCACGCTCACCAATGTAGGTAGGAATTTTGAATCACCTTTAGTTTGAATTTCGAGGGCCCCAGGAAGGCCCCCTATAGGAATCCGAAAAGGACCGACTGGGAGATCTTCAGGGAGGGCTTTTCGTTGAGGATGGGCGACAATGGACTTTCTGAGGTTTCGCACAGGGAGTTGGAGAGAGTGGTGAACTTGTTCACTGTTTCGATGAGGGAGAGCTTTGAACAGGCATGCCCGGAGGTTTTTCCGGGCAGGAGGGAACAGCCAGGCTGGTGGACAGGGGAGCTCAGAGAGCAACGGACCATGGTAAGAAGACTGTTCAATAGGGCAAAGCTCACAAGGGACCATACGGATTGGGAGAGGCATAGGATATCCTTCAATAAGTAAAAAGAGTGATCTCAGGAGGGCGAAAAAGGATTCATGGGCGATGTACTGTGAGTCTATCGACTCCGTGAACGAGATGTCAAGATTCAGGAGAATACTATCCAAGGGTCCTATCGGACTTGGGTACATTCAGAAAACTGATGGATCGTGGACGGAGTCTGGCTCGGAGACCCTTGAATTATTGATGGGTACACACTTCCCAGGGTGCAGGGTACCGACTGCAGTGGAGCTATCGGGTGGCGTGGGTGCACGTCACGGAGAGATGGCGGATGTGACAGGGGTGGCAGGGGACATTGTGACGATCGATAGGGTAAAATGGGCGGTTGATACCTTCCAGCCCTATAAGTCACCGGGACTGGACGGTGTCTACCCGTGTATGCTACAGAATCTTTCGACGCAGGGACTGCTACTCCTGACGGGAGTGTTTGCTGCTAGCATCACACTAGGTTACATACCCTTGAGGTGGAGAGAGGTGAGCGTGATTTTCATACCCAAGGCTGGAAAGGCCAGCCACTCGAAGCCTGGGGATTTTAGACCGATCAGTCTAACGTCTTTTCTATTGAAGACGCTAGAACGGCTGATCGATCTTTATCTTAGGAACACGATTGATACGCACGTCATTAGTAATGCTCAGCATGCTTACCTTAGGGGTAAATCTGTTGAGAGTGCGCTTCATGATGTGGTGGGGTTCATAAAGCGCGGGTTGTACAGGAAGGAGTACACACTGGGCGCGTTTTTGGACATTGAGGGAGCCTTTAACAATGTTTCGATGGAGGCAATTGGGAACGCACTCAGGGAGGTAGGAGTTCAGGGTATCCTTATTGAGTGGATCTATTCTGCGCTTGGTAGCAGAATAATCAACACTGAATGGGGAAATGAGCGCCTGAAAAGGGGTGCGGTTAGGGGAACGCCACAGGGAGGGGTACTGTCGCCACTGCTGTGGATTCTGGTAGTCAACGGGGTATTGAGACGGCTTGACTCAGGGGGAATCAAAGTAGTGGCTTATGCAGACGACATCGTGGTGTTGGTGACGGGGAAATTCCTGTCCACCGTGAGCGAGGTTATGCAGAGTGCATTATCCGACTTGTCTACGTGGGCTAGAATCAAGGGACTGGGTGTAAACCCAGTGAAGACAGAGCTAGTTCTCTTTACCAGGAAGTACTAGGTGGCAGAGTTTGATATGCCAAGGCTTGACGGGGTTCAGCTGGAACTAGCGGATAGGGCCAGGATTCTGGGCATCGTCCTGGATTGCAAGTTGTCTTGGAGGGCGAATGCGGAGGAAAGGGTAAGGAAGGCTCTCAATGCCTATTATGCCTGTGGGAACGCCATAGGTAGGACTGGGGGTTACAGCCGGCCATGGTAAATTGGATTTACACATCCGTTGTAAGACCAGTTCTTACGTACGGTTGCCTTGTATGGTGGAGAGCCCTGGAAAGGGGCGACATAGGAAAACTCTTGACTAAGGTCCAGAGATGTGCGGTACTGGGCATTACAGGGGCCAGGAAGAGTACACCACAGGCAGCGCTGGATATCATTCTGCATCTTCTTCCCATCGGGGACTTTGTTGCTGGAATGGCGGCCAGGAGTTTGCTTAGACTTAGTGAGTCAGGTATGCGTGGGGTATGTCTGGAGGGACATGCTGGCATTTTGGGAAGGGTCGCGGATGGTCGACTCCTGGGGCAGTCATGTGGTACGGATTACATGGTAGCGGAACTGGACTTTGGGATCCTGCCGAAGGTAGTGTTTCCGGATAGGGAGGCACGGAAGGGAACAGAGAGGCTGTATGAGGGGAGTGCAGTCTTTACTGACGGGTCGAAGATGGAGGTGGGCACCGGGGCTGGTGTCTATATAATGGACACTGGGGAAGGAAGGTCTTATAGACTTCCGGACGAGTGCAGCATCTTCCAGGCTGAAATTCTGGCGGTGATGAAGGCCGCGGAATTGATAGGGGAGGACGCAAGTGGGAGTGGTGACGTAACAATATACGTTGATAGTCAGGGCGCGCTTAAGGCTCTAGAGGGACATTTTGTCAGGTCTACCCTCGTAGGCGACTGCAGACGTGCTCTTAGAGCGATTATGGGTACACGCAGGGTCAGGCTCTGCTGGGTTCCGGGTCATTTTGGCATTTCCGGGAACGAGATTGCCGATGAGTTGGCGAGGAGGGGAGCGGCCCGGAATATTGAACTTGGTTGTGAGCCGGTGAGGCCACCACTGAGTTTCTGTTATGGACTGATAGGGACGTGGATAACGGACAGGGTGGGCCAAACCTGGAGGGACAGGGCCGATTGCAGGATCTCCAGGCTTTTATGGCCCAGGCTGGACAGGATGGGCACTGACGTGCTGCTCAAGGAGAGCAGGGGGTTTCTGAGGCGCATTATTGGGACTCTCACAGGGCACTGTGATGTGAGATACAGGACGAGTAAACGGGACAGGAACTCTCCAGATTTCTGCAGGGTATGCGGGGACGAGGAGGAGTTAGAGACGGTGGAACATCTTCTCTGCCACTGCCCTGGGCTGCAGATTCGCCGACAGAGGTGGCTTAGGGGACGCTTCTTAAATGGACTTGGTGAGGTTCCTGGCAATGGGCTGGGGAGCATCATAGGCTTCATTAAGGAGGTTGGGTAGCTGGGCAGCTAGGTGACTCAGAGCCTAGGACTACTGACTTTCTTAGACATCGTGCGGACGGTATTCTTGCTTCTTTATCCTTTTTCTCTTATCTATGAATCTTTTGACGTACTATTTTTCTTTTCTTCTCAACTCTTCTGAAGGGATTCACAATGGGCCTAAGGGCCTCCGAGTGGAGGTGGCGAATTCGCCACTACTCTTCGTAACCTAACCTAACCTAACGGACATGTCATTTAAATACTCCGAAGAAGAATTTATTGAGAAAATTAAGAAACAGAATCCGGTTATAGAAAACAATGAAATTAAAATTATAAAAATGTTCGATTTTAAAAGAAATAATAGAACAATTTACAATATTAAAATTAAAACAGATTGCGAGCTATATACAAAATTAATAAATGCACAAAAAATAAATCTAGGATAGGAAAGATGCAGAGTATTTGATGGCACAGATATAAGAAGGTGTTTTAAATGCAAAGGATACAACCATTTCTCAGGTGAATGTAAAAATCAAGAAATATGTATTAAATGCCATGGGAATCACAAAGCACAAGATTGTAATAAAGATCCAATAATTAAGTGTGTTTACTGTGTAAAAATGAATCAAAAACTGAATATGGACTTAGATGAAAATCATAGAACGTACGATAAAGAGTGTCCTGTTTACCAAAATAAATTAAATATAAAAAAGCGAAGAATGGGCTTATTAACATAACAATTAAACAGCGCATATATTTTATATACAAATGTACAAGGTCTAACAAATAATTTCAATCAAGTAGAAATAATAGCTTCAACAGAAAACCAAGAATTTGTTATCCTCTCCGAAACACACATGACGGAACAAATTGATGAAAACGAAATTAGCTTGCATGGCTATAACCAATTAACATCGTTATCTAATTCAAAAAGAACGGGAGGTGTAATTATATATTATAAGATTGAATGGAAAGTCTCCAAGATATTTGAAAAGATTGCAAACTCAAAATATTGGATTATGGCATGTAAAGCGCAGCTTGAGCACACACAAATAATAATAGTCGCAGTATATAGATCTCCGAGTGGTTATGAATCTGAATTCTGTGAAATTTTCCAGCAAATATTGGAAGACTTAAGCGAAGAAGTATGTAATATTATTATAACTGGTGATTTTAATAAAGATTGGGCAAATAACAACTTTTATAAAAATAAAATCGAAAGCCTATTGAATGATAATGGACTTAAACAAACTGTTAAGGAATTTACACGGGTAACGAACACAACTAGAACTATAATAGACTATGTAATAACAAATAACAAGTACAAAATATCAACACAAAATTGTAATAAAAACAAAATATCAGATCATGAAATAATAAAAATTTGTTTAAAAGATGAAAAGAATAATATTAAAAAGAAAAAAATAAAAGTTGGTTTTTGATAAATGCCTGGAAGACACAATTCGGAAGTTTACTAGAAATACATCAATAAATACGCAAAATTATGTTAACAAATGGTTTAATAGTGAACTACGTCTAATAAAACAGGACAAATTAGTTAAATACCAAATCGCAAAGTTTGAAAACACAGCTGAAGCATGGTCCAATTACAAATCAATTAGAAATTTGTATAAAGTAAAAATAGAAAACGAAAAATATAAATATATTAACAACAAAATAAATAATGCAAAAGACCAAAAACAAATGTGGAGAGAAATTAAAGACCTGGTTATAAAGAAAAATATAAATGTGATTAAATCTGTGATATTTTATAACGTAGAATATAAAGACAATTACCAAATAGCTACTCATTTTAACAAATACTTTGTAAATAGTGTTAAAATAATAAGAGATTCAATAGAAAATGTGCAATATACAAATAAAATACATATGGTTACCTCACAATTCAGATTCAGTGCAATAACAACTGTAGAGCTTAAGAAAATAATGAGAGAATTAAAAAACAAACCAGACTACTGCAAAATATCAACAAAAATTTTACTTGATAACTGGCATTTGATTGGAGAAAAACTTTTAAAAATTATAAACAAATCACTTGCATCTGGAGATTTCCCTGAAAATTGGAAGGAATCAATGGTTACACCAATAGAAAAAGTTGCAAAAACCAGGAAATGTCAAGAGTTCCGTCCTATTAATACGTTAAAAACCTGCGAAAAAATACTGGAAAAAGTTGTAAAAAACCAGCTTGAAAACTATTTCGAGAAAAATAATTTATTATCAAAATATCAGTCAGGTTTTAGAAAAAAGTTTTCATGTGAAACAACTGTGAACTATGTAATAAATCGATGGAAAAATATTGAAAAAAATCGAAAAATAATGGCAATATTTCTAGACTTTAAACGAGCGTTTGAAACAATCGATAGAGAAATTTTAATACAGAAACTATACATGTACGGTATACGGGATAAAGAACTAGAATGGTTTAAATCATACTTGGTGAACAGAAAACAAATAACAAAAATTAACGATATAAAATCAAATTCAATTAATAAAGATTTCGGTGTTCCATAAGGATCGATTTTGGGCGCTTTGCTATTTATAATATATATAAATTATATGCCAAACGTATTAGACAAATGTGAAATCATATTATATGCTGATGATACTCTTATATATACAGAAGGAGACAGTGGTGAGAAATGTCGCGATAACATGATAAACGATATAAATAATATAAATATATGGTTAAAAAAGAATAAACTTAAACTCAATGAAAACAAAACAAAAATTATGGAAATAAATTTCGACAGTGAAACAGTATTTAAAATAAATAACGAAGTTATAGAAAAAGTGAATAATACTAAATATCTTGGTTTTATAATAGACAAGGAAATGAAATTCAAAGACCACATAGAATATATTTGTAAAAAAATTAGTAAAAAAATTGGCTTTTTTAAAAGATTAACAAACAAAATATCCATAAATGTCTATAATACTATCATAAAACCACATTTTGAATTCGGGTCTACAATAATATATACATGCTGCAACGAATCTCAAATAGAAAGACTTCAAAAGTTACAAAACAAGGCAATGCGAACAATTTTAAAATGTAACAGATACGCACATATACGGGTAATGCTTGATATGCTTAAGTGGCTAAATATAAAACAAAGACTGCAACTAAATACACTGTGCTTTATTCACAAAATTAAGTATGGTAATGCACCTGAATACCTATGTGACCAAATAAAGTACGTCGGCGAAGTAAAACCATATGGATTAAGAAATGCAAATAACTTCAGGCTAAGGATGGCTACTACATCATCTATGCAAAGATCGCTATTCCATAAAGGACTCAAATTATTCAATTCTCTTCCAAACGATATAAAAATGGAAACCAATATTAATATATTTAAAAGGGAATGTGTGAATTTTGTTAAAAATAATTTAAATGTTTAAATTTTTTCATAATGTAACAAACATTTTTATTTTTCTTTTATTTATTTATTTTATATTAAATTATAATCAATGTGAAATTTGAGAGTATTAGAAATACTAATAAAGATATACGTACATACATACATTTGTTAACCAAAAGAGTATTATAGACTACTTTTCTACACAATTCGCTTAAAATCGAAAATTTTCATTCAAGTTACATACAAACGTATAACACGAAAAATGTCTTCACGTAAATTTTGTTCACAAAAACAAAAAAAAAGCTAATATTTAATATAAAAAGTTACATTGTATGAAAGCATTTTTTAAAGTATTTTTATTTGTAAATGTGGCCCTCAATAAGTATTTAAAACTAATGACTGTAAAAATGAAAATCGAAAAATTGAAAATATGTATTATTAATTTTTTAAACCTATCTATAAAAATTATAATTATCGTTATTAACCGTTTAATTTTAAATTAAAAAAATGACCGTCCTGCTAAAAAAAAAACAAAATTTACAAAGAACTTGATTTTCAACAAATATAGTTTAATACCATCAAAATGGTGAACTTTGCTTGACCCTACGATGTTTCATTGTGCCTGTTTTTTTCTTAAAAAGTTAGTTCGGTCCTGTTTGATTTGATTTTTTGACAAAAATACACTTTAAAATTCTTATTAAATAAAAACATTAATATAGAAACTTGCTTATACATATTTGAACAATATTTACAAAGATTTTAAAATTTAAGCAAAAAGCGACAAAAAACTGTTTGTCGCATTTGGATTTTTTTTCTTTGAAATTGCTGCATTTAAAAGTATTTGTTTTGCGAAGAAAATTCGGAGCTTGATACCTTTCAGTGTAATTAAGATATACATATACCGAAAAACAGAATACGACAAATTTTTATCCTTTGATCTAGCTCCAAAAACTACTAAAAAAATGCTAAATTCAATTTCGAAAAAAGCTTTAAGCTAAATGTAAATATTTCGGGCTAAATGTAGAAAAATAAAGCTAAATTTAACTCGAAAAAAGCTAATATGGCCACAATGCTTGCAAATGTAAGCAAATCGAAAACTTCAGACGTGTTTTTCCCGGAATGGCTTTTTTTCATTTATGACTTTGTTTTGGCAAATGAGCAACATGTATTACATATTTTTTCGGTGATGCCAACAACTCAGAGGCAAAATGAGCCAACCGAGTAGTCAAAAAGAGCTAAAAGGAGCTAAATTTAAAAATTGTAGATTTTTCCGTTTTAAATCTATGAATGTATTTATTTTGCAATTTGTACTTCAAGATTTTTTTTACAAAATAAAAATAATAAGCAAAAAATAAGAAAAAATAATAATACCTATTAAATAAAATAATTTCACAGCAGCAATTGTGTTTATCAAGATTAACAATGACATTTACATATAAATAAGCAAGGCTAAAAAAAGAACAATCATTTTCAAAGAGAGTAACATTTTCTTCTTCCGGCCATTAATTTGTTTTTATTTAATATTTTGATTTATTTTATAATTCAATTGAGTTTATTTTTACCTTTAGCTTAAACAGCCGGTGCTACACCTTTGTAAACCATATTTTATATGAATTAAACTATTAACCGTATTCAAAGCCATGTGGTTTCTTATTTTATTCTTCAAAAAATTCATTGCACTGATTGTTTTTTCCACTTTAGCATTAGAGTATGGATACGATAATGTTTTTAAAACAAAAAATGATGCACTTCGATCCAAAATTGGTCGATTCTATCTAAATTTTTCCACTGGTACAGTTTTAAATTCTCTAAGCAATTGTACAGCTCTTCAGTTTTTTTAAAATCATCTTCAAATTCTTTTATAACACATAAACTATTTTCTGAGTCCTGCAAAAATGTTGGAATAAATTTCGGCATTTCTTAAAATTTGTTGAAAGCTTTGCCCTACTTTCATGAACTGTATTAAATTACGTTTTACGATATGTTTATCTGATGCAGGTATATTAGAATCTTCGCATGCCTTCTCAAAATTATATCATAGATAACAGTTGCTATTTACATAAGATTCAAATTCTTCCGCTACATAATCAAAGTCATCTGTCGGTATAATGATTTTATTTGTCAGGCTTTGTAATAAATGAAATAAATCATTGAATAGTTTTGTATGTTCCGCAAATGCCACAAAGACAAAACAATAGGGTAAAAAGGAAAAAATTTACTATAAAATGCAAAAAGTGTCAAACGTGCCGTTTTCACAGTTGAAAAGAGCCGTGTTAGCTTCTTTTTTTTTTTAAAGAGCTAAAGGGAAAATGTTCGAGCTAGAAGCAATTAAAAAGAGCTAAATCTAGCTCCAAAATATGTAGCTAAGTTGGCATCGATGTATTTTTTTATCACTAAATGCATTCATGTTTTTACTGTACAATTAGTAATTTCAAGTTGTTTATTATTTAAATACCTGGAACTCGCATTCAAAAATATCAGCATCTTCAAGTAGCCTCACTGTACACTTATACACAATATTGCTTTCGTTTTTATTTTTCAACATTGTTTCTTAACTATCGCATTGCTTATACATATGTATATATTCACAGTTAACTTTATTTTAAATCTTTTTTTTATTCTTAATGCAAATAACTAAATTCTAAAAATTTTTTTTGATCACAAAACCTTTGCATTCTTTAAGGCGTTTGTGGTTGTTCATATTCATGATACAATTAATAAGGTGTACTCGTCCTAGCAGCAGCCACAAAAATACAAGACCACATATATGGCGGAATAAGAAGGTGACCGCGTCCCTACAACAACAACTTTCAGTATATATATTTTGCATGTAATTTGTTGATGCTAAATTCCAGCTTAAGTCTCCATTCGCACTATGCAAGAAAATAAGCTAACCTGATTAGGTTGTCGACAACGGGGTTAGGGCAAATTGAAAGAGTACAGACTTGCTTCTACTTGCTGCTTAAATTTGATGGACAAAAGTATCCTGTAAAATCTTGCAAGAAAACAGCTTATCGTTGTGTAAACAATTCAAATTACAAAGCAAAAGAATTTTAGCATATGTGTACGCGGTAAATTATTTGTATATTTGGACGTTTCTAGCATGAAATAAAATGTTATGTTAACTATTGTGAAATTTAAATTTTTTTTTCATTTCACAAAAATTATTTTATTCAATTAGTAAATAAAAACAACTGTTCAAACTAGTTGCAAAATCTTGCAAGAAGAAATTTCTCCAATAACATTTTGCAAGTTCTCTAACTTCCAACTGTCAAAAAATACTCTTTTTGGCTCTCTCGCTGCAAGAGATTTGGAGTACGCAGACAACATTTTGCAAGATTTTGTAACATTTTGCATAAAATGATGCAAAATATGTGTACGCGAGCCTAAGGTCCCAGTAACCATGGCCTCAATATCATTAGTCCCTAATTTGTAATTATGTACTAATGCTAAATAAATAAATAAAAAATGTGTACGCAGACAGACCTAACAAGTAAGAGCGCTATATTCGGCTGTGCCGAATCTTATATACCCTTCACATTGACCTTTCGCAATCCCAAACTTTTTTTTGTTTTTAAACATTTTTTTACTTACGAAAAATTTTTAAATAGGGGTCGGTGTCATTTTTAAACGCTCCACGGGTGACGGGGAAGTTGTAGGGGTTTTTATACTAATTTTTACAAATTTTGTATGGCAACCCACTTGGAGGGTGGAGATACGGGGAAGTATATTCTGGGAATATGTTTTGGAGGGGAAACTAATGGGTGTCGGTCGTACACTTTATTGCTCTAAGGCAAATTCTGAAGAAATTGTGGGGATTTTCATATTATTTTTGAAAATTTTTTATGGCAACCCCATTAGGGCGTGGAGATAGGGGGTAAGTATATTCTAGGAACATGTTTGGGAGGACAAACTAATGGGGGTCGGTAGCATACTTTATTGCTCTAAGGCCAACTCTGAAGGAGTTGTAGGCATTTTTACATCATTTTTGTAAATTTTGTATGGCAACCCCCTTAGGGCATGAAGATAAGGGGTAAGTATGTTCTAGGAATATGTTTAGGAGAAGAAACTAATAGGGGTCGGTCGTACACTATATTGCTCTAAAGCCAACTCTGAAGGAGTTGTGGGCATTTTCATATCCTTTTTGTAAATTTTGTATGGCAGCCCCCTCAGGGCGTGGAGATAGGAGGTAAGTATATTCTAGGAATCTGTTTGGGAGAAGAACTAAATTGGGGTCGGTCGCACACTTTATTGCCCTAAGGCCAACTCTGAAGAAGTTGTGGGCATTTTCATGTCATTTTTGTAAATTTTGTATGGCAACCCCCTTAAGGCGTGGATATAGAGGGTAAGTATATTTTAGGAATATGTTTGGGAGGGCAAGCTAATGGGGTCGGTGGTACACTTTATTGCTCTAAGGCTAACTCTGAAGAAGTTGTGGGCATTTTCATATCACTTTTGTAAATTTTGTACGGCAACCCCCTTAGAACGTGGAGATAGGGGGTAAGTATGTTTTAGGAATATGTTTGGGAGAGGAAATTAATGGGGGTCGGTGGTACACTTTATTGCTCTTAGGCAAACTCTGAAGAAGTTGTGGGCATTTTCATATCATTTTTGTAAATTTTGTATGGCAACCCCCTTAGGGCGTGGAGATAGGGAGTAAGTATGTTCTAGGAATATGTTTGGGAGAAGAATTTAATGGGGGTCGGTCGTACACTTTATTGCTCTAAGGCCAACTCTAAAGAAGTTGTGGGCATTTTCATATCGTTTTTGTAAATTTTGTATGGCAACCCCCTCAAGGCGTGGAGAAAGGGGGTAAGTATATTATAGGAATATATTTGGGAGAAGAAATTAATGGGGGTCGGTCGTACACTTTATTGCTCCAAGGCCAACTCTGAAGAAGTTGTGGGCATTTTCATATCATTTTTGTAAATTTTGTATGGCAATCCCCTCAGGGCGTGGAGATAGGGGGTAAGTATATTCTAGAAATATGTTTGGGAGAATTAATTAATGGGGGTCTGTGATACATTCAAAAATAAGTTTTATTATTTTTTAGAATAAAGTTAAAAATTTTTTAAAAATATTTGGTTTTAAACTATGTTTTTTTCGTTGTTTTGCTTTTAAGATGTTTTGTTAAACAATATAATATAAAAGAGATGTGTTTGGGTGAGGGCAATGATGAGGGAGGTTTGAATTAATTAAACACAAATATATTTCTTTTAAAACTTCACTTCAGATTTATTGAGGGTTGTGTTAAACGATTAGGTACGTGGTTGATGAGCAACTAACTTACTATTAATTTATGCAAATTCAAGTTAGGTAAAGAGGTTACTAATAAGTTAACCGCAAGAGAGAGAATCTTCGTTAAGAAAGAGTTGCAGAACAAAATGAGTATACAACTTTGTTCAGAATAATAGGTATGCAAAATAATTGGTATGTGGCACGAACATTCTCCCCCGCTTGCAGTATTGCAACCAAATACATTGGAAAGATAATAATACTTATAATTAAACAGTATAAGTTCAAATACATTAATGGTAAAAAAAGTTCAGAGCTTACATTAAGTACTATATTCTATACAATGTAAATTCAGTGTAAAGTTAGGAAAAATATTTGAATTCAGTCTTTAATATAAATACTTTAAGTAATTTTGTTTGGCTAGGTTTTTTCTTAATTTTGGTAAGGAACGTAATTGAGAACGTAGAATTTATGATGCTGAGTTTACATTGATGACTATTGTAGGCGGTCCCTGTGACGAGGATTTAGCTTGTGGATGGCCTTGGTTTCTCCTCTTCTGGACAGTGAATGGCCGAGCCGATGAACGACGGCTAAGGTTAGCTTTGTGTACCCGGTCCTCACGGACGTGCTGAAGAGAACGCGCTTTACGATAGTAATGCAATAGGGTATGATGTTCATCGAGACAAATTTTACATCGGTCACGGCTTTTGCACTCTTTGACAAGATGGGAATGTGCCAGACAATTGAAACAGTAGCCAAAGCGGCGAACCACTTTTAACCGCTTTTGAACTGAAAGTCGTCTGAACCGAAAACATTTTCGTAAAGGGTGTTCTTTGTCACAGTACCGACAGTCTTTGTACTTCCGTTGTTGAGCTGTATCTGAGACCTTTGATTGTAGGGACTTTGAGTCTTTAGTAGATCTGCGGTTTGTTTTGAGACGACGAGGTGGCGTTGACATAATGTCTGTAAATATAATAGATTAATTTGTATCTTGAAGGGGTAAAAGAACTAGCTTAGCGATAGACCTGACTAGAAGCCCCCTAGATGTGCGAACTTGTGCAACTCTGACTCTAGAGTCTGTACCAGGCATAACCTTTTCTATTCGCCCTAATAGCCACTGGGTCGGTGGCAAATTATCCCTTTTTACTACAACTAAGTCATTGGGCGATAGGTCACGTTCAGGGTGTTGCCATTTTGTTCGTTTGTGTAACTCCTTGAGATATTCTTCCTTCCATCGCAGTGCAAAGTGCTGGTGTAGAACCTTAAGCTTCTGCCATCTATTGACAAAACTTAGTGAGCTACCAAACATATCGGGTTCCGCAGGGGCTAGAAGTGGACAACCTATTAAAAAGTGACCAGGGGTCAGGGCATTAAGGTCAGACGGGTCCTCGCTTACAGGGCAAAGGGGTCTAGAGTTAAGACACGCTTCTATTCGGCTTAGCATTGTGTTGAACTCTTCGTACGTAAACTTCTGTGAGTTGGTAATTTTTTTTAAATGAGACTTAAAACTTTTGACACCCGCCTCCCATAAGCCACCCATGTGAGGCGCCCCTGGGGGAATAAAATGCCAATCGATGTTTTGAAATGTATGTTGGGATAAAAGTTGTTGTCGAACAGTTTCTATAAACTTAAGGCGATCCCTTGCCAAAATGTTCGCAGCTCCAAGCAGCCGTGCCATTATCTGAGTACAGCGAGGAGGGACAGCCGCGGCGGGAAAAAAATCGAGCGAATGCAGCAAGAAAGGCATTTGTAGAAATTTCGCTGGTGAGTTCCAATTGTATAGCTCTAGTGCTGAAACAAACAAAAACAAGAACATACCCTTTTGTCATTCTACATCCACGACCTGCATAGGACTTAATGTCAAAGGGGCCAGCAAAGTCCACTCCAGTGACTGTGAACGGGCGTGACATAGATGTTCTTTCGGCGGGGAGGGCAGCCATTATTTGGCGACTTTGCTTATGTTTAAAGAGCACACATGGCTTACAGTTGTGTATAACGCTTTTGATTAAATTTTTTAACTTCGGGACCCAGAATTCGATTCGCGTCAGTCGCATCATTAAAGAATTTCCCCCATGGATAGAGCATTTATGAATCAGTTCAAGATACAAGCGAGTAAACCGGCCGGCGTACGGAAGGATCTTGGGAAATCGTTCGTCGTACGCCAGGATCGGAGATTTGGTCAGCCGGCCATTGACTCTTAAGACACCATTATCATCAATAAAGGGATTCAGACGTAACAGAGTGCTCTTATTAGGCAGGGGAGAACCTTTCAATATGAGGTCATATTCAGGAGTATATAAACGCTGGCACATAATTATCAGACGAGATTTCACAAAGTTTATTTCCTGTGGTTCAAGGGAGGTCGACGTATATCGGTAGGAGGCTTTATGTCTACCCCGAGTTAGATGGAAAAACCGGAACACGTAGCATAGAACGCGCATTGCCCTAGGCAAATCTGAAAATTGAGTTAAAATGTCACGATCAGAAACCTTTGTCAAATGGATTTTAATGGGCTTAACTTCCTCGGTAGTTTCAAAGCTACCTCTATTCAGTGGCCAATTGGCGAGTGGGAGTTTCAACCAAGGGGGGCCATGCCACCATAATTGGTTGCCTACAAGTTCGTTAATTGAACAACCCCGGGAGGCTTTGTCCGCAGGATTGTCCTTGGAGACAACGTGCGACCAGATGTCAGCTGGAACTATCTCCAAGATCGAAGACGTGCGATTGGCCACAAAGGTTGTCCAATGATAGGTTGGCTTTTGTAGCCAAGCAAGAACGATACTAGAATCGGTCCACATATAGGTGCGATAATCTGAGAGAGGAAAATTCGACTTGAAATACTTTAACAATTTTGCCAGCACTACAGCTCCACATAGTTCCTTTCGGGGTAAAGTTATATATTTAAGAGGGGCTACTTTAGTTTTTGAAGCCAAAAGATGGGAAAAGATCGTTCCGTCTAGCGATTGAATACGTATGTAAATCGTTGCAGCGTAAGCCTTTTCTGACGCGTCACAAAATCCATGGATCTCAATTGAAAAGGAAGGGTGGTAGTCAAGAAAACGTGAAATTTTTATTTTTTCTATATTTGGATAATCTTCCAAAATCTTTAACCACTGGTTAAGAGTTGAGGGTTCGATAGTTTCATCCCAATCGGTATTATCCTTCCAAATTTGCTGCATTAAAATTTTTGCTACAACTAACTTTGGGGCTAACCATCCAGCGGGGTCAAATAACTTAGCGATCTCCGCTAATACAACTCTTTTAGTGTAACTAGTTGTGCAAGGATGTTTAATGGGGTTAAAATAAAAATAGTCGCCTCCAGCATTCCACCGTAAACCCAACGGTTTCGATTTGCAGGAATCTGAAAGGTTTAAAAATTCAGTATCTAGCAGGTGCTCGAGAGGCAACCCCTTTAAAATTAACGCATTATTAGCCGTCCACTTTCTCAGTGAAAACCCGGCTGAGTCGAGTACTGAAATAAGGTCGTTACGAGACTTTAGAGCATTATTAATATCATGGGATCCGAACAACACATCGTCTACATACATATAGTTCCTAATAATGTTAGAAACATGAGGGGATTTGTCGGCGCATTGATTAGCTAGTTCTAATAACGTTCTAATAGCTAAATAGGGGGCACAGTTAACGCCAAACGTTACTGTGGTTAACTCGTAATCGCTGACTTTGTCTTGGGGTGTACTGCGAAAAAGTATCCGCTGAAACGGGGTATGACTGGGGTGTACTTTAATTTGGCGATACATCTTCTCTATATCAGCATTAAAAACGTATTTAAAGAGACGCCATCGTGTTATAAGTGCTGGTAAATCGGTTTGTAGAACCGGACCGGGGTATAAGACATCATTTAGACTTACGCCATTAGATGTTGGGTTAGATGCGTTGAAAACTACCCGTAGCTTTGTAGTAGTACTGTCGGGCTTCATCACGGCATGATGGGGTAAATAATACGAACTTGGAGTAATGGAAATATCCGGGGTAACCTTTTTCATATGGTTAAGGGTTAAGTATTCCATTATAACACTATCATATTTTGATTTAGACTCACTATGTTTCTCTAAACGGGTTTCATTACGAGTATATTGGGATAATGCAATATTTCGGGATTGACCAAGAGTTTTTCTATCGGGAAATTGTCTAATAAAGGGAAGGGATACAACGAAGCGCCCTGTTTCGTCGCGATATGTGGTACGTTTATAAAGATCATCGCAATATTTGTCATCGTCGGATATGTAAATTACTCTGGGGACCTCTTCAATTTCCCAAAACCTAGTTAGCAAGTGACTTAAATCAATCCTGTTGACAAGCGAGGATAATACTGAACTAGAAAACGATGAAGCCATCCGACCAGTAATTATCCACCCAAAAACGCTCTGTTGGGCAATAAGCGACTGATCCTGATTCCATTTTACACCATTACGTATAATGCGTGGGTAGATATATCCCCCAAGGAGCAAATCGACTTGAGCTCCGGTATGCTGAATGGTATCTGCTAGGTGCAGTTCGGAAAAGTCAGTGTCGATTGAGGAGGAAAGGTGTAAATATGGCAACTGTCCCGTCAGTTTTCCAACAATAAAAACTTGAACGTCACTGCTGAATTGCTTTTCAAGGGGTGACTGTATCTGTATTGAGCATGTAAGGGTAGAGGTAGCAGATACAGAACCACTTAGGCCAACGATGTTTGTATGGGAGGATTGACAAGGTAGCGACAATTTCCTTTGAATGCGTTTAGATAGAAAAGATGCCTCAGAGGCGGGGTCAATAAGAGCACGAACTGTACGGGTTAATGCTCCAGCTCGCATAATAACTATGGCAGTTCCAAGAAGAACTACGTTTGATGGGGTGGACTGTAAATTGGTGTGAAGAATTGACGTATTCCGGCAGCCTCAGCTGAAGTGGTGGGTTGTTCATGAGAAGCTGGTAGAGGAGGTGGCCCTAAATGGGGACGTCCGGCAGAAATGGGCTGAGGAGTGGTCTGCTCAGAATTTGGACTGGGTGTTGCGATGGACGAGCGGTGTAGGAGAGAGTGGTGTTTCTGTTTGCAAATAGAACAAACATATTGACTTTTACATTTCCTAAAATCGTGAGAGGTGGCCAGGCAGTTAGTACATCGCTTTTGGCTCTTTACAGTGGTATATCGTTCATCTACAGACATATGCAGGAAGCTAGGACACAGCCGTAAAGGGTGGTTGTCTTGGCATAGGGAACACTTAATAGCTTTATTGGTACTTACATTTGTATGGTATGCGTTAAACTTCTTAGCCTCCCGAAATCCGCTAGTTTCCGGCTTGGGCTGATTATTCTTTTTAGGGATATGTTGACTAGGACAAGGAGACCGTAAGTCGCCAACGGATTCTAAGGTGTGAAAGCGACTGGTCAGGAATGCGTCCATATCCTTCCAGGTGGGCAAACCAGTACTGCTTCTCAGCGATTGTTCCCAAAGGTTGAGAGTAACATCAGGTAGGCATATGGAACAAATATATACAAAAATAACATCCCAATTGTCCGTGTCAATATTTAACAACGCTAGATTAGTAACGCAGTTGTTGATTGTTCTCTGCAGGGTTTTTAGGGACGGGCCAGACTCTTTCGGAATATGGCTCAGACCAAAAAGGGTTTTTAGCTGTGCGT
The DNA here is from genome assembly GCA_963583895.1 of Melanophora roralis. NCBI lineage: Eukaryota > Metazoa > Arthropoda > Insecta > Diptera > Rhinophoridae > Melanophora > Melanophora roralis. The sequence goes on from OY757188.1 coordinate 50,464,794, forward strand.
TTATGAGCACGCGTTTATTCTCATAACGCTCTATCAGATTTTGCCAGGCCATTTGTGAATGGGCACGATCTAACAATCTCATGAGCCTCACCTTTAGTCTTTTTGAGCAGGTGACAAAGCTTTTCGACACAAGGGACGTGGATTTGGTCACCGTATATAGCTGAGAATTGATCCCTAAAAGTTGGCCATGACTCATAGTCTCCGTGAAAAGTGTCCATGTCGCAGGGGGGTAAGTTAATACGGGTAAGTTGGGGCGAACTACGTGGCTCTTCGACGGCAGGCGCTGCGCTAAGTTTCAGGGACTCAAGAAGCTCGTTTGCTTTAGAGAGACATTTAATATGAGAGCTATATGCAACAAAAAATTTATTTTTCACGGTTTCTAAGTTAACTTTCTCCTCCAGCGAAGCTGTTTTGCCTAATAAGTTATCATAAGACGAACGTAGTGTTGTCCACAGGTAAACTATTTCGTCTTTTTGAACTTCAAGACTATGCACAGTGTGATCGTCGTGAGAAAGCGATGAAAAATAAGCATAAAACTCAACAACGCGATCAGATGCTCGTATAAAATTGTCAAGATCAGCCATATCGAGTAACAAAACAAATAAATTTTTCACTTACAATTTTTATTTAGCGCTTATTACCAAAAGGAGAGCCCGAGAGACAAAAAGATGTTACCAAAACTTAGACTTGAGGCGTTCAATGAGTTGTATCTCGTGTTAGTAGGCGCAAATAATGGGCTAAATTTTTAATATATTTAAAGATCGTAAAGAAAACAACTTGGCAAAGTTTATTTTTTTTTTCTTTTCTAGCAATATTGCATTCATTTAATTTTGTTTAAAATTGTTGGGGCAAGTAAGGGTTAATTAAAATTTGTATAAAACTCTTGTAAACAAAGTATTTTGAAATAATTATTTGTCTGCACAAAGTTCTCTCAAAGCATTAAATCGTAACAAGCAGAACTTACTTTTATAAGATATTCTCTTAAATATCTTAATCTCTTTAACGTTACTAAAATGCACTTTTCTAAAAATCACTTAATTTCTCACTATCTTGTTATGTTAGAATGCAAGAATTGATGTAAATTAAAAAACTGACACTTTGCTTAAGCAACAATTAGGCCGAGAGTGCAACGCAACTTGATTAGCAACATGCTGTTTGTTGAGGGATATTTTTTATGCTGCTGATTGTGCGTGTAGCAACATGTGGATTTTATTGTTATTAGTAAAAGAATTTTACGGGCGAATAAAAAATAACTGTTCTGCCTTGTACATAAATGCAAAAAAAAGAATTTTTTGCTGGTATTCGTGAATTACATAAAAGGGGTTTTGTTGTTGGGGTTTTTTTTTAAAAAGTTTTAAGAACTTTTGTTTTTCTGTTTTTTTTTTTCTTTTTTTTTTTATTAATTTCAATATTTTTTTACAAAAAATGTCACATACCTTGTACAGTTTTTTATGTATTTTTTACTTGCTTTTTTTGTTTATTTAGTTGAAAATGAATTGTTCCAAGGCCTTACAATTGCTTAGGTACTTGCTCGTCTAGATGCACTTAGCTTTTTTCCTGTAGAAACAGTGGCTTCAGTCACTCAACCAACCAGGCTTTTTAATCTTCGGGGTAGGTATCCGTGTTCGATAGGACCATCAAAAATGTTTGGGTGAGGGCAATGATGAGGGAGGTTTGAATTAATTAAACACAAATATATTTCTTTTAAAACTTCACTTCAGATTTATTGAGGGTTGTGTTAAACGATTAGGTACGTGGTTGATGAGCAACTAACTTACTATTAATTTATACAAATTCAAGTTAGGAAAAGAGGTTACTAATAAGTTAACCGCAAGAGAGAGAATCTTCGTTAAGAAAGAGTTGCAGAACAAAATGAGTATACAACTTTGTTCAGAATAATAGGTATGCAAAATAATTGGTATGTGGCACGAACAAGATGACTTAATTGGACTTAAGATTTTTTGTCAAAAAACAGACCTGATTTACTTATTATATAAGTGGATATAAGAGCTTCTGTTAAAATTTAAGCAGATAAGTAAGAAGACTTAAGAAATATTTATTTATTTAGTGTATTGTTAAAGAATCGTAAAAGAAGATTTATTTATTTAATTTTTTAACAAAACTGGAATAATTCTGTTAAAATGTTTATGCAAAAACCAAAATATATATATATATATATGAATAGTAGTAACACTATTTAAAATACTAAAAAAAATCTCTTTTTTTTTTGGTTGAGTTAATAAAAAAAAAGAATTATTCGTTATTTTAATTGTATTCGGTTAAATCTGGATGACAATCAAGCATATCTTCTGATGTTAAATTCATATAGAAGCCTATATATATTTCATCAACTAGCGGCAACATATCCATAAGATCATTTTTCTTTTTTTTACTAATTTTTATTGGTAAATCATAGCATTTTTTTAATTCTTCAATTTTCATACAATTGATTCCGGATCTTCTTCGGTCAGGGATGTTTTAAAATATATGTTGCCATATTTCTTGGTAAATCTGAACCATTTAATGTCATTCCAACTAAACTTAACACCGTTGTCGTCTACTTTCCGCCAAGTAAACAAACTTTTTGACGCGTCCGCAAAATCGAATATATTCGATTGATTAATTTCATTTACCAAAAATTTTTTCTTTACACTGACTGTTCTTATAAATTGGTACCAATCACGGGGATGATGGATTTTTATTGAAGATTTGTTTTTTTTCTCTCTATCGCGGCATGGTCACTATCGCACTCCATATGGCCAGGGACCATAAATTTATGATCTATTATGCTTACATTGTTTTCTAGTTGCATAAAAACTGCAAACATAGTTGAAACAAAAGAATTTTTGTTTTGCCCTGGACAGCAATCACTGTAGAAAACAACATGGCTAACATTGACATTTAATTGCAACAGTTTATTGAATACGCATGATGCTATTTCATTTCCACCTCTTTTGGCCATTGCTTGGTGCCACATGTAGCATTCAGGTTGATTTGTAGCGCAGTCGTGTATGGTAAGATTAAAGGTCCACAATGGCCTTTTGTAAAATGAAAGTGAAGCTTTTAACAGAGGTGTAGGGAGGCATTGCTGCAGATCAAAACAAAAAACTTTAAGTTTAGTATCATTTAAAGCTTTTTCCTTATCATTTTTGCGCTATATTAAGGTGCTCGGTTTGTTCCAATTTTAAATACTCAAGTTCTTCAGACTTAGCAGCTTGTATTTTACATTGAAGCAAATCACATTTGTGGCAAGTGTCGACCTTAGGTTGAGTGTTCCAAACAACTGAGTAAACTTTGAGAGCGATACGGAATGGTTGTATTTTTCACCATAGAGACGATGCATTTCAGCTACAGACAAATCTCTTGGTAAATAACGCTTAGTGGTATCACGCCGTGTATAGTGCGATTCATATGACGGAAAGCTTTTTATGAAATCTAAAATTTGCTTTTCTTTTTCCATAAAAAGTTTTCTAGAGCTTGTATGTTTTCCACGCAAATCGCCTTTGTAACTTCCTTCAAGTTTTGCCTTTGCAACAGTTTTTATAAATTGTTCTGTCTCAGAAAATGTGAACCTAAAACATTTTTGGCAAACTGAAATTCTTTTACTATTAATCTTCAAAAAATTATAGTATGAATGTGCCCTGTTTCGGGGATTCCTTTCGTGTTTGAATCTTTTTATAGTGTTTGTTTCTTGAATTTCAATTAGGCCACTAACATATGCTTTTCGTAAGTTATAAGAACCTTGCTCCCAATACTGTTTATGTATGAATTGCTGCGCTTCGTATGTTATTCTATCAGCGCATCTTTTTCTGCAAGATTCCAGTGGGCGCACAGCACGAGCAGGAATAAATTTTCCAGCTGTTGAAGCATAACTTTCCTCGAGATTTCTCAATTCTTTTCGTGACATAAGGAAAGGTTTTTTGAGTGCCACTTTCTTTGAAACCCTTTTTAAACGTTCCTAATTTTAATTTGCATTACAAATTATCGACCAATAAATAAGATAAGTGCAACTTACATCTTCGTGTTCTGAATCTGAGCTGGCCGGAGTGCAATTACTTATATTGAAATTGGCATCAAGAACCGAGTCGTCACTGAAAAATCGACATTACTGACATTGTTAATGTCTAATATGCTAAGAGGATCTTCACTTTCCATTCTTTTATGTAAACACTATTAACAACACAATAGCCTTTTAGCAACTGAATAACTTATGTAGATAAATAAAACTCAATAAGCACGCAAAAGAAATAAAAATTGTTCAAAATACGCTAAAAAATAAATATAAAAAATTTTAGAAAAAACTTATGTTTATTTAAAATACCGTTATGCTTAAACAAAAATACACCAAAGCCTTGTAAGACGATTTAAGATGTTCTACAAAAACACGCATTTTATCTGTTTGATAATTGTAATTTTTTCATAAGCACTTATGTTTTTTTAATTGAGGGAAAGCTGAAAATTTAATTTTTACATAGACGAGTAAATAAACATAAAACGTTTAACTTTTTAAAGTTGATCAAATTATTATTGTATACATTTAGGTTACGTTGAAATAAGTTAATATTAAAAAAAAGAATTAACAAATTATTAAACATTAAAAAAACTTAAGTTTACCTAAAATATTCTGTTGTTTGAAAATTTGTAAAAATTATAAACTAAAAACAAACAAATCGTTATAACTTTTTAAAAAACCAGTATATTTAAAAACGGACAAAACCGAAATGTAGATTATAAAAGACGAACCAGAATGTGACCTTAGCTCGTTTTTGACTTAACTCGACTTAAGATGTTTTAAAATATTGTCACAGATATATAGCATACTTAACTATAGACAGTCCCAACTCAAATTTCATTTAAGTCATTTTGTTTTTCATAAAGCCTTTTCCAATAAATTTTTTAACGAACACGATAGTTCAGTTTGCATTTAAATTAACTTTCTTCTAGAGAGTGCAGTACACGTATTGTAAAACCCCACATTTGCTGTAGCTCTGACGTAACTTTGATGTCATTAAAAATTATTGCGAATAATTTAGTGCGAAGCGGTTTCATGATGACATCAACTCCAGAGCAAGATTAACATGCAGCTTATTACATTTCGTGTACTGCACGCTTAGGACGTGCTTTTTTTTACCGTGGTTCTTATTTTGGCTTTAAAATTACAACTATGTTTAAAAAAAAGAAAGTCATGAAAAATAATGATTTTGAATTATGGTTGCTTATTGTGTGAATTATTTCTTTTTTTGCAATCTACTTTTACATATAACTGTTCTGTTTTTAAATGTAAAAAAATAAAATCTTTTGTAAATAAGAACATAAATTTATTTTTCATTCGACTACTTCTCTGGAACATGTACAATAGCTTTTTCACTTGCATAATGTGGTCATACAAACGCCCCTGGTATCAGGGGTTAAATTTTTCAAAACTAAACGGTGCTCTAAAATTTAGTTAACAACATACATACATATGTATGTTTTTAAATATTTCCTACCACTAATGCGTTAATTAATAAACTTCTTTTATATTTTTTGTATTGTGTACCATTACGTCCACGGGAACTCTCGCGAAAAACCCCCTATTTACAACTCAACTCTATTTCATTTGTAGTTTGAAATTTTGTGTCATGATTTAAACTGAACTAAACTAAACAACTGCTATTGACGAGTTGTATTTTTTTTGTTGTTGTCAACCAAACTAACACAAAAATGTAAGAGATAACAATTTTTCTTTGCAGGTTTCATACCTACATTAAGTTTCACAATTAAAACTCAAAAGTTTTGAGTTATAAACCATAATAGGGGGGTAAATATATGTATGTACATACTTATTATTTATTACTTATTTTAATGATCTATTTTTTCTAGTTTTTTGACCTTTTTAATGTTAATAAATAAGTCTATTTTTTAAGCTTTAGGTCTATTTTTATGTTTATTTTTTTTGCAAAATTTTTTCAATATTTCGCCACTCCGTTGTGTGGCATCATCAGGAGGTTATTTCAGTTAATTATTATATTTGTTATATTGGTTTTTAAATTAGCTTTTGGCTTTTTAAATAACTATTTTAATATTAACAAATTTTTTATATAAACTTCAAAATATTTTGTTAAAGAAAATTTTCTGGCGAAATATTGAAAAAATTTTGCAAAAAAATAAACATAAAAATAGACCTAAGGCTTAAAAAAATAGACTTATTTATTACTTATTTTATTACTTTAATTCGGCTAAGCCAATATTTTTCTTTAGCCGATAATTTTGCCGGCTTGTAGCCGCTTAGCCGCCGCCGCCGAAAATTTTTGACCTTAAGCCGCCGCCGAAATTTTTTATTCGGCTTGTTTCTTATTGATTACCATGAAGCAAAATGTATGTGCTGCCAAGGCGAATCAATATAAGGGGCACTCAATCGTACAGATGATTGCAGTCGGTTGTCAAGTTTGTTTAATTTTTGCTTCTGTGTATTATTAACCATTGTAACAACTATAATTTCAAATAAACAAAAGAAGTGATCATTTTATCTTTTATCATTTTATTATCTATTTTATTATTACAATGATGCTTACCTAATTTATTATTTTTTACAATAATTTGTTTGTACACCAGAGTGCTGCTTCAAGTACTAAATTTTGCGGTGTATTCACTCATTTACTCTGATTTTTTGTGATTCATACCGTTTTTGTTTAATCACAAGAAATGAATTTTAACTAAAGAGCTCATTTCAAACTCGCACATTGAGCTCTTGTACTCGAAATAAACATGCATGTTTGTGAATCTTTTTTGTGGTATGGTACGAGACTCTGCAAGAAAACAAAGCGGTGTTTGATTAGTCTTGCAATATTCGTTTTCAAACGAAAAATAAAGTTTTAATCAGCTGCAGCATGTATGATTGAGTCGTCTCATTCAGTAGCGTTAAAATGGATTACCAACCAATCATGTATGCTACAGTTTTGTTCACTTTCGAGTGTTTTAACAAAAAAAAAAATGTGTGCATATGTATGAACAAGATTTTGTTTGCTAAAATACAAATGATAAGTAAGACATATACATATATATATGTATGTATGTATATGCACAAAGATGCTGTTTTCTTTATGTTGTTTTGTTTTTGTACTAGATAAATTGATGGTAAACGAAGGAATATAAAAAATAACAAACTTCTTTTAACATTTTTGTACATATGTTTTTTTTTATTTTCCAGAAATTTTTATGCTGCTTTAATTTTTTTATTTTCATTATTTTTTTTTTAATAAATAGAGTTTTACTTAAAAATGTTGATACTATTGTTGTACTTTATGTAAAAATTTTTCTTAACTTGGCTTCCAATCATTTTAAATTTTTTGATAGCACAGAAGGTACCTCTGTCATGCCCTTGACCAAAATAGATATCAGCAAAATTCAAAGGATTGGCCAGTTCGTGCTATAATTTTGTCTTTATATTTCACTCGAAAATTAAAAACTACCTTAACGTTATGTTTAAATTTCATCATTTATCCTATAACGAAGGATCAGTACAACAGTTTCTACAAATCATTAGGTCCCCGCTTCATAGCTGCTGGAGACTATAACGCTAAGCACACATACTGGGGCTCCCGCATAATTAGTCCCAGAGGTCGTGTCTTGTATGACTCAGTGTCGGAAATAGGACTTTTCGTTATTTCAACTGGACAACCAACCTATTGGCCAACGGACAATAATAAAATTCCAGACGTAATAGATTTTGGCGTGGCAAAAGGTAAATCCCCGGACCTTATTGAGGCTGTAGCCTCCTTGGATTTAACTTCTGACCACTCACCCACAATAATTACTATTTGCAGTCCTCACCAAATAGCAACTAGTGATTTTTTCTTATCAAAAAGAGTAAATTGGTTAAAATATAAAAAATATATCAGCTCTCACTGCTCGGAACACATACGACTAAAAACTCCCCAAGAAATCGATGATTGCCTAAATATCCTAAATGAAAACATTAAAGAAGCCGTTGAACATGCTTCTTCAACATACCGTCAGGTCAAATACAACAAAATTTTTTCTGTCGATTTTGAGGAGCTTTTATTTGAAAAAAGGAGAGCGCGAAGAGAATGGCAACAGCATAGATCGACCCAACTTAAAACGAAGCTAAAAGAGTGTACAAATCGCTTAAAAAACTTGCTGGAGGTACACAGAATTGCATCAATTAAGAAGTATTTGGAAGGTCTAGACGCAACCCCTCAAACAAATTATTCTCTATGGCGATCAGCCAGTCGTCTCAAAAGACCCGTAATCGCAAAACCACCACTGCGCAATCTAAGAGGATCCTGGGCTAGAAATGATGAAGAAAAATGCGATCTGCTCGCAAGCCATTTAAGAAACGTGTTCACTCCTAATACATGCACTGACGTGAGGGAATTACCGCCTGTTGTTTCTAGACGTCCCATAGAAATACGTTTCCGATATTCAGATGTGGTAGAAGCTATAGCTAACCTTAATGATAAAAAAGCTCCTGGCGTTGATACAATAAGCAACAAAATGCTTATTGAGCTGCCTTTTACAGCAAAAAGAATAATTCTTTTTATTTTTAATGCCATAATACGGCTTGAACATTTTCCACCAATATGGAAAGTTGCCTTAGTTAAGATGATTCCTAAGCCTGGTAAAGATCCTTCTAAGGTGGAGTCTTATAGGCCTATAAGTTTGTTACCAACTTTGTCAAAACTGTTTGAAAAGCTGCTTAAAAACAAGCTTACTCCGATCCTGAATGAAAACAACTGCATTCCAGATCACCAATTTGGCTTTAGAAGTCAACATAGCACAATAGAACAAACTCACAGGCTGGTGCAGGTTATAAGAAAAACTTTCGAGGAAAAAAAGTACTGCTCCGCACTTTTTATAGACGTCTCTCAAGCTTTCGATAAAGTATGGCACGAAGGCCTGTTAAACAAACTAAAGCTAAACCTTCCAGCTAATATTTTCAACCTACTAGAAAAGCACATAACCGGTCGACAGTTTAAAATCAAAGAGGGAAACCAAATAAGTTCTTCTCAAACAATAGGGGCTGGTGTACCTCAAGGGAGTATACTAGGTCCAGTTCTGTACTTGCTTTACACAGCAGATATGCCAACCAATAGTTTTACACACACGTCGACATTTGCTGATGATACTGCTTTTCTTAATATTCATCAAGACCCTAAAGAGGCTTCAAATCAATTGCAGCAACACGTAACCCAAGTTGAAAAATGGGCAAAGTTATGGGGAATAAAAATAAATGAACAAAAATGTACCCACGTAACTTTTACTTTACGCAAAGAAACGTGCTCTCCAATTCTTATTAACAACCATATGGTGCCTCAACGAACCGAGACAAAATACCTTGGCATTCACCTGGACCGCCGCCTCACATGGAAGCCTCATATAGATGCGAAGTTGACGCAAATGAAACTTAAAGCTACACAAATTCATTGGCTAATCGGCAGAAACTCTGTGCTTCGTCTTGATTGTAAACTTCTACTCTACAAATCGATTTTGAAACCAATTTGGTGCTACGGTATACAATTATGGGGCACTGCTTCCGCATCCAACATAGAAAAAATTCAACGCAGGCAAAACAAAATCCTAAGAATGATAACTGGTGCTCCTTGGTATGTTAAAAACAGCAACATCCACAAGGATCTACAAGTTCCACTAGTTAAATGCGAAATCCTGAACTATGTGGACAAGTATTTAAATAAGCTGGAAGCTCACCCAAATCCGCTCGCCCGAAACATCCTGCAACATAGTGGGCACACCCGCCTAAAAAGGAGGGATACTATTGCGCTTATATGAAGCTTGAAAATTAATATGAGAACTTAAATTTTAGTCTGGCACTGGCTGGACTTATATTAACTACCTAGTTTTAAGATTTGAACACTTATTGTTAGTTCGCCACAGGCGAAGATTCAATAATAAATATATGAAAAAAAAAAAAAAAAAAAAAAATGTATCCTATGACAGTAACTAAAAGATTAAATATTTTTATAATTTTTTGTTTCTAGTGAAGATTTAAGGAAAATCGTAATTTCTTTATACGAAGGCGTTTTTTTCTCTTGGCCAGCCCTAAAACCAATTTTAAATTTTTATTTTAAATTTTTAGTGGCTTTGTGCTTCCTTGTATACAATGTTTAATGTTGTGTTATTTTTTGGCAATAAAATGAACTGGTTTTCTCGATTTCCAGCTCGTGATAAACCGACATATAATTGGCCATGTAAAAAACATGCTTTACGAAAATCAATTCCAACCAAAGAAAAGGTTTGTCCTTGAGGCTTGTTAATAGTCATCGCAAAGGATATTTTCACTGAGAAGTGTAAGCGTTTAAATGATATCATAGGAATGGCTTAACACAAAAATACAGTTATTGTTTTGTTTAACTGAGTTCCTTTTTTGTTGTATATAAACAAAAGCATTCAAATACAGCGTGTGTGTGTATCTTTGTAAATTGCTTTTTTGCTTGGTTTTCATCCCATTATAAGCTCTATTTAGTAGTACTTGGACTATTCCACAATATTTTGAGACTAAATGTATCACCCTCTGTTAAAAAAAAAAACAAATATTTGTATGGGAGGTACCTCTTCCCCTGCTTGGAGCCTAAAAGTATGTGACTCAAATAGAAAAATGTTTAGTTAAATAACTTTCACAAAATCTTAAGCAGATAGCGATTATAGCTCTCGAGATATACCATCAAGTCCATTTAATTTGTATGGGAGGTACTACGCACACTTAAGATAAAAAAAATAAACTATAGCCTATGTCCTTTGAGGAAGCAAAAAAATAACATTGGTGAAATAATCATCCAAATCGGTTAGGCAGTCCTGAAGAAAAATCAAGACATACAAAAAAACTTTTCCTCTTTATTATATTAGTATAGATTGGTATGTGAATTATGTTATGTGCTGTTTTTCGAAGCCGATTGAGTGACCGTTTTGGACGTTCGTGTATATTTTGTGATTGTAACAAAATCAATATACACATGAAACGTTCAAGGCATTCCCTTCATCGGATTCGAAAAACAGCTTGTTAAAAAACCAACTGTTTTAGGATTGTTTGATTCTTGTTAAAAATATATAATTTTTTAAAGAAAAATTAACAAATGAAACAAGAGAATTTAATAATCAAAAACAAGTTATTTTTATTTTAAAATATAAAAAAAGGAAAACAGTTATTCAATAGAAGTTTTTATTTCCGTTTCCAGTTTTGTTAACTAAGTGCCCATAACTTTGAGCAAAATTTCCGGTAAGATTAACTTTAAAGCGGATACAGAAAATGTTGCTCAAGTTATAGGCGTTATATTTTATATTATACTTAATATATTTATATTTTAATCTAATAACTTTTTTTTTTGTGTACTGTTTAAAAATGTTTTCATTTTTCTAATATTAACAATTTTTGATTTTTCGTTATTTGATTTTTGATTGTTTAAAACCTCGTGATTTTGTTAATTATATATAAAAAATTAAATATAAAAAATAAAAATTTCCCTGAAGAAGCTGCATAAAGATTTGCGAAATATTAGCGAAAAAATAAACATATAAAGAATAATGTGCTGTTTTTGCAAGCCAATTGAGTGATCGCCTGGGACGTTTTATGTGTATTTTTTTATTGCAACAAAAACAAAATACACTTAAAACGTCGGCTTGTAAAAACAGCGCATACAATTTTTTGACATAAGCCCGAATAAACAGATTGTATATTTACTAAACAATAAAGATCAAAAAAAATTCATAATACTTGGAAGATTTTTTAATATAAATTAATAAAGTAAAACAATTCAGAAGATTTAACAAAACAAAAAATTTAAAAACAAGCAAAGTGATTTAAAAAAAGATAAAAAATAATTCGTAAATAAAATTAAATAAAAATATAACACATTTTGAGATCCAATTTGAATTTTTTTTATAACAAACAATAAGTTCACTTTTTAGTGAAAAAAATTTTTATTTTAATTTAATAATAACATCATAGAGCCTCAGAAAACTGTGTATTGCTTTAATTTTATTAACAATAAAAGGACAATAATAGGTTTTGCTTAAACAAATTCAGCTAATCATAATTTTTTTATTTTAAAAACCTACATACATACATAAGTACTAATTTATGTATGTACGTATGTAAAGAGGTATTAAAACAGTTTTTTAAGCAAGACATATTAACCATAACAAACAACTTATTTAAATAAAAAACTATCTGTGTAAATAACAACATTTTCAGCAACAAAATTAAAAAAAATTAAAGTTCAAGAAATGAAAGAAATGTTTTACTTTGATTGGGAGTTAAGATTTCGCTCATTTTAAAATTGATGAATGTGTATAAAATAAGTGGCTCGAGCCTATAAAAGGAATATGAAAACAATCGTACCAAAGAAATATTCATGTTCGTTGCACCCAAAAGTATTCATAATGATTGCTTAAAATGAGCTCTTTGATTAAAATTCATTTCTTGTGATTTAACAAAAGCGGTTTGAATCAGTTTTGTGATTAAACAAAAGCGGTTTGAATCAGTCTTGTGATTAAACAAAAGCGTTTGGAATCAGTTTGAATCAAATTAAAAATGCGGTACAGAATGTGAGCCACCGCTTTTAAACAAACGAATCAAGTCTCATTTGCAACCAGTGTGACCAGATTCTCAAGTAAAGTTAAAGCTACATCACGTTTAAAAAACAGCTAAAAAAAAGCTAAAAACAAAAACTTAAAGCCAAAAAATAAAGCTAAATTGGTTCATTTTTATACAAAAACACGTAAAATTTAGTATTTTATTTACAAACTTTTTTTTATAAATACAAACACATGAAAACAATAAATAATCACGATGCAATTTTTTGAATATTCCTTCAATGAAATTTTTGTTTGTTGACAAAACAAGTATAGAGACTACTTTTTTACACAGTTCGTTAAAAATCGAAAATTTTCATTCAAGTTACATAAGTACATACATACAAACATATATCATGAAAAATGCCTTCATGATAAAAAAGATAATCTTTAATGTAAAAAGTTACATTGTAAGAAAGCATTTTTAAAAGTATTTTTATTTGTACATGTGTGCATCAATAAGTATTTAAAACCAATGACTGTAAAAATGAAAAAATTAAAATCAAAAAAAATAAAAAATATTATTATTTTTTTTAAACCTATCTAATGAAATAATAATTTTCGTTATTAACCGTTTTTATTTAAATTAAAAAAAATTACCGTCCTGCAAAAAAAAAACAAAATTTACAAAGCACATGATTTTCAACAAGTATAGTTTAATACTATCAAAATGGTGAGCTTTACTTGACCCTACGATGTTTCTTTGTGCCTGCTTTTTTCTTGAAAAATTATTTCGGTCCTGTTCGATTTGATTCTTTGACAAAAATACACTTTAAAATTCTTATTAAATAAAAATATTAGCATAATAATTTGTGTTAACGAAAGACATAAGTGTTTTTACATTTTTGAGCAATATATTAAAATATTTTATAATGCTAATTTTTATTTATTGTTGAACTAATTGTCTTTAACACAAATATTTTTAATTTTAGTTTGGCTGAAGTTCATATAATTTCTTTTTATTAGAAGAAATTATTATTTCCGTTAATGTTGAAAGAAACTTTAATATTGAAAAAAGCAGATTTTTCTACCGATACTAGCCGAGTAGAATGCATTTTCGAAAGCAGCTACGCAATTTCATCATCAGTACTGTTTGAACGGTAGTAGTGTATTTGGTTGTAAACATCACCTATTTAACTTACACGTAACAGAGAAAGAGATACGGCATGACTGTTTTCTTTAATTTTTTTTTCTCGGCTAGTATCGGTAGAAAAATCTGCTTTTTACAGAATTAAAGTTTCTTTCAACATTAACGGAAAATAATAATTTCTTCTAATAAAAAGAAATTATATGAACTTAAGCCAAACTAAAATTAAAAAAATTTGTATTAATATTTTATAATATAACCAAAAAACGAAAAAAATGTTTGTGTCGCGTTTAGTTTTTTTTCTTTAAAATTGCCGCATTTAAAAGTATTTGTTTCAGGAAAACAAATTTTTACGTTTTTTTTTATTGAATTCTTGTGCTGTTTCACGTTTTTTAAATGTCGCTAGAAGTAAATTATTAAACAAAACAATTGTTCGGAAACTGTATTGTTGTAAATTCGAAGAAAATTTGGAGCTTGATACCTTTCAGAATAATTGAGATATATTAAAAAAAATATAATACGACAAATTTTTAACCTTTTATCTAGCTCCAAAAACTATTTTAAAAAGCTAAATTCAATTTTGAAAAAAGCTAAGGGCTAAATGTAAATATTTCGGGCTAAACGAAGAAAAATAAAGCTAAATTTAGCTCTAAAAAAGCTAATATGGCCACACTGTTTGCAACAGACACACAATCCTTACTGATTTCTTTGGTTCATGTCGATGTTTGAAGCAGAATAAAATTGACGAATACTTTTTTGATTCATACCGCATTTTTAGCTGTAGTGATTGAATAGGCTCGTTCATACTCCTTGCAGTCCTCTGTTGTATACACAAAAAATTCAATAGGTTATTTTTCCTAAAAACATGGTATAAATTAAACTAAAAAAGGGTAGAATGCCAGTAACTATGCCTTAAATTTTAGTTGGTTCACATGTTCGAAAAATCAACTAAAAAATTTGTCAAAGTTACTTACAAACTTTATTAAACTAACAATGATAGCAAAGTACATTACCCTTATAATTTTAGCAAAATTTACGTTTTTTAAATTAGCCCATCTCCAAACCAAATTAAACATTTTTATTTTGATTCACAATATTTTATTGAAAGTTTTAGAAAAATATAAACTTGCGCATATTATATATTTAACATTATTTATACAGGTGTGCTCTAGAGGTTAATTTGTTTCAAAAGTTTAAATAGACTCGAAAAAGCCTTTCAAAACTTAAAAAAACTTCAAAGGTTAAAGGACATTTTTTCCTTTTACTTTGTGGATGCCGTCGAAACGAAATTAACCTCTGGAACATGCCTAAGAAGAAAGCCATGACCAGATTCCAAAGGAAATCTTGAATTTTCTATTTGCGGAAGTAAATATAATAAAATAACAAAGGAAAAAATAAAAAGCTTTGATTCAGTTAGTATTAAATGGAAAAAGCTTCGTGCCGACTCACCACGCCATAATAGGCGAATGGGTTAAACGGCTGATGTTTACAACCAAATATAATAACTAACAACCGAACAAAGAGTACTGATAATGAAAATCGTAGCTGTATGCCAAAATATAGCCCACCTATCCTGTTGTCACGGGCAAGTTTCAAAAGTTTGTCAGAATTTCCCAATTTCGGGCTAGAGCCTCAGACATAGTTTAAATAAATAGTTTTGAAAACAGTTTTTTGTCAATTTTGCTCTACAAAAAACTATAGCGGTTAAATTGTTGTATGCTTAAATGTAGCCCACCTATTCTGCTATCACGAGCAAGTTTCAAAAGTTTGTCAGAATTTCCCAATTTCGGGCTAGAGCCTCAGACATAGTTTGAGTGAATATTTTGGAAAACAGTTTTTTGTCAACTTTGTTCTACAAAAAGTTATAGCGGATGATTTGGTGTACGCCAAAATGTAGCCCACCTATCCTGCAGTTACGGGCAAGTTTCAAAAGTTTGTCAGAATTCCCCAATTTCGTGCTACACCCTTGGACATAGTTTGAGTGAATATTTTTGAAAACAGTTTCCTGTCAACTTTGTTCTACAAAAAACAATAGCAGATAATTTGGTGTATGCCAAAATGTAGCTTATCTATCCTGCTATCATGGGCAGGTTTTAAAAGTTTGTGAGAATTTCCCAATTTCATGCTACACCCTTGGACATAGTTTGAGTGAATATTTTTAAAAACAGTTTCTTGTCAACTTTGTTCTACAAAAAACTATAGCGGATAATCTGGTGTATGCCAAAATGTAGCCCACCTACCCTGCTTGAATTTTCTATTTGCGGAAGTTTGCGGAAGTAAATATAATAAAATAACAAAGGAAAAAATAAAAAGCTTTGATTCAGTTAGTATTAAATGGAAAAAGCTTCGTGCCGACTCACCACGCCATAATAGGCGAATGGGTTAAGCGACTGATGTTTACAACCAAATATAATAACTAACAACCGAACAAAGAGTACTGATAATGAAAATCGTAGCTGTATGCCAAAATATAGCCCACCTATCCTGTTGTCACGGGCAAGTTTTAAAAGTTTGTCAGAATTTCCCAACTTCGGGCTAGAGCCCCAGACATAGTTTGAGTGAATATTTTTTTGCATATTTTTTATTATTGAATCTTCGCTTTAGCGAACTAACAATAACTTTTCAAATCTTAAGACTAAGGAAATAATATTAGTCCAGCCAGTGCCAGACTAAAATTTACGTTCTCATAATATAAATAGTTATCTTCATCTAAGCGCAATAGTATCCCTCCTTTTTAGACGGGAGTGTCCACTATGTTGCAAGATACTTCGAGCGAGCGGGTTTAGCTGTGTTTCCAGCTTATTTAAATACTTGTCCACATATTTCAGGATTTCGAATTTAACAAGTGGAACTTCTAGATCCTTATGGATGTTGCTGTTTTTGACATACCATGGAGCACCAGTTATCATTCTTAGGATTTTATTTTGACGGCGTTGTATTTTTTCTCTGTTAGAAGCGGAAGCAGTGCCCCATAATTGTATACCGTAGCACCAAATTGATTTTAAAATTGAGTTGTATAGTAGAAGTTTACAATCCAGATGAAGCACAGAGTTTCTACCCATAAGCCAGTGGATTTGTGCAGCTTTAAGTTTCATTTGCGTCAGCTTTGCATCTATATGAGGCTTCCATGTGAGGCGGCGATCCAGGTGAATACCAAGATATTTTGTCTCGGATCGTTGAGGGACCAAATGGTTGTTAATAGTGATTGGAGGGCACGTTTCTTTGCGTAAGGTAAAAGTTATGTGAGTACATTTTTGTTCATTTATTTTTATTCCCCATAACCTTGCCCATTTCTCAACTTGGCTAACGTGTTGTTGCAGTTGACTCGAAGCCTCTTTAGGATCTTTATCAATACTGAGAAAAGCAGTATCATCAGCAAATGTGGACGTGTGCGTTAAACAGTTGGTTGGCATATCTGCTGTGTAAAGCAAGTACAAAATTGGACCTAGTATACTCCCTTGAGGTACACCAGCCTCTATTGGTTGGGAACAACTTATTTGGTTTCCCTCTTTGATCATAAATTGTCTGCCGGTTAAGTATTTTTCTAGCAGGCTTGAAATATTAGCTGGTAGATAGAGTTTTAGTTTGATTAACAGGCCTTCGTGCCATACTTTATCGAATGCTTGGGAGACATCGATAAAAAGCGCGGAGCAGTACTTTTTTTCCTCGAAAGTTTTTCTTATAACCTGCACCAGCCTGTGAGTTTGTTCTATTGTGCTATGTTGACTTCTAAAGCCAAATTGGTGATCTGGGATGCAGTTGTTGTCATTCAGGATCGGACTCAGCGTGTTTTTAAGCAGCTTTTCGAATAGGTAACAAACTTATAGGCCTATAAGACTCCACCTTCGAAGGATCTTTACCAGGCTTGGGAATCATCTTCACTAAGGCAACTTTCCATACTGGCGGAAAGTGTTCAAGCCGAATTATGGCATTAAAAACAAAAAGAATAATTCTTTTACCTGTAAAGGGTAGCTCTAAAAGCATTTTGTTGCTTATTTTATCAATGCCAGGAGCTTTTTTGTCATTTAGGTTAGCGATTGCCTCTATAACATCTGAAAATTGGAAACGTATTTCTATAGGACGTCTTGCTACAACAGGCGGTAATTCTCTCACGTCAGTGCATGAATTAGGAGTGAAGACGTTCCTTAAATGGCTTGCGAACAGATCGCATTTTTCTTCGTCATTTCTAGCCCAGGATCCTCTCAGGTTACGCAGTGGTGGTTTTGCGATTACGGGTCTTTTAAGACGTCTGGCTGTTCGCCATAGCGAATAGTTTGTTTGAGGAGTCGCGTCTAGACCTTCCAGGTATTCCTTCAATGATGACATTCTATGTACTTCCAGCATGTTTCTTAATTGGTTTGTACATTCCTTCAGCTTATTCTTAAGTAGGGGCGATCTATACTTTTGCCATTCTCTTCGGGCTCTCCTTTTTTCAGATAAGAGCTTTTCAACATCGCTTGAGTAAATTTTGTCGTATCTGGCCTGACGGTAGGTAGAAGAAGCATTTTCAACGGCTTTTCTAATATTTTCATTGAGGCTACTCAGGCACTCATCGATTTCTTCGGAAGTTTTTAAAGATTGGTGTTCCGAACAGTGCGTGCTGATAAATTTTTTGTATTTTAACCAGTTTATTCTTTTTGACAGAAAAAGATCACTAGTTGCAATTTGGTGAGGACTGCAAATAGTAAAAATTGTGGGTGAGTGATCAGAAGATAAATCCAAGGAGGGTTGAGCCTCAATAAACTCAGGGGGTATGCCTTTTGCTACGCCAAAATCTATTACGTCTGGTATTTTATTGTAGTCAGTTGGCCAATATGTTGGTTGCCCAGTTGAAATAACGTGAAGTCTCATTTCCGATACAGAACCATACAAGACACGACCTCTGGGACTTATTAGGCGGGAGCCCCAGTATGTGTGTTTAGCGTTGTAGTCTCCAGCAGCTATAAAGTGAGGACCTAAAGATTTGTAAAAACTGTTGTACTGATCCTTCGTTATGGAGAATCTGGGTGGACAATAAACTGACGAAATAACGAGATTATGGTAAAATTCATCGATGCAGACGTTTGTTGCTTGTATATAACTTTCGGAGAGACCACCCATCCATTGGTGTTTGATTCTTGATTTAATTAATATAGCTGAACCACCACATGACCTATCTCTGGGATCTTTTGAATCATAAAAAGTATAGCCACTTATTTTGAAAGTGCTTCTAGATGTCATATGAGTTTCGGAAATCAACATGACATCGATTTTTTGGTGTGTTAAAAAGTATTCGAGCTCATTTTTGTGTTGGCGGATGCCGTTTGCGTTCCAGAAACAAACCCTGAGGCAGTTCATGGTCTTTTAAGCATGGCCTGCAGAAGAGCAGACTGCATTTTCTGCATCTCCTGCATCATGCTAGCCATTTGCGCCATTACCTGCGTAAATTGTTTGACCATATTGCCAATTACGGCTTCCAGGCGGCTAAAATTGGGACCAGTTGGTTCACTTGTTGGCACTTGTTGTTGTGTTGTAGGCTCGGTAGACTAACGTGCATTAGGCTGGTTAGACTTTAATGCAGCGGCGTAAGAAACTTGATTTGTAGTTGGTTGTGCTAACGGAGGCATATTTGTAGTTGGTAAATCTAAAGGCTGGGGAGGGGCAGGAACTATTTTTGGCTTAGTTAAGCGCATAACCGAATTAAAAACAGGGCAACCTCTATAGTTGGCAGTGTGGTTTCCCCCGCAGTTGCTGCATTTCTTCATCCTAGGATCATCTTTTGGCTTGTCGCACTTGGTCGTATCGTGCAGATCCCCACACACAACACAAACAGTAGGCAGCTTACAATAAGCTTTAGTGTGGCCATACTCCTGGCAGTTCAAGCACTGTACGGGCCCAGATCGCTTATGTGGCACTTCCACAGTAACTCGTCGGTGCATAATATATTTTAAATCATAGATGGGGTGAGTTTCACTTTTTTTCAATTTGATATCACCAGGCTGAAGCTCCACTCTGAATAATGGTTGGGGGTGTTTTTCCCTGTTTCTCATATTGGATACCCTCCTAACCATAAACCCTTTGCTTAATAAACTGGTCTTGACCTCTTCTGGGTCAACATTAGAATCAATGCCTTTAATGACTACCTGAAGGCCTTTTGCGGTCTTGAGTTGGTAGGTATAGAAGTTTTTGTTAAGTTTTTCGAGCTCCGAAACCGTAGCGCGGTAGGCGTTTTCATGGTTCACTTGAATTTTTGTCTCAAATATGTTACCGCGTTTAACGTTTGAAACATAAAAGTTATTTTCCCCAATCAAACCGACTAAAAACTTTACGAGATCATTTGAGTTTTTTTCCCTCAAATAAATGGGAGGTGGCTTAAAGGACTTTCTTTCACTAACGGGGGCCTCATTATCCTCTTGTAAAATTGCAAAACGATTTTGCGATGAGGTTGGCCTTTCATCGTCTTTTAAAATTTTTGCAGGTTGAGATGCTTCTGCCGATTTAGGGCTTCTACCCCTTTTAAGAACTGTCACATAGCGGTCCATCCCTACCTGGATCTTAGGTGCCGGTGCAGAAATTAAGCTTGATGCGGCTTTAGCAGCTGCAGGTTCAATTCCAGAATTTGATAATGGTGACCGCGACAAAGATGGTACCTCAGAATTTTTTTTATAATTATTAAATAAAGATTGGGCTAAATTACTCCCTTGTTCAGTACATTTATCTAAATTAGGCGCACTTGAACTAAGATTGCTTGTAATTATTTTTGGTCTCGCATTTAAATAATTTCTATTAAATTCAGGGTCTCTTATGTTCTCATTGCTAACACTGCTTAACACAATGTAAGCATTTCGGCTATCAGGCCCACTGTCACTACGATTACTGTTACTCATTAACAGTTCGCTTTTTTTTTATTTAGATTGTTGTTTTTGTTTTTCTTTTCTCACTTTTTTGTGTATATATGTATATTAATAATTTCGTTTGCTACCTATTACTAATATCACCTATTAACAATATTACACTCGCGTACACACGTCCGTACACTACGAGATTAAGAATGCAACTGTGAATATTTTTGAAAAGAGTTTTTTTGTCAACTTTGTTCTACAAAAAACTAAAGCGGATAATTTGGTGTACGCCAAAATGTAGCTTATCTATCCTGCTATCATGGGCAGGTTTTAAAAGTTTGTGAGAATTTCCCAATTTCATGCTACACCCTTGGACATAGTTTGAGTGAATATTTTTGAAAACAGTTTCTTGTCAACTTTGTTTTACAAAAAACTATAGCGGAAAACCTGGTATACGCCAAAATGTAGCCCACCTAAATTGCTATCACAAGCGAATTTCAAAAGTTTGTCAGAGTTTCGGGCTAGAAACTCAGACATAGTTTGGGTGAATATTTTTGAAAACAGTTTTTTGTTAACTTTGTTCTACAAAAAACTATAGCGGATAATTTGGTGTACGCCAAAATGTAGCCCACCTATCCTGTTGTCACGGGCAAGTTTCAAAAGTTTGTCAGAATTTCCCAATTTCGGGCTAGAGCCTCATACATAGTTTAAGTGAATATTTTTGAGAACAGTTTTTGTCAACTTTGCTCTACAAAAACTATAGCGGTTAAATTGTTGTACGCCAAAATGTAGCCCACATATCCTGCTATCACGAGCAAGTTTCAAAAGTTTGTCAGAATTTCCCAATTTCGGGCTAGAGCCTCAGACATAGTTTGAGTGAATATTTTTGAAAACAGTTTTTTGTCAACTTTGTTCTACAAAAAACTGTAGCGGAAAACCTGGTATACGCCAAAATGTAGCCCACCTAAATTGCTATCACAAGCGAATTTCAAAAGTTTGTCAGAGTTTCGGGCTAGAACCTCAGACATAGTTTGGGTGAATATTTTTGAAAACAGTTTTTTGTTAACTTTGTTCTACAAAAAACTATAGCGGATAATTTGGTGTATGCCAAAATGTAGCCCACCTATCCTGTTGTCACGGGCCAGTTTCAAAAGATCGTCTGAATTTCCCAATTTGAAGCTAGAGCCTCATACAAAGTTTGAGTGTGAGTTTCTCAGTGTTTTTTTAACTTTGTTTTACAAAAAACTATATCAGATAATTTGTTGTATGCCAAAACGTAGACCACCTATCCTGCTATAGCAGACAAGTTTCAAAACCTTGTCAGAATTTCCCAATTTTTAACCAGATTCTGGTATGTGATATGATTAATTTTAAATACTGCTTTTGGTACTTAAGTAATCAATTTTTTGGTTATATATATATTTTAAAAACATTTTGAATGTACATATATATTTTTTTACAAAATTTATGTTTTGTTAATATATCTTTATCTACAACATTCAAAATAATTTTTATATTAGCAACTTACTTTGTTAACTATTGACTAGTTTGTTAACTTTAAAAATCCTCTCCCATAGGCACAGATACACAGAACAGTCAAAAAACGATCTGGCAGCACTAGCGTACTACTATGGCGTAAGCTAGATAGCAATAAACGAAAAAAAATGTATTGCTATCCCTTATATTTGATAATGGTAAATGTCATTTCATTTATTTACAATTTTGCAGCTTCTGCCTGCAAGAAAATTAAACACAAGAAATATACACCAAAATAACATTTAAACTTCACTAATTTATTATAAACTTGATTTTATTTAAAAAATCTTCTTAATAAAAATTTTAATTTTAGTTTTATTGAGAATTTTAATTGATAACTTCCAAAAATAAGCTTCTTCTCTTTACAAAAAAATTAAACACACAAAATACACAACAAAAAAGCAATAAAACTTCACTAATTGATGTTCTACTATGTTTTCTTCAATCTTCAAACCACACGGCATTATTAAAGGTTCTTTTATAATTTTAATTTATGACTTGGAAAAATAAAATTTTTATTGCAATTTTAAGCCAAAATATTGTGTTATTTTATTTAACTTGTTTTAAGAATGGTAATGTCTATCTGCTTTCACTTACCTACATGTTGTTTGATTTTTTGTCCCAACTTGATCATAGTATTAAAACCAGCGAGCCACTTATTAAAAATCAAATTTTTAAATGTCACTTTTGACAGGTCTGGGTAGTCGGTGCCATAGGTTTAAAAGAAGAAGGAAATATCATTCACTGTAAAGTATTAGCACATTTACTAAAAGTATATGAGCACAACATTTAAGCTTGGTACTACTAATGGCGGAATAAGAAGGTGACCTTTTCCTAACAACAAAAATTTCTTTTAAAAATTTAGTATATATTTTGTTGATGCTAAATTCCGGCTAAGTGGTCAAAAATGTTGCGATTACAAATACACAGTGTATACACACAATTATATAACAGGAAAATTTGCCAAGCTAAGCTTGAAAACATATGGCGGAAAAAAAATATTTTTGCTTACAAAGAAATAAGGACACATATATTTTCATCCACACACATAAACATTTTCAATAAGGTGTTAAGGTAGTTAATTAAACAAATAATGTATAAATATTTTATTGTTTTCCTTCAGGAAAAATTTTTTAGCGTTTCAATATTTTATAGATTCATATTTGAGTTTGACATTTTCATTAACTCTTGATGCTGGTACAGTTTAACTTATTTAAAAGATTTCTTTTCCAAGAAACCTGAAAATTTTGTTTTATATATGTTGATTTGGCTAAAGTTGTTTATACATATTTGTTATTTTCATTGCTAGTTTATAAAATAGTAGAGACAAACATTCGTTCCGAACAAAGCATTATATAATTTTTATTTTTAAACAATAGTTTAAAAGTTAAAAAGATTTCAAACTAAAATAATTTACTTCATTTAAAATACGAAGATAAATTATGTTTGTTTTATGCAAACAAGTTTTCTGGTTTTTTTAATTTTTGTGCAACGAGTATCTAAGTTTTATTTAATTTTTGTGTAGTAAAGTGTGATATTTTAAATATTAGTTTGAAGAAAAGATGAAAAATGTCAATTTAACATAAACCTAATTGAAAATGGATACAAAATTTAAAAACACATCAATTGAACAACAGTCCCAGAATGAATTTTTTGAGAATGTGCGGTGCCGTATAAAATATGATTGTCAGGTAAAAATCCTATATATATACAATATAAAAATAAAACAAATTTTTATTATATTACACTTAACGAAACACAAAGCTATTTTTACTGTTGCTGTAAAATATTTTTAGTTAAAATTAAAAAAATAAGAAGGTTTTTGTGATATAATTAATTTTTATTCTGCCTCAATAATTATTTCATTAGTTTTTACTTTTCAAACCAATCAGAATGGTAGCGCTTTTTTTAGTTGCGCTGGTATGCCGGCTTTTAAGCTCCGGCTAGGGCTCGCCGTCTTGGGGTGGTTCTTGCCAACGCGTCTGGATTGTAGTTCACCACTACAGGAAAAAAATCATACCAGCTATAAAAAAAAACAAAACGAAAACGAGAGAGCATGGAGCCCGAAGATGACCAAACGACGCACAGTGCTGTGTCCCATAGACAAAAATACAATAAAAAAAAATGTTTTATATTGTAGATAAAAATATATAGGTCGACAGATAACAATAATTTTTAAATAAATTTTAAAGAATTTTTTCGATTAAGCTCTTTTTGGTGGCGCTAGGGGGCGCCAAAGTCAAAGAATTTGAAGTAAAAATGGCTAAACAAATACCCGCGTCTTACATGCTTCAGAAAAACAGTTGTAAAAAAATTATTTTTTGGACTATGAGATTGAAATTTTTTTCTGTAGTAAATAACTATATTTGCAACTAACTGTCAAAAAAATTTTTTGTGATTTCTTTTTTTATAAGTATTTCTTATTGCTTTGAAAAATGCTTATTATTCACTTAAGCTCTAAAAATTTTTTAACTTTGATGGAAAATTAAAAAAAAAGAAAAATATGGTCTATGGGTTTTTTTTCTGTTTTCAAAAATATATACTGTTTTCTAATAACTACAAGAAAAAAAATTTTAAAAATTTAACCGGAACTTTAAAAAAAAATTTTTTTTAAAAATGGCTATTTTCATGATTTTTTCTCAAATTTCGACAGTTTTCTAAGGTTTAAAAGAAAACAAACTACAAATGCTAAAAAATATAAATTTAAATTAATATTGTTTAATAAAAAAACCGCAAAATAGTAAAATTTTTGCGTTTCTATGTATTTTACGCTATAAAATGACACTAAAACCCCAAATTACCTAGGTTTTTTATTGTTTTAAAAAAATTATTGTAAAAATGTAATTTTTTGAACTAGGAAATTCAAATTGTTTCTTGTAATAGCTAACTATATTCGAAACCAACTGTGCAAAAATTTTTATTATATTATTTTGCTATACATAGTTTTTGTTGCTTTGAAAAATGCTTATTATTCACTTAAGCTCCAAAAATTTTTTAACTTTGATGGAAAATTAAAAGAAAAATATGGTCTATGGGTTTTTTTCTGTTTTCAAAAATTCATACTGTCTTCTAATAATTACAAGAAAAAAAATTTTAAAAATTTAACCGGAACTTTAAAAAATTTTTTTTTTTAAATTGCTATTTTCGTGATTTTTTCTCAAATTTCGACAGTTTTCTGGAGCTAAAACTATAAAAAAAACTTACAATATAATAACATATAAAACCAAATTGATACCATAAGATTATAGTAATTAACGAGATAAATTAAAAAAATAAGTATAAAATTATGTTTGCCTCTTTTTGACGCTCAAGATGCTGCTAAATTAACACATTGACGTTGGTGTTTCATTGTTTACCTCCCACCACTGCTGCTAACTTTTTTTCCCAAAAATATAGATAAGTTAGTATAAAAAATCGCTAAAAGTTAGCTAAATTTTTAAAATGTAAGCTATGAACTGCCAAAAAATTTGTTTTTTCCAGGTCTGTTGTGACTACTTATAACAAAAACTAGATCAAAATATGACAAAAATTTAATGTTTTTAATTAACGGAAAATAATAATTTCTTCTTATAAAAAGAAATTATATGAACTAAAGCAAACTAAAAATCAAAAATTTGATTAAAAACAATTAGTTCAACAATAAATAAAAATTAACGTTTTTCATAAATCTTATAAAACTTTGCATCACAACAAACTAATACAGCAATTGAAAATCGCTAGATTTGACTCCCAGAGTTAGTAATAAAATGTTCCCTT
The DNA here is from genome assembly GCA_963583895.1 of Melanophora roralis. Taxonomy (NCBI): domain Eukaryota; kingdom Metazoa; phylum Arthropoda; class Insecta; order Diptera; family Rhinophoridae; genus Melanophora; species Melanophora roralis. The sequence continues at coordinate 50,490,582 of OY757188.1, forward strand.
GAGGAACTACATTTTGCAGTGGAAAATTTAAAACGGGAATCTCATTCTGTTTTCCAAAGCCTAATGTCGAATTCAAAATGCTAACCAGCAACAAAAGCTTTGGCGCTATATATGAATTTAGATTTGACCGAATGAAAATATAGTGTGCTACGTAATACAATAAATGAAATACACCCAAATTGTTTTCCGTCTCTGTATGCATTACAAACTAAGAAAAAAAATTTATTCCATCTATTGTGGTATCTGAAAATGAATTTCAGGGTGCTTGTCTGAAGAAGCATTGGAAGCCAACCACAAAATCGTGAGAAAAGCAAGACTGTCCTATACGAGGAAAACGTCACGAAAATACACTCATAAAGATTGAATACTATTTAATACTATCTTTAGATCCGTTTTTGACTTCAAAAAGAAATCCAAAGACCAAAAAAATCCATTATTTGCAGAAATTGATATATATATACTTAAAAGAAAATGCTAATGAGCCAGTTGAAGACGACGAGACAAATGTTTCATTGAGCGGCAATATTTTTTGGGAAGATTCCAATACTGAAGATGATTTATTGTAAAATAAAATATACATTATGTATATATTATTAAAAAAATAAAAATTATTATTCAAAAACGCACTTATACGTATTTTAAATTAAATTTAATTTAGAAAGATTGTCATTTTGTACTTTCACGTTGTCGTCAAAATCATAATGTAGAAGATTTTCAGCTAGTTTAATTTTTATTTTCTATTTTTATAAATCAATTTTAATGTAATTTGGCACTAACATTTGTTTGACACATAATAATAACCATACCACCCAATTTAATGAGAATCGGCTAACTTTTGTAACAGTCTTAGCATTTTTGCAAAAAAGGATATATGGCAGGACCTAGAGTCCTTGCGTCAATCCCAATAAAAATTATCGCAAAAGTTACTAGCACGGGATGTAAATAATCTACGGACTATTGTAACTTTCTGTGCAGTTATGTAGTCAAAATTGAAAATTTCGTCATTTCTATATATGGGCAGTAGGCGTGTCCTTTGCCCGATTTTTTCAAAAAATTTAATTTTTCTTAATTTAAGTATTTTATACTAGTGTACCCAAGGTCTGCAAAAGTCAATTTCTTTGGTAAAGTAAGCCTATACACGTTAGCATTTTTGCAAAAAAGGATATATGGCAGGACCTAGAGTCCTTGCGTCAATCCCAATAAAAATTATCACACAAGTTACTAGCACGGGATGTAAAAAATCTACGGACTATTGTTACTTTCTGTGCAGTTATGTAGTCAAAATTGAAAATTTCGTCCTTTCTATATATGGGCAGTAGGCGTGTCCTTTGCCCGATTTTTTCAAAAAATTGAATTTTTCTTAATTTAAGTATTTTATACTACTGTACCAAATTTCAAAGCTCTAGGACCACTCCTTCTATTTTTGTCCTATCACTATATGGGATCAAAGCACTGTGCGACGCGATTAAAAGGTCAATGAAAAACAAGATGCAACGTTTACCATTTGCTACCAACTACTTACTGCGTTCTGCACTTACAGGGCGTCGGCAGATGTTATGCCAACGCGAATGCCCACCCACTGGAATCTGGGGATTCCACCATGATGGCGTAGGTTCCAATTTTAGCCATCCCGGATTCTGCTCTGTCAGCTGTGATCACCTCCTAGAGACTTACCATTGTATTTTGTTTAGCTACTCATCATAAAAGAAATTAAATTTCATCAATTTAAATAACACATTATAAATTTGGTTTTATTTATGCAAATAAACAAAATGAAAATTTAAAAACAAAGCTTTTACATTTTCAATAATAACAAGTTATATAATTCTAAACGAGGGACCTACATATACATATATACAATTTTGAATATTTTTAGGAAACCCCTACACTCTTGGGCAAATACCCTTTTTTTTAAAAACAAAAAAAGCAGTAATCTGTCGGCCTGAGCTCAGCCCTAGCTTTCGCGCACCCCCGTATACGAATTCACAGGGGGGACTGTACAACAAAAGGTAAGTACTATAAAGAGGTGTTCGCTATCGAAAAAACTTAACATATATGTATTCGTGTTCACTCCTAATACATGCACTGACGTGAGGGAATTACCGCCTGTTGTTTCTAGACGTCCTATAGAAATACGTTTCCGATATTCAGATGTGGTAGAAGCTATTGCTAACCTTAATGATAAAAAAGCTCCTGGCGTTGATAAAATAAGCAACAAAATGCTCATTGAGCTACCTTTTACAGCAAAAAGAATAATTCTTTTTATTTTTAATGCCATAATATGGCTTGAACATTTTCCACCAATATGGAAAGTTGCCTAAGTAAAGGTGATTCCTAAGCCTGGTAAAGATCCTTCGAAGGTGGAGTCGTATAGGCCTATAAGTTTGTTACCAACTTTGTCCAAACTGTTTGAAAAGCTGCTTAAAAACAAGCTTACTCCGATACTGAATGAAAACAACTGCATTCCAGATCACCAATTTGGCTTTAGAAGTCAACATAGCACAATCGAACAAACTCACAGACTGGTGCAGGTTATAAGAAAAACTTTTGAGGAAAAAAAGTATTGCTTTTTATAGATGTCTCTCAAGCTTTCGATAAAGTATTGCACGAAGGCCTGTTAAACAAACTGAAGCTAAACCTTCCAGCTAATATTTTCAACCTACTTGAAAAGTACATAACCGGTCGACAATTTAAAATCAAAGAGGGAAACCAAATAAGTTGTTACCAACCAATAGAATAGGGGCTGGTGTACCTCAAGGGAGTATCCTAGGTCCAATTTTGTACTTGCTTTACACGGCAGATATGCCAACAAACAGTTTTACGCACACCTCTACGTTTGCTGACGATACCGCTTCTCTCAGTATTTATAAAGACCCTAAAGAGGCTTCGTGCCAATTGCACGTAACCCAAGCAGAGAAATGGGCAAAATTATGGGGAATAAAAATTAATGAGCAAAAATGTACCCACGTAACGTTTACCTTACGCAAAGAAACGTGCTCTCCAATCCTTAGAAACAACAATATGGTGCCTCAACGATTTGAGGCGAAATACCTTGGCATTCACCTGGACCGTCGCACAAAGGGAGCAGGCCCATTGTTTGTGGTGGTGATCGTAGTAGACTCCAACCCCAAAACCAAGTTAACCCCACTCACAAAAATCAGCTTGTTTTTGCTTAAAATATTTAAACAATATATTTTTATATTTAAATCTATCAGCTGTTTTGAGTAGTTAATTTTGTGTAAAAATTTTCCGTTCGCGTACCTTTTACTTCAAAAATATTAAGTGAGAGAAATTTCGTAAAATTATTTAGTACTTTCTAAGTTACTGGACTTAACTGGAAAAGTAAACGAATGAACCTAATAAACTTTTTTGAAAACCCGAAAAACCGTTTTTCGTTGTCAACTATTTTGATTTTCTTTTTCCCGTATTAAAAAAAATAAGTTTGGATCAATCCTAAATAACGTTGAAATTGTTTTAATTTTAAATTTATTTTACTTTTAACAAAATCTTACAAACATAACATAACTAAGTATTGCACACACATTCTTCAAGTAAGTAAGAAAAAAAAAACATGAAAAAAAGTTAAAACACAATTTTTACGAGGCTGACATCTTTTTTTTAACAATAAAAGATACGTTTTTTTGGAATAATAAAAAAAAGATTGTTTCCAAATACTTAAATAATATTATTATTATTTTTAGCCGTTGCATTTTGCGAAATAACTAAATTAGTGTTTGCTAAAAAATGTAGGACTTTTCCGGACGCCGATTTTTTTCGAGGATGGATGCCCAAAAATGAGGAATGTGTCCGTAAAAAACAGGACGGTTAACAACCCTACCTGGGCTTCATACGCATCCTCTAATGGAGTTAGTTTGAATAATGTTTTGCATACTGGTCCAACATTGCAGTCTGATTTGACTATTCTGGTTTAACGATGACGTCTTTTTAAATTTTTGTTTAGAAAAGAGGTATTTGCAGATATTGATCAGACCAGATTAAGCTTTGTTTCAACGACTTTTAAATAGTCGAGACCCCTTTAAAATGTTGAGGATTTGAGTTGAAAACAGTAACTTCTGGCGTTAACTGTGCCGCTTATTTAACGACTCGAATTTTTCATCAACTTGTTGATGATTGTAAATTGAACCACCCTAGCGTTTCTGAGATATTTTGCACTCAAATGTATGTTGACGATGCTCTTGCTGGCTTACAAACTGTCAAAGAAACTGTTTGAAATCAAGATGAATTCACCCATGTTTTGAATTCTGCAGGATTTTCATTGCGAAAATAGACCGCTAACGACAGGAGGCTGATTGAAGACTTACCCCCCAAAGACTTATTAGATACAGGTTTTTTAAAGTTATTAGGTGCTAGCAACACTAAAACTCTGGGTTTACTTTGGAATGCGAGCATTAATGCATTTTTCTTCAAGCCAGCTCTAACGCCCGATTTCTCTGCCATCACCAAGCGTTCAGTTGATCTCTTAATCTCGTAGTGTACGGACGTGTCTACGCGAGTGTATATTTGTAATAGGTGATATTTGTAATAAGTTACAAAAAAAAATTTGTTAATATACATACCTACAAGACATAAGCGAGAATCGAAAATAAAAACAAACTAAACAAAATAAAAAAACCAAACGGTTAATGAGTAACAGTAATCGTAGTGACAGTGGGCCTAATAGCCGAAATGCTTACATTGTGTTAAGCTCAGAAAGCGTTAGCAATGAAAATATTAGAGACCCTGAATATAATAGAAACTATTTAAGTGCAAAACCGAAAACAAATACAAACAGTTTAAGTGCAAGTGTGCCTAATTTAAATAAATGTACTGAACAAGGGACAAATTTAGCCCAATCTCTGTTTAAAAATTATAAAAAAAATACCGAGGTGCCATCTTCATCGCGGTCTTCTTTATCAAGTTCTGGTGTCGCACCTACAACTGCTAAAGGCGCTCCAGGCCCAATTTCTGCGTGTGCTCCTAAGATCCAGGTAGGGATGGACAGGTACGTAACAGTTCTTAAAAGGGGGAGAAGTCCGAAGTCGGCAGAAGTAAGTCAACCTGCAAAAATTTTAAAAGACGATGAAAGGCCAACCACATCGCAAAATCGCTTTGCCATTCTGCAAACAGATGATAATGATGGCCCCGATACGGAAAAAAATTTTAAGCCTCCTCCAATTTATTTAAGAGAAAAAAACTCGAACGACCTCATTAAATTTTTAGTTGCATTAATAGGCGAAAAGAACTTTTATGTGTCGAACATAAAACGTGGTAATATATATGAGACCAAAATTCAAGTAAGTCACGAGAACGCTTACCGCGCCACGGTGTCGGAATTTGAGAAATTAAAAAAGAACTTTTACACTTACCAGCTAAAAAACGCAAAAGGCCTCCAGGTAGTCATAAAAGGAATTGACTCAAATGTTGACCCGGAGGAGATAAATACCAGTTTGTGCAGCGAAGGATTTAAGGTAAGGACTGTGACAAATATTAGAAACAGGGAAAAATACCCTCAACCATTGTTTCGAGTTGAACTTGAGCCTGGTGATGCCAAATTAAAGAAAAACGAAACTCACCCCATTTATGGTTTAAGATATATTATGCACCGTAGAGTTACAGTGGAAGTCCCGCATAAGCGATCTGGACCTGTACAGTGCTTAAATTGTCAGGAATATGGCCACACAAAAACTTACTGTAAGTTGCCTTCTGTTTGTGTTGTATGTGGGGATCTGCATGTTACAACCAAGTGCGACAAACCAAAAGATGACCCTAGGGTGAAGAAGTGCAGCAATTGTGGTGGAAACCACACTGCCAACTACAGAGGTTGTCCTGTCTATGATTTAGTTATGCGCTCATCTAAGCCGAAGGTAGTTCCTGCCCCTCCCCAGCCGTTAAATATACCAACAACAAACATTCCCCAGTTATCACAGCCAACTACAAGTCAAATTTCTTACGCCAACGCTCTAAAGTCAAACCAGTCCAATGAACAAAGGCCAAACCAACCAACCACACAACAACAAGTGCCAACAGGTGAACCAACTGGTCCCAATTTTAGCCGTCTGGAAGCCGTAATTGACAATATGGTCAAACAATTTACGCATATAATGGCGCAAATGGCTAGCATGATGCAGGAGATGCAGAAAATGCAGTCTGCTCTTCTGCAGGCCATGCTTAAAAGACCATGAACTGCCTCAGGGTTTGTTTCTGGAACGCAAACGGCATCCGCCAACACAAAAACGAGCTTGACTACTTTTTAACACACCAAAAAATCGATGTCATGTTGATTTCCGAAACTCATATGACATCTAGAAGCACTTTTAAAATTAGTGGATACAATTTTTATGATTCAAAAGATCCCAGGAATAGTTCCTGTGGTGCCTCTGCTATTTTAATCAAATCAAGAATTAAGCACCAATGGTTGGGTGGCCTATCTGAATGTTATATGCAAGCAACAAACGTCTGCATTGATGAATTTTTCCATAACCTTGTTATTTCATCAGTTTACTGTCCACCCAGATTCTCCATAACGAAGGATCAGTACAGCAATTTCTACAAATCATTAGGTCCCCGCTTCATAGCTGCTGGAGACTATAACGCTAAGCACACATACTGGGGCTCCCGCCTAATTAGTCCCAGAGGTCGTGTCTTGTATGACTCCATGTCGGAAATGGGACTTTTCGTTATTTCAACTGGACAACCAACCTACTGGCCAACAGACCACAATAAAATTCCAGACGTAATTGATTTTGGCGTAGCAAAAGGTATATCCTTGGAGCTCATTGAGGCTCAAGCCTCCTTGGATTTATCTTCTGACCACTCACCCACAATAATCACTATTTGCAGTCCTCACCAAATAGCAGCTAGTGAGTTTTTCTTATCTAAAAGAATTAATTGGTTGAAATATAAAAAATATATTAGTACGCACTGCGCGGAGAACCAATCGCTAAAAACTCCCGGAGACATAGATGATTGTCTGAGCGTCCTAAATGAAAACATTAAAAAAGCCGTTGAACATGCGTCTTCTACCTACCGCCAGGCTAGGTACAACAAAATTTTCTCTGAAGATGTGGAAAAGCTTGTATCTGAAAAAAGAAGAGCCCGCAGGGAATGGCAAAAACATAGATCGCCCCAACTTAAAACTAAGCTGAAAGAATGCACAACCCAACTAAAAAGCTTGTTGGAGGCTCACAGAATGGCATCACTGAAAGAGTACCTGGAAAGTCTAGACGCGACTCCTCAGACAAATTATTCCTTATGGCGATCAGCCAGACGTCTTAAAAGACCTGTTATCGCAAAACCACCACTGCGCAATCTGAGAGGATCCTGGGCTAGAAATGATGAAGAAAAATGCGATCTGTTCGCAAATCACTTCAAAAACGTATTCACTCCCAATTCATGCACTGACGTGAGGGAATTACCGCCTGTTGTTGCAAGACGTCCTCTAGAAATACGTTTCCGATTTGCAGATGTTGTAGAGGCTATCGCTAACCTTAACGGTAAAAAAGCTCCTGGCGTTGACAAAATAAGCAACAAAATGCTCATAGAACTGCCTCTTACTGCTGAAAGAATCATTCTTTTTATTTTTAACGCGATAATTCGACTTGAACATTTTCCGCCTATATGGAAAATTGCCTTAGTAAAGATGATTCCTAAGCCTGGCAAAGATCCCTCGAAGGTAGAATCTTATAGGCCCATAAGTTTGTTACCCACAATGTCAAAATTGTTCGAAAAACTGTTAAAAAACAAGCTAAATCCGATCCTGAATGACAACAACTGCATTCCAAATCACCAATTCGGCTTTAGAAGTCAACATAGTACCATCGAACAAACTCACAGGTTGGTACAGTTTATAAGAAAAGCCTTTGAGGAAAAGAAGTACTGCTCCGGGCTTTTTATCGATGTCTCACAAGCTTTCGACAAAGTATGGCATGAAGGCCTTCTAAACAAACTAAAGCTCAACCTTCCAGCTAATATTTTCAACCTTTTAGAAAAATACATAACAGGCCGAGAATTTATGATCAAAGAGGGAAACCAAATAAGTTGTTCCCAACCAATAGAGGCTGGTGTCCCTCAAGGAAGTATACTAGGTCCAATTTTGTACTTGCTTTACACGGCAGATATGCCAACCAATAGTTTCACACACACGTCGACATTTGCTGACGACACTGCTTTTCTTAGTATTCACAAAGACCCTAAAGAGGCTTCGAACCAGCTGCAACAACACGTAACCCAAGTCGAGAAATGGGCAAAGTTATGGGAAATAAAGATAAATGAACAAAAATGTACCCACGTAACTTTTACTTTACGCAAAGAAACGTGCCCTCCAATCACTATCAACAACCATAATGTGCCTCAACGATCTGAGACAAAATATCTTGGTATTCACCTTGATCGCCGCCTTACATGGAAGCCTCATATAGATGCTAAGCTGACGCAAATGAAACTTAAAGCTGCTCAAATCCACTGGCTAATTGGTAGAAACTCTGTGCTACGTCTTGATTGTAAGCTTCTAATCTACAACTCGATTTTAAAACCAATTTGGTGCTATGGTATACAATTATGGGGCACTGCTTCCGCCTCTAACATCGAAAAAATACAACGCCGTCAAAATAAAATCCTAAGAATGATAACTGGTGCTCCGTGGTATGTCAAAAATAGCAACATCCATAAGGATCTAGAAGTTCCACTAGTTAAAAGCGAAATCCTGAAATATGTGGACAAGTATTTAAATAAGCTGGAAACGCATCCAAATCCGCTCGCTCGAAGTATCTTGCAACATAGTAGACACTCCCGACTGAAAAAGAGGGATACTATTGCGCTTAGATGAAGATAACTATTTTATTATGAGAACTTAAATTTTAGTCTGGCACTGGCTGGGCTAATATTAATTACTTAGTCTTAAGATTTGAATACTTATTGTTAGTTCGCTTAAGCGAAGATCCAATAATAAAATATATGAAAAAAAAAAAAAAAAAAAAAAAACCAAGCGTTCTGTTGTAATTGTGGCTAAAATTATTATGCAGCAAATTCGAAATGACAAAACCGATTGGGATGAATGATTGAAACCCATGACGTTAAATAGATGCCAGACTTTTTTGTTGATTACCCCCATATCGGAAGCAGCAATATCCCCTGTTGAGTAAATTTTATTCCCGAATACGAAGTCCGACCTCATTCGTTTTGTGCTGCTTCTAAAAAAGCCGCTATTAATATTCCTTTTCGGATTCCTATAGGGGGCCTTCCTGGGGCCCTCGAAATTCAAACTAAAGGTGATTCAAAATTCCTACCTACATTGGTGAGCGTGAGATCTATAACTGCCTCCCTGTCCCTAATTCTGAATGTCGGCGTGTCACCCCTATTACATATATAAAGATAGTTACCAGTTATAAAATTATACACTGCCTCACCTCTCTTATTTATGTCACTGCTTCCCCATGGAGTGTGATGTGCATTTGCGTCGCAGCCGAGCACCAGATTCCATTTTCGTCCTCTCGCCAGCCCGACCAGCTCTTGCACCTCCGGACCTGGTGGATCCGCAGCCTCATAAGGCAAGTACACCGAGGCCAGTGCCAACGTTGGCTCGCCCTTGGCCTCTCTTAAAACGACGGTGACGTCACCAGAGCTAAAGGGATGAGAAATTTTAAAATTAAGCTCATTCCTTACCAAAATACACGTCCTTACCTTGTCTACCGCAGACGTGACGAACAAGGTGTATCCTCTTGCCCTGAGTCCAAGAACCTTATTGTTTCTACCAATCCATGGTTCTTGTATCAGAGCCACATCGGCCTGGTGTCTGATGAGGTAGGTTGTCAGTTCGGCTGAGGCTGCTTCACTGTGATGCAGGTTTATTTGCACCACTTGCAGCCTCTTTGGTCTTGTCAGGTTTCGGTAGCCGGAACCTTACACTACCAAGACCGAATTTGACAACCCCCCCACTCTTTTCAAGGACTTCAAGGGATTTCGCAGTCACTGCAAACCTGAAATCCCTGCCATCATTGCCTTTACAAGCCAGTGAGACTACTTGGCTCCATTGGCTTGTGTCGAGCTCATTATTTTGTTTGGCCAAAACTGACAGTATGGTTTCCACCGATCTTACTGGCGGTGGAATCCACACTGTCACTATTGGCCTAAGCGGCAGCTCAGAGGTTCGTATCACCTCAATTTTCGCCCCTGGACAGAGGTCGCCACAACCGCCGACCGTGGACCTCAGAAAGTCCACAGACTTTCTATTTCCACAGTTGACGATTTTAACGCCCTTTGACCAGTCCGCGCCATTGAAGGATACGCCCTCCGGGTCACCTACGTATGAGGCAATATTGTCAATAAGCCTGCCTCAAACCTGTTGCCATAGAGCCGCATCTATCCTTCCGTCCGGATCATTACGGTCTATGACAGCCACTTGAAAACTTTCCTGGCTAGTCATGACTTTCGCCTTCTTTGAAGTGGTTGGCTGTTCCTCTTCGGAACTAACTCTTTTGACCACTTCTCCTCTTGCCAACGGTTTCTTTGGTTGGGCAACTCTCTCCGTAGACCTGAGCACCTTCCCCAAAGAACCGCTAACTTTGCTTACTGCAATCTTAGAAACTGTCGGGGTCACCCCTTTGTCTACCTGGGTAGGCTTGCATTACTGGGAGGGAAATGCCCAGAAGATCACCGGTGGGGCCATAAACTCTTTCGAATTTCCTTACGTCCTGCCAATGTCTTCTGATCATTCGCCTCTCCTTAACAGTGAACGATCCTGGATCCCTCTTGGCCATCTTATGCAGATAGGCCAAGGAGGACCTAGTGCCGCTCAGCGCTTTTTCATGTCCGTTATATCTATATAAAATTCTGTTGGGTTGGGCACCTTGATCTCATATTTCTCACTCATTTCATTTTCTATAGCTGTTTTTATTTTTTCCCTTTCCTCGTTGTTTTCACTTTGTATTACTATTGTTCCATTTTTTCTGTTTTCTACATTAGTTATTTTTAAATTAATCGGGTTAACTTTTTTATTTAGTTCATCTTTGGTTATTTCAATTTTTTGTTTTTCTTCAGGTTTAATTATTAAAGGCATTTGTTTGCTAAAATCTGGCATCACTGTTTTTGTTTGCGCTGTTTCTGCATATGACATTTTACTTTGTTTGGCGCTTGCTTCTGTTATTACTTTTTTTATATCTTTACACATTTTTACATTATTTTCTTCAATTTTGTCACACATTTCTTTATTTTTATTTCCAAATTTATTAACACTTTCACATAATTTTTTTATTTCCTGTGCGTTTTTTTCAAATGATTTGTGCGCACTATCTATTTTTTTTAACCTTTCCTCGTATCGCTTTTCTATTGCTTCTAATAGGTTTTTAATTTCATTTTCGTTTTCTTTAAGAGACATTTTGAATTGATGTTTGTACTCCGTTAAATTTTGTTTGTTTTTGTTAACATCTTCCTGAATATCTCTTAATACCAAATCAACATTTTGTATGTACTGGAGACAGTCGTCGCATATAAAACGAACAAAATTGTTTCCTTCCAAGATCTTTGCCGAGTATTGATCTATACCGGCACATTTCGTAGTACAATGATACACCTTGTTACACACTTCCATACATTGTTCACCCGTTTCCCCTCTAACTGCTGTTCTGCATTTACTGCATTCAGCCATTGGGTATTTTATAAAATCAAGTTCTATTATTAAAAACAATTTTTATAAACTGTCTTTATATTTCACTTGTTGTTTCGTTTATATTTTTTTAGTTTTCGTTAAAGGAAATTTAAAAAATTTGCATCGTGTAAATGTAATCTTTCGATTTTTTGTTGTTTTCATGTGTTTGTATTTATTAAAAAAGTTTGTTCATTTAATGACTAAATATTTGCGTGTTTTTTTTTTAAATAAACGAATTGTGAGTGAATATTTTTTTTTTAATATATCTTACTAACAAATTCGTTTTTTTTTTACCAAAACAGGCAGTAAATTAACACCTGCTTCTTAAAACTTGTTTAAAAATTCTTGTATATGCATATGTATATGAATACATATTATTTTTCTTCTTACTTAAGGTATGGGCCTACCAAGTTCTTGTAAATAAAATCAAAATTTTCAAAAACTTTTCCTTTTTATATATATTTAATGTTTTAATTTTCTCTTAATCTCGTAGTGTACGGACGTGTCTACGCGAGTGTATATTTGTAATAGGTGATATTTGTAATAAGTTACAAAAAAAAAATTGTTAATATACATACCTACAAGACATAAGTGAGAATCGAAAATAAAAACAAACTAAACAAAACAAAAAAAACCATACGGTTAATGAGTAACAGTAATCGTAGTGACAGTGGGCCTAATAGCCGAAATGCTTACATTGTGTTAAGCTCAGAAAGCGTTAACAATGAAAACATTAGAGACCCTGAATATAATAGAAACTATTTAAGTGCCAAACCGAAAACAAATACAAATAATTTAAGTGCAAGTGTGCCTAACTTAAATAAATGTACTGAACAAGGGACAAATTTAGCCCAATCTCTGTTTAAAAACTATAAAAAAATACCGAGGTGTTATCTTTATCGCGGTCTTCTTTATCAAGTTCTGGTGTCGCACCTACAACTGCTAAAGGCGCTCCAGGCCCAATTTCTGCGTGTGCTCCTAAGATCCAGGTAGGGATGGACAGGTACGTAACAGTTCTTAAAAGGGGGAGAAGTCCGAAGTCGGCAGAAGTAAGTCAACCTGCAAAAATTCTAAAAGACGATGAAAGGCCAACCACATCGCAAAATCGCTTTGCCATTCTGCAAACAGATGACAATGATGGCCCTGTTACGGAAAAAAATTATAAGCCTCCTCCAATTTATATAAGAGAAAAAAACTCGAACGTCCTCATTAAATTTTTAGTTGCATTAATAGGCGAAAAGAACTTTTATGTGTCGAACATAAAACGTGGTAACATATATGAGATCAAAATTCAAGTAAATCACGAGAACGCTTACCGCGCCACGGTGTCGGAATTTGAGAAGTTAAAAAAGAACTTTTACACTTACCAGTTAAAAAACGCAAAAGGCCTCCAGGTTGTCATAAAAGGAATTGACTCAAATGTTGACCCGGAGGAGATAAAGACCAGTTTGTGCAGCGAAGGATTTAAGGTAAGGACTGTGACAAATATTAGAAACAGGGAAAAATACCCTCAACCATTGTTTCGAGTTGAACTTGAGCCTGGTGATGCCAAATTAAAGAAAAACGAAACTCACCCCATTTATGGTTTAAGATATATTATGCATCGTAGAGTTACAGTGGAAGTCCCGCATAAGCGATCTGGACCTGTACAGTGCTTAAATTGTCAGGAATATGGCCACAAAAAAACTTACTGTAAGTTGCCTTTTCTTTGTGTTGTGTGTGGGGATCTGCATGTTACAATCAAATGCGACAAACCAAAAGATGACCCTAGGGTGAAGAAGTGCAGCAATTACGGTGGAAACCACACTGCCAACTACAGAGGTTGTCCTGTCTTTGATTTAGTTAAGCGCTCATCTAAGCCGAAGGTAGTTCCTGCCCCTCCCCAGACGTTAAATATACCAACAACAAACATTCCCCAGTTAGCACAGCTAACTACAAGTCAAATTTCTTACGCCAACGCACTAAAGTCAAGCCAGTCCAATGCACAAAGGCCAAACCAACCAACCACACAACAACAAGTGCCAACAAGTGAACCAACTGGTCCCAATTTTAGCCGTCTGGAAGCCGTAATTGACAATATGATCAAACAATTTACGCATATAATGGCGCAAATGGCTAGCATGATGCAGGAGATGCAGAAAATGCAGTCTGCTTTTCTGCAGGCCATGCTTAAAAGACCATGAACTGCCTCAGGGTTTGTTTCTGGAACGCAAACGGCACCCGCCAACACAAAAACGAGCTCGAATACTTTTTAACACACCAAAAAATCGATTGCATGTTGATTTCCGAAACTCATATGACATCTAGAAGCACTTTTAAAATTAGTGGATACAATTTTTGTGATTCAAAAAATCCCAGGGATAGATCATGTGGTGGCTCTGCTATTTTAATCAAATCAAGAATTAAGCACCAATGGTTGGGTGGCCTATCTGAATGTTATATGCAATCAACAAACGTCTGCATTGATGAATTTTTCAATAACCTACTTATTTCGTCAGTTTATTGTCCACCGAGATTCTCCATAACGAAGGATCAGTACAACAGTTTTTACAAATTTTTAGGTCCCCGCTTCATAGATGCTGGAGACTATAACGCTAAGCACACGTACTGGGGCTCCCGACTAATTAGTCCCAGAGGTCGTGTCTTGTATGATGCCGTGTCTGAAATGGGACTTTATGTTATTTCAACTGGACAACCAACCTACTGGCCAACAGACCACAATAAAATTCCAGACGTAATTGATTTTGGCGTAGCAAAAGGTATATCCTCGGAGCTCATTGATGCTCAAGCCTCCTTGGATTTATCTTCTGACCACTCACCCACAATAACCACTATTTGCAGTCCTCACCAAATAGCAGCTAGTGAGTTTTTCTTATCTAAAAGAATTAATTGGCTGAAATATAAAAAATATATTAGTACCCACTGCGCGGAGAACCAACCGCTAAAAACTCCCGGAGACATAGATGATTGTTTGAGCGTCCTAAATGAAAAATAAACAAAGGTACAACAAAATTTTCTCTGAAGATGTGGAAAAGCTGGTATATGAAAAAAGAAGAGCCCGCAGGGAATGGCAAAAACATAGATCGCCCCAACTTAAAACTAAGCTGAAAGAATGTACAACCCAACTAAAAAGCTTGTTGGAGGCTTACAGAATGGCATCACTGAAAGAGTACCTGAAAGGTCTAGACGCGACTCCTTAGACAAATTATTCCTTATGGCGATCAGCCAGACGTCTTAAAAGACCTGTTATCGCAAAACCACCACTGCGCAATCTGAAAGGATCCTGGGCTAGAAATGATGAAGAAAAATGCGATCTGTTCGCAAATCACTTCAAAAACGTATTCACTCCCAATACATGCACTGACGTGAGGGAATTACCGCCTGTTGTTGCTAGACGTCCTTGAGAAATACGTTTCCGATTTGCAGATGTTGTAGAGGCTATCGCTAACCTTAATGGTAAAAAAGCTCCTGGCGTTGACAAAATAAGCAACAAAATGCTCATAGAGCTGCCTCTTACTGCTAAAAGAATCATTCTTTTTATTTTTAATGCGATAATTCGGCTTGAACATTTTCCGCCTATATGGAAAGTTGCCTTAGTAAAGATGATTCCTAAGCCTGGCAAAGATCCCTCGAAGGTAGAATCTTATAGGCCCATAAGTTTGTTACCTACAATGTCAAAATTGTTCGAAAAACTGTTAAAAAACAAGCTAAATCCGATCCTGAATGACAACAACTGCATTCCAAATCACCAATTCGGCTTTAGAAGTCAACATAGTACCATCGAACAAACTCACAGGTTGGTACAGGTTATAAGAAAAGCCTTTGAGGAAAAGAAGTACTGCTCCGGGCTTTTTATCGATGTCTCACAAGCTTTCGACAAAGTATGGCATGAAGGCCTTTTTAACAAACTAAAGCTCGACCTTCCAGCTAATATTTTCAACCTTTTAGAAAAATACATAACAGGCCGACAATTTATGATCAAAGAGGGAAACCAAATAAGTTGTTCCCAACCAATAGAGGCTGGTGTCCCTCAAGGAAGTATACTAGGTCCAATTTTGTACTTGCTTTACACGGCAGATATGCCAACCAATAATTTCACACACACGTCGACATTTGCTGACGATAGCGCTTTTCTTAGTATTCACAAAGACCCTAAAGAGGCTTCGAACCAGCTGCAACAACACGTAACCCAAGTTGAAAAATGGGCAAAATTATGGGGAATAAAAATTAATGAGCAAAAATGTACCCATGTAACGTTTACTTTACGCAAAGAAACGTGCTCTCCAATCCTTATTAACAACCATATGGTGCCGCAACGATTTGAGACGAAATACCTTGGCATTCACCTGGACTGTCGCCTTACATGGAAGACGCATATAGATGCGAAGTTGACGCAAATGAAACTTAAAGCTACACAACTTCATTGGCTAATTGGCAGAAACTCCGTGCTTCGTCTTGATTATAAACTTCTACTCTACAAATCGATTTTGAAACCAATTTGGTGCTACAATTCAAAATAAAATAGCAATTGGATAAATTTAAAAAGAAGAAATTATTACACCCAAACTTATCAAGAAATCAACTACAAAAATTTACCTAAGATTTCAGTAAACAGCTCACGCGATCACGCACCGATCGCACACGCATCAAGGAACGTAGATCACAATATAAAAGCGACGCGACTCTCACATCGAGGCATTACACAGCGCGACGTCAACGAGATCTCAGCGGTGAAAGTTATAGAGAAAGTTCTACAGCATAATTCGCAGACAACATTGGCAACTGACAATTTCAATATGCAGTGTAAAAAGATTTATTTCTTTTGCTACATTTGCGGTCATCAAATCAGAAGAAATAATGTTACAAGATTTCAAAAGGAAAAGAATCTTTTAACTAGCGAATTTAAAAGAGCATATAAGTCATTTTTCGACGAAATAGATTTGATCAGTGAAAATTACACACCTAACGCAGTGTGTCGCCAATGTTATAATAATCTCATAGCATGGTTGAATGGAGGCAAACATCCCTGCAAAAAATCTTGGACCACATGGTCCGTTTAGCTGAAATAGACTAGTTACAACATGGTCCTTGTGTAATGCAGTCATGGACCATGTCATTGTCAAACAAGAACTTGTAGTTACTTAAGTGATATGCGTTCGTGTTTTAACGATTGCGTACAAAAACACGATCGCTAAAATACGAACGCATATCACTTAAGTAACTACAAGTTCTTGTTTGACAATGACATGGTCCATGACTGCATTACACAAGGACCATGTTGTAACTAGTCCATTTCAGCTAAAACGGACCATGTGGTCCAAGTTGTTTGTAGGTAATAATAGAGTAGTTTTGAAACTACTCCGACGTAATGCAAATCTGGGTTAAGTGGTCCGGCCCTAGGACATCATAATGTTAAAAAGACCATGTTTTTTACATGCATTTGGGTTAGTTTTGGAGTAATCCTACTCCTTTATGGACTAGACGTTCCTTCTAATGTGCTCAGGTGTTCTCTGCACAGCCTAAAATATTTACGTCTATTTAGGTTTTTTTGTAATTATTAAATATTAAGAATTCTTTATTATTGGCTTTACAATTTATATATACATAAATAAGTGGAAGTGAAATAAGTGTATACACACATACATACATATGTATGTATATTGAACCAACATTTTATTTTCATCTTGCATATGGACAATAACAATAATAAAAAAGCAAAATGTTTGATAGCAAACATAAAAAGAAAACAACACACAATTAAAATCTACTAGTTGTTCTTCAAATATAAGAGCACCAATTTACTAAAGAAACAAAACACTTCATGAAAAAAATTTAGATCACCTATACAAGTAAAGCGTTCGCCAATTTAACCAGCACGAAGTGGCTTGGTTGCTGTAGGTTTGAAACTTTTCTTTTTTTTTTGAAAACACAACAGAAAATAAAGCCGCGGGTATTTCAGTTGTTCTTCAAACTTAAGCGCACTCATTTAACAAGGAAAAGCAAAAAATTAAAAAAAAAAAGTACCACAATTTATATGCAGCGAGGGTGCGCTAAGTAAGTGAGCACCTGCTTGATTGTTTCTTATTTCAAACTTTATGTTTGAGTTGTGTGTTGCAAAGAATAAGTAAATGTGTGAATCATTGTTGCCAGCCCACAGCTTAGGTTACACTTTCCAAAAGTGAAAAATACCCAATTTTAATGATAAAGAACATAAAAAAAATATATTTAAAAATAGCTCAAGTCTATCGGCTGTATTCATAATAACTATTGCAGTTCTATTAGAGGGGTATTTGAATGATATATATGGAATAATTGCCAAATAAACCCTTAATAAACCTACAATAATTATTATAAATACAGGCATGTGTTTTTTTTAACATAATTATGTTTAAATTTACAACAAAAACCCCCAGTTCATAAAACGTTTGCACAACAAATAATACAAGTTCTTATGTATGCCCAATTTTTAGTGTTAGTAAAAAAAACTTTTTAATTTAGCCAAAGGTGGCAACAATGGTGTGTATGAAGTTATGTGAGTGTGAGGAACTTCAACTTGTGTTGTTTAAGTCATAAATTCTTCATTTTATGAATAACATTGACGAAGAGCAGACGTTAATTTTAAAATGGAATGTAATTGCGTAATTGAGAGTTTATTAAACAAACCCTTTTCGCAATTAAAAACTGAAGAAAAATCCAATTTTATTTCAAAAGGTAGACCAACACCACCTTTGCCAAATCTCACTTGCACAGTTAATTCAAAAAACCGGACTTTTACTAGGCACTTTTTTGTGTCTAGTTATAAAGAAAAATCTTGGCTATGCGGTTGTCCCGTTATAAATAAGTTATTTTGTTGGAACTGTTTGCTTTTTGCCAAAAATAGCGAAAAGGGTGTTTGGACTGCAGGTTATAATGACTTAAATCATTTAACATCGGCAATGACAAAACATCAAATGAGTCAAGCACATATTAATAACAGCATATCCTTAAAAACATTTGGAGATGTGCGCGTTGATTTTTTACTTGATGAACAAAAACGAATTTCAGTTTCAAGACATAATGAACAAGTTTCAGAAAACCGTCAAGTAATTCAACGACTTGTAGATACTGTATGCTTTTTAGGTACACAAGAGCTAGCTTTTAGAGCCAACGATGAAACTGAGAAATCAGAAAATAGAGGGAATTATATTGAATTACTGCACCTAATTGCCAAATATGACAGCAAACTAGATCGTCATTTATCTTCATCACAATATTTCAAGGGCACTTCTAACCACATTCAGAATGACTTGATTAATGCAATTGGTACTGTAGTTTTAAATAATATTGATATAGAGATTAACAAAGCTACGTTTGTTTCTGCAATGTTAGATGAAACAACAGATATAAATAAAAAGTCCCAATTGTCGTTCGTTTTTAGATACGTTGATTGCAAAGGTATTGTGAGGGAGAGATTTTATAAGTATTTGGATGTAAGTGATGGTCGTACAGCCAAAGCCATTTCTGAAAAGCTTATTGACTTAATAAAAAGTAAGAATTGGGGAGCAAAACTAATAGCTCAGACTTACGATGGTGCACCTGTTATGTCAAGTGATTTAAATGGTACTCAGGCTAAGGTTAGAGAGGTGTTCCCAAGTGCTATGTTTATACACTGCAATGCACATGTTTTAAATCTAGTCCTTTCACAATCAGTAAGCTATATTCAAGAAGTGAACATATTTTTTACCACTTTGAACGGATTGTCAGCATATTTCTCCCACTCAACTAAGAGATCTCAATTTTTTGATCAGGTTCTAAAACGGAGACTTCCTACTATTGCTACCACGAGATGGAATTATTCATCTCGACTTGTTAATATAGTTTTTGCATACCGTCTTGATCTCATATTATTATTTGAGGAGATAATAGATGATCCAGACACTTGGGGCGCGGATGCGATTCAAGCTAGAGGATTTCTTCAGTTTTTAAGCACTTTCAACACAGTTTTCATGTTGGAAACGTTTCATGACATATTTGCATCTACTGACATTCTATTTAATATTCTTCAAACGAAATCATTAGATATTCAATATTGTTTTGAACACATAAAAATAACTAAAGAAAAAATATTGGAGTACAAGTCAAAGTTTGATGACCTTTTTAGTCGGACAAAAAGCTGTGCTTGTGCAATTTTCAAGCGGGGTGAAAGTTCAGATGGTTTCCAATTACGATACAAGTCCTTATTTAATAAAGTAATTGATACTTTATTCACTCAAATGGATACCAGGTTTAGATCTTTTGAAAATATGAAATTTATGGAGCTATTAAATTCAAAGAGATATATTGATTACCAAAGTGCATTTCCCCATGAAGCTTTCGAAAGTCTTCAGAAATCCTACGGATTGTTTTTTGATTTTATTAAACTCAAAAATGAATTAGTTGTATATTATTCGCATTTACAGTTCCGTGAAATATTTATTAAAGATATTCCTGGAACCTTAATATATTTAGATTTAAGAGACACCTTTTCTGAAATTTTCAATTTGAGCACATTAATACTAACAATTCCTGCATCAACCAGTTCCGTAGAAAGATCCTTTTCCGCTCTTAAAAGAATTAAGACTTATTCACGAAACCAAATGCATGAAGAAAGATTGTCTGAATTGGCAATTATTTCAATTGAAAAACAATTTCTTAAAAGCCTAAAAACAAAAAATTCTTTTTATGATGAAGTAATCGAAACTTTTGTAAAAAAAACTCGGCGTATTGAACTTACATATAAGTAAAAATATTATAAAAAAAAAATAAAACCCAAAAAAATAAATAAAAATAAATTAATGTGCTGTTTCTACAAGCCAATTGAGTGATTGTCTTGGACGATTTATGTGTATTTTGTTTGTGTTACAATAACAAAATACACATAAATTGTCTAAGACAATTACTCAATTGGCTTGTAGAAACAGCACATAAATTAAAAAAAATATATAAAAAATCAAAAAAACTTAAAACAAAAAAAAATACAAAAAACAAAAAAACTCAAAACAAAAAAATATTAATTAAATAAAATGGGACCTTTGTCTATCACGTCCTTGTCGTGGTCCTGGAAAAACCGAGTATAGACGTTATATAAAAGTTCAAAAGTAGGAGAGAACACCTTGACAAAAACCTCACGGCACGTCACTGGGACTAGTCCATACACGCATGTATGGACTAGTCCTGTTTTCTGCAGGGATAGTATGAAATATTGTAAGCCGGTAAACTGGATTAATCGCCCAGGTGATCATGATGCAACCTGTTCTTATGCATGCGTTAATTACCCAAATAGACGTGATGAGAAAAACAAAATTTATAAAGCAACTTTAACAGTCACACTTCCAGTGCTTGCACCTGAAAATTTTGTATTCCCAAGGCCGCAAACTCCAGATCGTAGGACAAAATTTACAGAAATGACTACAGTAAGTGGTGTTACTAATCGAGATCGATTTAATACCGACTATGAGCCCCAACAGGAAAGAGATGGACCAAAACTAATAACTAATAAAAAATCAAATGGAAAAACGGTACAAAGGCAAAAAATTCGACGCATTGCTTGCAGAGGTAATATCAATTTCATTATTGCATGGTTTGCATTATTTTTGATTTCTTTTCTAATTCATTTCAGGTATGTTGGTGGAGTCACAAGATAACCTTTTATGATGTTAATAAGTTATGTTAAAAAGAAAAAGCTAATGATGGAAGACATTCTGGAAGCAAAGTGCCTGTGGACACCGTAAGTTCTGAATCAGAGTCAGATTCGGACGACGATTTAGATCCTCAACTTAAGAGAGCGCGATTTGCAAGTCCAGGGCCATCAACTTTATAAAAATAATACGAATATTTTTTTATTATTTTTTTGTAATAAACAGCACAGTATCTCAATGTTGAAGAAAATAAAAAACAAATGGAATTCAAAAATTTTCGTAAAATTTTGAACTTTTGCGGCTACCTAAGCGCTACCTAAACGGTGTTAAGAATCATTCCTAGGAAGTTTATATGTTCTAAAAAGTTGTTTACTGAGATGTAAGGTAAATTTTTGTAGTTGACTGTTTCCTTAAATTTTGAACGGTTTGCTATCTATGGACCTGAACTGGGGGAAAAAGATAAAAAAAAAATTGAATTTTTTAAAGTTTTTTGCGATTTTGATTTAAAATTATTGTTTTTTCAATTTTTTATGTTCATAATTTTCGTTCTTTAAAACAAGGGCTACAACTTTGCCTCAAATATAAAATTAAAATTCCGAACGGTTTGCAAGATATAAGCCTTAGAAAATTATCACTTTTGGCAAAAATGACACCAAGGCCCCAAATCTTTGGGGGCCCATTAAAAAAAAAAGTGCATGACTTTGGGCAAAACTGGGAGACACGGGTCTTTTCTTTTTTGGTCTTCTTTCACGTAGTGATGTCCGTATTTGGTTATTTTTTTTCGTGCTGCACTGTGTTATGCAATTTGATTTGTTATTTAAGGATGAGTAAATTTTAAAAGGTATTTCTTTTTCTATTCAATAGTTTGGCTCCTGGCAGGATCGCCAATTTAGTATTTTTATAAATTCAAACAAATCTTATTTTATTTTATATCAATATATCTATTTTTCCAAGTTCAAAAATTTTATTAGTTATTCAATAAACTTCTTATCAAAAGTTTTAACAAAACTAACTCGAATTGTATAAAAAATATTTTGATATATTTATAGGGTTTGTTGTTGGTTAAGTTTGTCTATATGCATTTCATTGGTTCTTACACCAAATCATCAGTAGACTTCAACCACCCAAATTCTTAAAAAACTCATGAATATTTTCTGTCTTTATATAATAACCTCATTAAACAAAATGAGAATTACTATAAGAAAACCAAAACGTTCAAGTTTTTTTAAGAATCCAACAAACCATTATTCGCTATTCGCTTGTTTTGATTTTCTTTTTCCCCTTACATTTGAATAACCATTGGTTATTACTAAATGTATTAAGGGGCAACCGAAAACAAAACCTTGTTGTTAAACAACACAATTTTTACAATATTATTTAGGATTTAATCCCAATTTTCTTGTTAATTTATAGGGTTTGTTGTTGGTTAAGTTTGTCTATATGCATTTCATTGGTTCTTACACCAAATCATCAGTAGACTTCAACCACCCTAATTCTTAAAAAACATTTAGTAATAACCAATGGTTATTCAAATGTAAGGGGAAAAAGAAAATCAAAACAAGCGAATAGCGAATAATGGTTTGTTGGATTCTTAAAAAAACTTGAACGTTTTGGTTTTCTTATAGTAATTCTCATTTTGTTTAATGAGGTTATTATATAAAGACAGAAAATATTCATGAGTTTTTTAAGAATTTGGGTGGTTGAAGTCTACTGATGATTTGGTGTAAGAACCAATGAAATGCATATAGACAAACTTAACCAACAACAAACCCTATAAATTAACAAGAAAATTGGGATTAAATCCTAAATAATATTGTAAAAATTGTGTTGTTTAACAACAAGGTTTTGTTTTCGGTTGCCCCTTAATACATTTAGTAATAACCAATGGTTATTCAAATGTAAGGGGAAAAAGAAAATCAAAACAAGCGAATAGCGAATAATGGTTTGTTGGATTCTTAAAAAAATTTGAACGTTTTGGTTTTCTTATAGTAATTCTCATTTTGTTTAATGAGGTTATTATATAAAGACAGAAAATATTCATGAGTTTTTTAAGAATTTGGGTGGTTGAAGTCTACTGATGATTTGGTGTAAGAACCAATGAAATGTATATAGACAAACTTAACCAACAACAAACCCTATAAATTAACAAGAAAATTGGGATTAAATCCTAAATAAAATTTTAAAAATTGTGTTGTTTAACAACAAGGTTTTATTTTCGGTTGCCCCTTAATACATTTAGTAATAACCAATGGTTATTCAAATGTAAGGGGAAAAAGAAAATCAAAACAAGCGAATAGCGAATAATGGTTTGTTGGATTCTTAAAAAAACTTGAACGTTTTGGTTTTCTTATAGTAATTCTCATTTTGTTTAATGAGGTTATTATATAAAGACAGAAAATATTCATGAGTTTTTTAGGAATTTGGGTGGTTGAAGTCTGCTGATGATTTGGTGTAAGAACCAATGAAATGCATATAGACAAACTTAACCAACAACAAACCCTATAAATTAACAAGAAAATTGGGATTAAATCCTAAATAATATTGTAAAAATTGTGTTGTTTAACAACAAGGTTTTGTTTTCGGTTGCCCCTTAATACATTTAGTAATAACCAATTGTTATTCAAATGTAAGGGGAAAAAGAAAATCAAAACAAGCGAATAGCGAATAATGGTTTGTTGGATTCTTAAAAAAACTTGAACGTTTTGTTTTCTTATAGTAATTATCATTTTGTTTAATGAGGTTGTTATATAAAGACAGAAAATATTCATGAGTTTTTTAAGAATTTGGGTGGTTGAAGTCTACTGATGATTTGGTGTAAGAACCAATAAAATGCATATAGACAAACTTAACCAACAACAAACCCTATAAATTAACAAGAAAATTGGGATTAAATCCTAAATAATATTGTAAAAATATTTTGATAACTACGAATTTTAACAAGTACAAAAACTATTAAAAATTTAATTTAAATAAGGACACTACAGCGGGTATAAAGAGAAATAAAAAAACAAATTGTAAAAATTGTGTTGTTTAACAACAAGGTTTTATTTTCGGTTGCCCCTTAATACATTTAGTAATAACCAATGGTTATTTATATGTAAGGGGAAAAAGAAAATCAAAACAAGCGAATAGCGAATAATGGTTTGTTGGATTCTTAAAAAAACTTGAACGTTTTGGTTTTCTTATAGTAATTCTCATTTTGTTTAATGAGGTTATTATATAAAGACAGAAAATATTCATGAGTTTTTTAGGAATTTGGGTGGTTGAAGTCTACTGATGATTTGGTGTAAGAACCAATGAAATGCATATAGACAAACTTAACCAACAACAAACCCTATAAATTAACAAGAAAATTGGGATTAAATCCTAAATAATATTGTAAAAATTGTGTTGTTTAACAACAAGGTTTTGTTTTCGGTTGCCCCTTAATACATTTAGTAATAACCAATGGTTATTCAAATGTAAGGGGAAAAAGAAAATCAAAACAAGCGAATAGCGAATAATGGTTTGTTGGATTCTTAAAAAAAACTTGAACGTTTTGTTTTCTTATAGTAATTATCATTTTGTTTAATGAGGTTGTTATATAAAGACAGAAAATATTCATGAGTTTTTTAAGAATTTGGGTGGTTGAAGTCTACTGATGATTTGGTGTAAGAACCAATGAAATGCATATAGACAAACTTAACCAACAACAAACCCTATAAATTAACAAGAAAATTGGGATTAAATCCTAAATAATATTGTAAAAATATTTTGATAACTACGAATTTTAACAAGTACAAAAACTATTAAAAATTTAATTTAAATAAGGACACTACAGCGG
Organism: Melanophora roralis; assembly: GCA_963583895.1. Taxonomy (NCBI): domain Eukaryota; kingdom Metazoa; phylum Arthropoda; class Insecta; order Diptera; family Rhinophoridae; genus Melanophora; species Melanophora roralis. The sequence goes on from OY757188.1 coordinate 50,515,702, forward strand.
GTATAAAGAGAAATAAAAAAACAAATCCTGAAAATTTGGTTATAAATGGTTAAAACGATCAGCTGAGCTAAAGAGTTCACCTTATTTGAATTCTCCTTGGCTTATCGCTAAGCTTAAATTTTAATTTTTAGCCGTGACTAATTTACTACCTGCAGACTTTTTCTTACCCTCTGCCTTGATAGTATGTGGGAGCTTTCGATACTTTACATGAGTAAAGGTGGTGTAGTAGCGTTGGTACTACAAATACATATACATACTACATATAGAATTTTTACGTTGGAAATCCGGGAAAACACCTAGACAGTGTGGCCATATTAGATTTTTTCGAGCTAAATTTAGCTTTCTTTTTCTTTATCTAGCCCGAAAAATTTACATTTAGCTTTAAACTTTTTTTAAGCTTTTTTTCGAAATTGAATTTAGCTCATTAGTAGTTTTTGGAGCTAGATAAAAGGATAAAAAGTTGTCGTACTCTATCTTTTAATTATACTAAAAGGTATCAAGCTCCACATTTTCTTCGAATTTACATCACAATTTTCGAACTATTGTTTTGTTTAATAATTTACTTCTAGCGACATTTAAAGAACGCTTAACAGCACAAAAATTCAATAAAAAAAAGATATAAGAAAGTATGGTATTACAAAAAAAAGTAAGAATTTGTTTGCCCAAAACAAATACATACTTTTAAATTCGGCAATTTTAAAGAAAAAAAATCCAAGCGCGAAACAAACAGTTTTCGAAGTTTTTAAGTTAAATTTTTAAATCTTTTAATATATTGCTCAAAAATGTATAAACACTTATGACTTTAGTCGAAACAAATTTCAATATCAATGTTTTTATTTAATAAGAATTTGAAAGTGTATTTCTGTCAAAAAATCAAATCAAAAACAGGACCAAAATTATTTTTTAAGAGAAATGCAGGGACAATGAAGCATCGCACAGTGGGGCCAAAAGCAAAAAAAATGGTAATAAATCTGTATCTTCGAAAGTACTTGTCCAATTATAAAATAATGTACATATAAACCGGTCGTAGAGGAGGACCCAAGGTTTTAGAAAATAAAATTTTGGACTACCCTGTATACACATACGTTGAGCTACAGGGTGCCAAAGTTGACCTCCTCGGGCTTGCAAAATATTTCTATGCTCATAACTTTTGCAAATATCAACCGATTTCAATAATTTTTGGATTTATTTGATGAAAATTAAAATCTGAAAAGAAAACATCACACTCTTTCTAGTTACCTGTTACAGTTAAAAAGATATTTGGGTTTGAAATTTAAAATTGTTGTTTTTGACCTTGACTTTATTTGGTTTTTTGCAAATGTTTGCAATTGCAGTTGTGCTAAAAATATTTTTAAAAATATTTTTGTATTTTCAAAAAAGTGTGTTAAGCCTAAATAAGAAAATTTATTTAATTATCTTTATTCGTCTAGCCGTGAAAAATATTCAAAGTCAAAATTTTCAAGGTGATTCCAAAATGGCATAATTTTGACAAAAATTGAGCACAATTAATTAACTTTTTTTGCAAATATTTGTAAAAATAATTATTTCTTTCTTAACGTTTTTGGAAAAAGCAGGCTTCAAAATATATTAGTAGTATATTTTTGAAAGGATTTAGACGTGCACCCTACGCCAGTCATTGGTCGAAAATAAGGATTTTTTCAATAAAATTTCAAATTTATTAGCCGAGAAAAAAAACGCAAGCCAGTTTTTGAAAAATTGGTTCAAAATTAAAATAACTTTTCTTTTGAGGTTTCAGTTTTAATTAAGTTATTCACCGCCCGCTCAAAAATGGGGTCACGAGGGTAAATGTTATTAATTAAGTCAAATTTTAAGATGCGTGTAATATAATAACTCAGAAAATAACTTAAAATTTACTTAATTCTTTTTGTTTTTTGTTTAAATAATAAAAAACATAATATTATTATTAAGTTTTAAAATCCAAAACGTTATCATAAATCAACAATATTTTATAAACCTTCAAATATAAAAATTTTCACAAAAAAACTGTAAATATAATATTTTGGAATTTTTTTAATCTGACCCCTTATTTTTTTTCTATAGGTAAAAAATATGATATGTATGCAAATCTCCATCTGTTTACCTTTGCAATGATATATAACATTTGTATGTTTTTAGTTATTTAATACTATATTAACTGCCCTTAAAACAGCTGTTTTGCGTCAAATTTGTTTAAAGTCCATTATTTTGTAGGGTGTGTGTATACATTAGCTATGGCATAGTGGTATATGAAAATTTTTGCAACGAGATTTTGAAGTGCTCCCGGCTTTTATTTTGTTAGACTTTGAAAAAAAAAATACATATGGCAAAAAATGGGGGAGTTTGGTTGTGGGTAAATGGCGTCTCATCGAGGTCAAAGTTCATCGTAAAAGCAAAAAAAATCATAAAATGTCCAATAACTGCCGTGGAGTCGCTCCTAGAGTAGTAGAATGTGAGATTGACACCCATTAAAATTTCCTCCCCAACATTTTTGTAGAACATACTTACACCCTATCCTTACTCCTCAGGGGGCTTGCCCGACAAAGGGTTAGTTTTTCATAAATTTTACCCCAACCGTCCTAACAAGTTTCGGAGCGCCTCTTGAGGATTCAAACGTGCGACAAACCCCGATTGATTTTTCCCCTTCGACATTATTGTAGAACATACTTACCTCCTATCTCTGCTCCTTAGGGTACTTCCCCTTCAAAAAAAGATATAGAAATTTGCCTTCTCCTTCTTACTACTTTCAGGGCTACTATAGAGGACTCAAATGTATAATCGACCATTGATTTTTCTCACCTACCTACCCTATCTGCTCCTTTGTTCGTTAGGATACTTCCCTTCAAATAATTTTTTTTTAAATTTGACTTCTTGCCTAACTACTTTTGGAGGAGTCAAAAGTATATACCAAACCTCTTTCTCTGCTCTTTAGGGTCCTATACAAACAAAATTTTATATCTTTAATTTTTTATTATTATTTGTGCCGCAACGAGGAAGAAAAAATATGATATGATATTTTGATGATATTTTTTACCTATAGAAAAAAAAGGGGTCAGATTAAAAAAATCCCAAAATATTATATTTTCAGTTTTTTTTGTGAAAATTTTTTATATTTAAAAGTTTATAAAATATTGTTGATTTATGATAACGTAATGGATTTTAAAACTTTATAATAATACTAGCTAAGCCCCGGTGTGCTTCGCTACACCAATCATAGTAAAATTATTAAAATATGTAAACAAAAGAATTTATATATTTTTTAATTTATTGGTTGCCCCACATAAGTTGCAATAAATAATAAGTCAGCCCTACTATTTACTTAGCACATAAAAATTGGAAATTTAACAGGCTTACAGTTTTGGAGATATTCAGAAAGCTTTAATAAGCAAAAATTATTTATAAACTTCTATATATAATCTTAGCCCCTTATTAACATATTAACATTTTTTGGTAACCTGACGAATGCAATTTAAATTTTGTTTCTACCTTCATTGGTTTTAAAGTAACTAAAAATGCCAAAAAGTACCAAAAGGTAATTTTAACCCCTTTATCCCATTTCGGACCAAAATGAAAAAAAAACTCCAGATACCTGTCTGTTTATTTCTTAAGGAAAACGCAAAACTTTCTAAATTTTGTTTCTACCTTATATACATCAAAAGATGGTAGGCTACAGGTTTTTCCTTTTTTGTCCCCTTTTTATCCCTTTACGGGCCCAATTTCTAAAAATTCGTATGTATTTAAACAAGCATGTATTTAGCTCTACGTGTTTGATCAGTATGGCTTTGAGTAATTTGGATAGGCAATTCATAACCAGACCTTCCCACACAAATGGGCGTAGTGCGGGCGTGGCAGCAAAGATTTCCAAAAAAAAGTTGCCAATTGTTTCTTCCAGACTTGAAGTAACTCGCTGTAAAAATTACAAAAAAATCAATCCACTGGTGTGGCCAGCTATAAATTACAAACATACATACATACATACATACATACATACATACATACATACATACGTACATACATACATACATACATACATACATACATACATACATACATACATACATACATACATACATACATACATACATTCATACATACATACATACATACATACATACATACATACATACATACATACATACATACATACATACATACATACATACATACATACATACATACATACATACATACATACATACATACATACATACATACATACATACATACAACCTTGCTTTATATAATATATGTAGATACAGGGATCACATTTCAAATATTTTTCAAAAGAAGTTCAAACTTCTCTTATATTGTTATATCCAAATTTTATTATGCTTTTGTGCAAATTTTTGTACCTCACCAAAGAAAAAGGTCTGAGACCCACCTCCAATTATACTGATCGACACAGAATCACTTCCTGAGTCGATTAAAAGCTGTCAGTCCATCCGTCCGGCTGGGAGTTAATGAATTCTTGTAAACAAAGTAGAGGCCGCATTTTTGTAGATATTTCGATGAAATTTGGAACAGATAAGTTTTTTGGCATAAGAAAAAAGCATATTGTTTGTGGTGATGATCAGTTAATTTTTTGACAGAGCTCCCATACAAATGTCCTCCCAAATAAAGCGTTTGTCTATCTTTATGCCACCCATTTTCGTACCGAAAATAAACATTATCGGTCTGTTTTTGAGCTTCATAAAAATTGCAACAATAGAAGAACCAGTATGAAAACTTACATTTTTGTGGGCGCTGCAACCCTCCATTTTTGTCCTTTACAATTTCAGAATTAGAGGCCTTCTATATGTGTGCCAATTTTAAAAAATCAGTGCAATAAAAGTACCAGCATAAAAAGTTTAACTTTTATGGGCGTGCCACCGCCCACTTTTTTACCTTCAAAATTTTAACTTTAAAAGCCGTTTACATGCGAACTAATTTCCAAAAATTGGTCTGGAAGAGAAATTTAAATTATGTTTCTATCATTGATTTTATAGTTACAAAAAGTACTAAAACATAATTTTAACCCTTAGGGTCTAATAATTAAAAAAGTATCTAAAAACGTACTCATATTTTTTAGGCCTGTTACACTTTATTTGAATAATGTTTCTATCTTTTTTGGTTTAAAAGTTACAAAAAACTCATTAAAAAATCAAAATATATTTTTAACCCTTTTTTCCCCCTTTAGGCCCATAACTAAAAAAAAAGTACGAAAAACGTAATCATATTTTTGTTAGACCTATCGAACGCAATTTGAAAAATTTTTCTATCTTTATTGGTTTAAAAGTAACAAAAAGTTCCAAAAAGTACCAAAATATAATTTTAACCCCTTTTTTCGGCCTTTCGGACCAAAATTAAAAAAAAACTTCAGATACCTGTCTGTTTATTTCTTAATGAAAACGCTAAACTTTTTAAATTTTGTTTCTATCTTATATGCATCAAGAGATAGTAGGTTACAGATTTTTCCCTTTTTGTCCCTTTTTTATCCCTTTACGGGCCCAATGTTTAAAAATTCATGTGCATTTAAACAAACGTGTAAAGCTTAACACGTGTTATAAATTTCATGTATTTAGCTCTACGCGTTTGATCAATATGGCCTTGGGTAATTTTGTTAGGCCATTCATAACCTAACCTTCCCACACAAATGGGCGTATTGTGGGCGTGGCAGCAATAGTTTTCAAAAAAAAGTAGCCTATTGTTCCATCCAGACTTGACATAACTACCTGTAAAAATTTCAAAAAAATCGGTCCACTGGTGTGGCCAGCTATAAAATTCAAACATACATACTTACATACATACATACATACATACATACATACATACATACATACATACATACATACATACATACATACATACATACATACACCCCTTCTTTATATAATAGATTATGTTATTTATTATTTAAAGAAAAGACAAAAATAATTAAGTAAACTTTAAGTTATTTTCTGAGCTATTATATTACACGCATCTTAAAATTTGCCTCTATTAATAACATTTACCCTCGTGACCCCATTTTTGAGCGGGCGGTGAATAACTTAATTAAAACTGAAACCTCAAAAGATAAGTTATTTTAATTTTGAACCAATTTTTCAAAAACTGGCTTGCGTTTTTTTTCTCGGCCAATAAATTTGAAATTTCGTTGAAAAAATCCTTATTTTTGACCAATGACTGGCGTGGGGTGCACGTCTAAATATACTATATACTAATATATTTTGAAGCCTGCTTTTTCCAAGAACGTTAAGAAAGAAATAATTATTTTTACAAATATTTGCAAAAAAAGTTAATCAATTGTGCTCAATTTTTGTCAAAATTGTGCCATTTTTGGAATCACCTTGAAAATTTTGACTTTGAATATTTTTCACGGCTAGACGAATAAAGATAATTAAATAAATTGTAGGCTTAACACACTTTTTAAAAATACAAAAATATTTTTAAAAATATTTTTAGCACAACTGCAATTGCAGACATTTGCAAAAAATCAAATAAAGTCAAGGTCGAAAACAACAATTTTAAATTTCAAACCCAAATATCTTTTAAACTGTCACAGGTATGTTTTCTTTTCAGATTTTTATTTTCATCAAATAAATCCGAAAATCATTGAAATCGGTTGATATTTGCAAAAGTTATGAGCATAGAAATGTTTTGCAAGCCCGAGGAGGTCAACTTTGGCACCCTGTAGCTCAACGTATGTATATACAGAGTAGTCCAAAATTTTATTTTAAAACCTTGGGTCCTCCTCTACGACTGCTTTATACATTATTTTATAATTGGACAAATACTTTCGAAGATACAGATTTATTAACATTTTTTTTGCGTTTGGCCCCACTGTGCATCGTAGAAAAGCTCACCATATTGATAGTTTTAAACTATATTTGTTGAAAATCAAATTCTTTGTAAATTTTGTTTTTTTTTTTAGCAGGACGGTAATTTTTTTAATTTTAATAAAAACGGTTAATAAAGATAATTATTATTTTAATAGATAGGTTTAAAAAAATAATATTTTTTATTTTTTGATTTTTATTTTTTCATTTTAACAGTCATTGGTTTTAAATACTTACTGAGGCACACATGTACGAATAAAAATACTTTTAAAATGTTTTCTTACAATGTAATTTTTTACATTAAAGATTATCTTTTTTTTTTTTTTGTTTTCTTGGACAAAATTAACATGAAGACATTTTTCATGATATATGTAACTTGAATGAAATCTTTTGATTTAAAATGAACTGTGTAGAAAAGTAGTTTCTTCATACATTTTCTTTGTGTCAACGAACAAAAATTTCATTGAAGGAATAATTAACAAATTGCATAGTGTAAATATAATCTTAAAATTTAGATTTTTTGTTGTTTTTATGTGTTTGTATTTATAAAAAAAATATTAATTAAATTTAATTCAGTAACAAGTTTTGAGGGTTTTATATTTATTACTTTAATTGATCAATTTATTTTTGCAATGATGTGGATACTTTTTTCTATTTTCGGCAACGACTTGCAGTAGAAATATTTTTTCTTCCTCGTTGCGGCACAAATAATAATAAAAAATGAAAGATATAAAATGTTGTTTGTATAGGACCCTAAAGAGCAGAGAAAGAGGTTTGGTATATACTTTTGACTCCTCCAAAAGTAGTTAGGGAAGAAGTCAAATTTTTTTGAAGGGGAAGTACCCTAAGGAGCAGAGATAGGAGGTTAGTATGTTCTAAAATAATGTCGAAGGGGAAAAATCAATGGGGGTTTTTCGTACCTTTGAATCCTCAAGAGGCGCTCCAAAACTTGTTAGGACGTTTGGGGTAAAATTTATGAAAAACTAACCCTTTGTAAGGCAAGCCCCCTAAGGAGTGAAGATAGGGTGTAAGTATGTTCTACAAAAATGTTGAAGAGGAAATTTTAATGGGGGTCAATCTTACATTCTACTACTCTAGGAGCGACTCCGCGGCAGTTATTGGACATTTTTTGATTTTTTTTGCTTCTACGATGAACTTTGACCTCGATGAGGCGCCATTTACCCACAACTAAACTCCCCCATTTTTTGCCATATGTATATTTTTTCTAAGTCTAACAAAATAAAAGCCGGGAGCACTTCAAAATCTCGTTGCAAAAATGTTCATATATCACTGTGCCATAGCTAATGTATATACACACCCTACAAAATAATGAACTTTCTACAAATTTTACGCAAGATAGCTGTTTTAAGGGCAGTTAATATAGTATTAAATAACTAATAATATACAAATGTTATATATCATTGAAAAGGTAAACAGATGGAGATTTGCATACATATCATATTTTTTACCTATAGAAAAAAAAGGGGTCAGATTAAAAAAATTCCAAAATATTATATTTTCAGTTTTTTTTGTGAAAATTTTTTATATTTAAAAGTTTATAAAATATTGTTGATTTATGATAACGTAATGGATTTTAAAACTTTATAATAATACTAGCTAAGCCCCGGTGTGCTTCGCTACACCAATCATAGTAAAATTATTAAAATATGTAAACAAAAGAATTTATATATTTTTTAATTTATTGGTTGCCCCACATAAGTTGCAATAAATAATAAGTCAGCCCTACTATTTACTTAGCACATAAAAATTGGAAATTTAACAGGCTTACAGTTTTGGAGATATTCAGAAAGCTTTAATAAGCAAAAATTATTTATAAACTTCTATATATAATCTTAGCCCCTTATTAACATATTAACATTTTTTGGTAACCTGACGAATGCAATTTAAATTTTGTTTCTACCTTCATTGGTTTTAAAGTAACTAAAAATACCAAAAAGTACCAAAAGGTAATTTTAACCCCTTTATCCCATTTCGGACCAAAATGAAAAAAAAAACTCCAGATACCTGTCTGTTTATTTCTTAAGGAAAACGCAAAACTTTCTAAATTTTGTTTCTACCTTATATACATCAAAAGATGGTAGGCTACAGGTTTTTCCTTTTTTGTCCCCTTTTTATCCCTTTACGGGCCCAATTTCTAAAAATTCGTATGTATTTAAACAAGCATGTATTTAGCTCTACGTGTTTGATCAGTATGGCTTTGAGTAATTTGGATAGGCAATTCATAACCAGACCTTCCCACACAAATGGGCGTAGTGCGGGCGTGGCAGCAAAGATTTCCAAAAAAAAGTTGCCAATTGTTTCTTCCAGACTTGAAGTAACTCGCTGTAAAAATTACAAAAAAATCAATCCACTGGTGTGGCCAGCTATAAATTACAAACATACATACATACATACATACATACATACATACATACATACATACATACATACATACATACATACATACATACATACATACATACATACATACATACATACATACATACATACATACATACAACCTTGCTTTATATAATATATGTAGATACAGGGATCACATTTCAAATATTTTTCAAAAGAAGTTCAAACTTCTCTTATATTGTTATATCCAAATTTTATTATGCTTTTGTGCAAATTTTTGTACCTCACCAAAGAAAAAGGTCTGAGACCCACCTCCAATTATACTGATCGACACAGAATCACTTCCTGAGTCAATTAAAAGCTGTCAGTCCATCCGTCCGGCTGGGAGTTAATGTATTCTTGTAAACAAAGTAGAGGCCGCATTTTTGTAGATATTTCGATGAAATTTGGAACAGATAAGTTTTTTGGCATAAGAAAAAAGCATATTGTTTGTGGTGATGATCAGTTAATTTTTTGACAGAGCTCCCATACAAATGTCCTCCCAAATAAAGCGTTTGTCTATCTTTATGCCACCCATTTTCGTACCGAAAATAAACATTATCGGTCTGTTTTTGAGCTTCATAAAAATTGCAACAATAGAAGAACCAGTATGAAAACTTACATTTTTGTGGGCGCTGCAACCCTCCATTTTTGTCCTTTAGAATTTCAGAATTAGAGGCCTTCTATATGTGTGCCAATTTTAAAAAATCAGTGCAATAAAAGTACCAGCATAAAAAGTTTAACTTTTATGGGCGTGCCACCGCCCACTTTTTTACCTTCAAAATTTTAACTTTAAAAGCCGTTTACGTGCGAACTAATTTCCAAAAATTGGTCTGGAAGATAAATTTAAATTATGTTTCTATCATTGATTTTATAGTTACAAAAAGTACTAAAACATAATTTTAACCCTTAGGGTCTAATAATTAAAAAAGTATCTAAAAACGTACTCATATTTTTTAGGCCTGTTACACTTAATTTGAATAATGTTTCTATCTTTTTTGGTTTAAAAGTTACAAAAAACTCATTAAAAAATCAAAATATATTTTTAACCCTTTTTTCCCCCTTTGGGCCCATAACTAAAAAAAAAGTACGAAAAACGTAATCATATTTTTGTTAGACCTATCGAACGCAATTTGAAAAATTTTTCTATCTTTATTGGTTTAAAAGTAACAAAAAGTTCCAAAAAGTACCAAAATATAATTTTAACCCCTTTTTTCGGCCTTTCGAACCAAAATTAAAAAAAAAACTTCAGATACCTGTGTGTTTATTTCTTAATGAAAACGCTAAACTTTTTAAATTTTGTTTCTATCTTATATGCATCAAGAGATAGTAGGTTACAGATTTTTCCCTTTTTGTCCCTTTTTTATCCCTTTACGGGCCCAATGTTTAAAAATTCATGTGCATTTAAACAAACGTGTAAAGCTTAACACGTGTTATAAATTTCATGTATTTAGCTCTACGCGTTTGATCAATATGGCCTTGGGTAATTTTGTTAGGCCATTCATAACCTAACCTTCCCACACAAATGGGCGTATTGTGGGCGTGGCAGCAATAGTTTTCAAAAAAAAGTAGCCTATTGTTCCATCCAGACTTGACATAACTACCTGTAAAAATTTAAAAAAATCGGTCCACTGGTGTGGCCAGCTATAGAATTCAAACATACATACTTACATACATACATACATACACCCCTTCTTTATATAATAGATTATGTTATTTATTATTTAAAGAAAAGACAAAAATAATTAAGTAAACTTTAAGTTATTTTCTGAGCTATTATATTACACGCATCTTAAAATGTGCCTCTATTAATAACATTTACCCTCGTGACCCCATTTTTGAGCGGGCGGTGAATAACTTAATTAAAACTGAAACCTCAAAAGATAAGTTATTTTAATTTTGAACCAATTTTTCAAAAACTGGCTTGCGTTTTTTTTTCTCGGCCAATAAATTTGAAATTTCGTTGAAAAAATCCTTATTTTTGACCAATGACTGGCGTGGGGTGCACGTCTAAATATACTATATACTAATATATATTGAAGCCTGCTTTTTCCAAAAACGTTAAGAAAGAAATAATTATTTTTACAAATATTTGCAAAAAAAGTTAATCAATTGTGCTCAATTTTTGTCAAAATTATGCCATTTTTGGAATCACCTTGAAAGTTTTGACTTTGAATATTTTTCACGGCTGGACGAATAAAGATATTTAAATAAATTGTAGGCTTAACACACTTTTTAAAAATACAACAATATTTTTAAAAATATTTTTAGCACAACTGCAATTGCAGACATTTGCAAAAAATCAAATAAAGTCTAGGTCGAAAACAACAATTTTAAATTTCAAACCCAAATATCTTTTAAACTGTAACAGGTATGTTTTCTTTTCAGATTTTTATTTTCATCAAATAAATCTAAAAATCATTGAAATCGGTTGATATTTGCAAAAGTTATGAGCATAGAAATGTTTTGCAAGCCCGAGGAGGTCAACTTTGGCACCCTGTAGCTCAACGTATGTATATACAGGGTAGTCCAAAATTTTATTTTCTAAAACCTTGGGTCCTCCTCTACGACTGCTTTATACATTATTTTATAATTGGACAAATACTTTCGAAGATACCGATTTATTAAAATTTTTTTTGTGCTTAGCCCCACTGTGCATCGTAGAAAAGCTCACCATATTGATAGTTTTGAACTATATTTGTTGAAAATCAAATTCTTTGTAAATTTTGTTTTTTTTAGCAGGACGGTAATTTTTTTAATTTTAATAAAAACGGTTAATAAAGATAATTATTATTTTTATAGATATGTTTAAAAAAATAATATTTTTTATTTTTTGATTTTTATTTTTTCATTTTAACAGTCATTGGTTTTAAATACTTACTGAGGCACACATGTACGAATAAAAATACTTTTAAAATGTTTTCTTACAATGTAATTTTTTACATTAAAGATTATCTTTTTTTTTTTTTGTTTTCTTGGACAAAATTAACATGAAGACATTTTTCATGATATATGTAACTTGAATGAAATCTTTTGATTTAAAACGAACTGTGTAGAAAAGTAGTTTCTTCATACATTTTCTTTGTGTCAACGAACAAAAATTTCATTGAAGGAATAATTAACAAATTGCATAGTGTAAATATAATCTTAAAATTTAGATTTTTTGTTGTTTTTATGTGTTTGTATTTATAAAAAAAATATTAATTAAATGACTAAATTTTGCTGGGTTTTGTAAAAAAGTTAACAAATTTGTGAGTATTTATATATGTATGTATAAAAACAACAAATTTTTGTTTTTTTTTTAAATATATGTATATTATACTCACAAACTAATTTTTTTTAACAAAACAGGTAGTAAATTAACACCTGCTCCTAAAAACTTTTTTAAAAAGTTCTTGTATATGCATATGTATATGGATACATATTATTTTTCTTCTTACTTAAGGTATGGGTCTACCAAGTTTTTGAAAATAAAATCAAAATTGCAATTTTATTTATTGTTGAACTGTTTTTAATACAAATGTTTGCTTTTTAATTTGGCTTAAGTTCATATAATTTCATTTTTATTAGAAGAAATTAATATTTTCGGTTAATGTTGAAAGAAAATTTTATTTGTAAAAATAGCAGGTTTTTCTACCGATACTAGCCGAGTAGAATGCATTTTCGAAAGCAGCTACGCAATTTCATCATCAGCACTCTTTGAACGTTAGTAGTGTCTTTTGGTTGTAAAAATCACCTATTTAACTTACATGTAACAGAGAGAGGGATACGGTATGAGTGTTTTCCTTCTGTTTTATTTTGTAAGTTAGGACAAAGTTTACTTTTCATATACACTATGATTTTTTCCATTAAAAGTCTATTTGGCAACACTTAACTAACGGACAAGCATTAATCCATCTCTCAGATGGAATGAAACGCTTTTTATTATTGTATATCATACAATAGGGGGGTTAAATCTTTTTTATTTCTTTTTTTGTCAACGACAAATGAACTGAAAATTTTGCACCGTGCCATGCATGTGTGGTTTATATGCTATTTTATTTATTGTTGTTTTTATATGTTTCTATATTAATATAATAGAGAGGAAATGTATTTTTGTGTGTCTTGATTTTTCTCCGGAAGTACCTAACCTATTTGGATAATTTTTTCACCAAAGTTATTTTTTGCTTTCTGAACGGACATAGGCTAAAGTTTATTTTGTTGCCTTAAGTAAATTAAATAGACCTTAATTCAAATTAAATAGACTTGATGGTATATCTCGAGAACTATAATCGCTTTCTGCTTAAACTTTTGTAAAAGTTATTTAATAAAACATTTTTCTATTTGAGTCAAATATTTTAAGGATCGAAGCAGGGGAAGAGGTACCTCACATACAAAATATTTTTTTTAAGAGAGGGTGATACATTTAGTCTCAAAATTTTGTGCTAGCCTAAGTACTACTAAATGAACCTTATAATAGGATAAAACTAAGCAAAAGAGCAATTTACAAACATATACACGCATACGCTGTATGTGAATGCTTTTGCTTATCTACACTAATAGAACAAAGAAAATTTTTTTTTGTATGACTTGATTTTTCTCCGGAACTACCTAACATATTTGGAAGATTTTTTCACCAATGTTATTTTTTTTGCTTCCTGCACGGACATAGGCTATATTTTATTTTTTACACTAAACTGAACAAGTACCTCCAATACACATTAAATGAACTTGATGGTATATCTCGAGAACTATAATCGCTATCTGCTTAAAATTTTGTGAAAGTTATTTAATTAAACATTTTTCTATTTTAGACAACTTTTTTTTTTCTCGTATAATAATAAATAATAAATAAATAATAAGTCAGCCCTACTATTTACTTAGCACATAAAAATTGGAAATTTACCAGGCTTACAGTTTTGGAGATATTCAGAAAGCTTTAATAAGCAAAAATTATTTATAAACTTCTATATATAATCTTAGCCCCTTATTAACATATTAACATTTTTTGGTAACCTGACGAATGCAATTTAAATTTTGTTTCTACCTTCATTGGTTTTAAAGTAACTAAAAATACCAAAAAGTACCAAAAGGTAATATTAACCCCTTTATCCCATTTCGGACCAAAATGAAAAAAAAAACTCCAGATACCTGTCTGTTTATTTCTTAAGGAAAACGCAAAACTTTCTAAATTTTGTTTCTACCTTATATACATCAAAAGATGGTAGGCTACAGGTTTTTCCTTTTTTGTCCCCTTTTTATCCCTTTACGGGCCCAATTTCTAAAAATTCGTATGTATTTAAACAAGCATGTATTTAGCTCTACGTGTTTGATCAGTATGGCTTTGAGTAATTTGGATAGGCAATTCATAACCAGACCTTCCCACACAAATGGGCGTAGTGTGGGCGTGGCAGCAAAGATTTCCAAAAAAAAGTTGCCAATTGTTTCTTCCAGACTTGAAGTAACTCGCTGTAAAAATTACAAAAAAATCAATCCACTGGTGTGGCCAGCTATAAATTACAAACATACATACATATGTACATACATACATACATACATACATACATACATACATACATACATACATACATACATACATACATACATACATACATACATACATACATACATACATACATACATACATACATACATACATACATACATACATACATACATACATACATACATACAACCTTGCTTTATATAATATATGTAGATACAGGGATCACATTTCAAATATTTTTCAAAAGAAGTTCAAACTTCTCTTATATTGTTATAGTCAAATTTTATTATGATTTTGTGCAAATTTTTGTACCTCACCAAAGAAAAAGGTCTGAGACCCACCTCCAATTATACTGATCGACACAGAATCACTTCCTGAGTCAATTAAAAGCTGTCAGTCCATCCGTCCGGCTGGGAGTTAATGTATTCTTGTAAACAAAGTAGAGGCCGCATTTTTGTAGATATTTCGATGAAATTTGGAACAGATAAGTTTTTTGGCATAAGAAAAAAGCATATTGTTTGTGGTGATGATCAGTTAATTTTTTGACAGAGCTCCCATACAAATGTCCTCCCAAATAAAGCGTTTGTCTATCTTTATGCCACCCATTTTCGTACCGAAAATAAACATTATCGGTCTGTTTTTGAGCTTCATAAAAATTGCAACAATAGAAGAACCAGTATGAAAACTTACATTTTTGTGGGCGCTGCAACCCTCCATTTTTGTCCTTTAGAATTTCAGAATTAGAGGCCTTCTATATGTGTGCCAATTTTAAAAAATCAGTGCAATAAAAGTACCAGCATAAAAAGTTTAACTTTTATGGGCGTGCCACCGCCCACTTTTTTACCTTCAAAATTTTAACTTTAAAAGCCGTTTACGTGCGAACTAATTTCCAAAAATTGGTCTGGAAGATAAATTTAAATTATGTTTCTATCATTGATTTTATAGTTACAAAAAGTACTAAAACATAATTTTAACCCTTAGGGTCTAATAATTAAAAAAGTATCTAAAAACGTACTCATATTTTTTAGGCCTGTTACACTTAATTTGAATAATGTTTCTATCTTTTTTGGTTTAAAAGTTACAAAAAACTCATTAAAAAATCAAAATATATTTTTAACCCTTTTTTCCCCCTTTGGGCCCATAACTAAAAAAAAAGTACGAAAAACGTAATCATATTTTTGTTAGACCTATCGAACGCAATTTGAAAAATTTTTCTATCTTTATTGGTTTAAAAGTAACAAAAAGTTCCAAAAAGTACCAAAATATAATTTTAACCCCTTTTTTCGGCCTTTCGAACCAAAATTAAAAAAAAAACTTCAGATACCTGTGTGTTTATTTCTTAATGAAAACGCTAAACTTTTTAAATTTTGTTTCTATCTTATATGCATCAAGAGATAGTAGGTTACAGATTTTTCCCTTTTTGTCCCTTTTTTATCCCTTTACGGGCCCAATGTTTAAAAATTCATGTGCATTTAAACAAACGTGTAAAGCTTAACACGTGTTATAAATTTCATGTATTTAGCTCTACGCGTTTGATCAATATGGCCTTGGGTAATTTTGTTAGGCCATTCATAACCTAACCTTCCCACACAAATGGGCGTATTGTGGGCGTGGCAGCAATAGTTTTCAAAAAAAAGTAGCCTATTGTTCCATCCAGACTTGACATAACTACCTGTAAAAATTTAAAAAAATCGGTCCACTGGTGTGGCCAGCTATAAAATTCAAACATACATACTTACATACATACATACATACATACACCCCTTCTTTATATAATAGATTATGTTATTTATTATTTAAAGAAAAGACAAAAATAATTAAGTAAACTTTAAGTTATTTTCTGAGCTATTATATTACACGCATCTTAAAATTTGCCTCTATTAATAACATTTACCCTCAATAAATAAGACTATTTTTTTAAGCTTTAGGTCTATTTTTTCGTTTATTTTTTTTTTGCAAACTTTTTTCAATATTTCGCCACTCCGTTGTGTGGCATCATCAGGAGGTTATTTTAGTTAAATATTAAAGTTGTTATTTTGGTTTTAAAATTAGCTTTTGGCTTTTCGAATAACGATTATAATATTAACAAATTTTTAATATAAACTTCAAAATATTTTGTTAAAGAAAATTTACAAAAGTGTACTAAAACTAAAATATTCGAAAATTTAAAAAATGTGTTATTAAATGTGTTAATGGGTTAAGGCGACTCATATTAGGAAGTTTAATGATTTGGAGTTGATGCAAAAGAAAGAATTAGGGATCAGATTAAATAAAAATTGGTTTGTTAATAAAACAGATACGGATATTCCTACTGATGTACAGTGGACTCTTTCATTAGGGCATAAACACGCTTTGCCGGTTAGGAAGGAAGAATTACCGACTATGAGGTTAATAACTGAGGGAGAGGATTTAATACAGACCATACAGGAAAAGGAAGACCAGGAAATAGCAAGGACTAAGTTTACGACAATTTTAGATAGTCATATGAATAAGGTTAAACTAACGAACAGGGATAAATTTATTTTAAATAAGGTAGATGAAACAGATAGGTTTTTAAAGAAAAACAAAAATTTACTTATTTTAAAAGCAGATAAGGGAAACAGTACTGTTGCAATTAAAAAAGAAGACTATAATTTGAGAATGGACAATATTGTAGGTGATACGACACAGTACAGATTAGTAAATAAAGATCCGACAAGTAGATTGCAGAAGACAAATAATGATTTAGTTGGAGAACTTTTTAAGAAGGAAATTATTACAGTTAGGGAAAAAAACATATTAAAAACTAATGTAGCTACAGCACCCAGATTATATGGACTTCCGAAGATTCATAAGGAAAATTTCCCTTTGAGGCCAATTTGCTCGTATGTGAATTCTCCCTGTTATGGTATATGTAAATATATAGCAGACATTCTTAGAAAAATTACTGATCAGTCTAGGTATAATGTCAAGGACTCTTTGCAGTTTAGGAATAGGATAAAAGACAAACAAATACAGGACAATGAAAGGTTAGTTTCATTTGATGTAGTTTCTCTTTTCCCGAGTATTCCAGTGAATGTGGCTATGGATATCATAAGGGAAAAATGGGACAAAGTTAAGGAGTATACAAATATTGATAAGGACCTATTTTTAAGGATTTTAAAATTTTGCATTGAGGACAACAGATATTTTCAATATGATGGAAGGATATATATACAGGATAAGGGACTTCCTATGGGCTCTCCTGCTTCTCCGATAGTGGCAGATTTAGTTATGGAGGAATTATTGGATACTTGTATTGCGAAAATGACAATAGAACCAAGAATTATGACTAAGTATGTGGATGATTTATTTTGTATTGTTTCTGATTCCTCTAGTGAGTATATGTTAGACACTTTAAATAGTTTTCATCCAAGTATTAAGTTTACAATGGAAAAAGAAGACAATTCAAGACTTTCTTATTTAGATACGTTAATTATACGGAAAGGTAACGGCTTGAAAGTAGATTGGTATCAAAAACCAACGGCTTCTGGAAGGATAATTAACTATTATTCTAAGCATAGCAAACAAGTTATCACAAATACGGCAAGGAATTTGGTGAGAAGGGTTCTTACAATAAGTGACAACGAATTTCATAGGAAGAACAAGAGGATTATTTGGAATATTTTAAGGGATAACAGTTTCCCCAGGGGACTTATTTCTAAATTAATTAATCAATTTACAGACCAAAATGCAGATAGTCGGAATAATGAAAGGAGACCGAAGATTTATAAATCATTTACTTATGTACCAGGAGTGACAGAAAGGGTTAAAAGATCAAAAGTGTTTGACTGTGAGAAGTATAGCATGGCCTTTAAGACTTACAATACTTTAGGTAAATTATTTAGTAAAACAAAAGATAGAATACAAAAGTTGGATATGGCGAATATAGTCTATAAGATACCTTGCAAGGGAAATGATAGGGAGGAATGTAGGAAAGTATATGTAGGAACTACAAAAAATAAACTTAAAACAAGAATTGCTGGACATAAATCTGACCAGAGATATAGGGACACTAGTTCACAGAAAACAGCGTTATCTTCTCATTGTTCGGAATTTGATCACTACCCAGACTTTGAGAATGTTTCAATATTGGATAAAGAAAATAATTATAAACGTAGATATATGTTAGAAATGTTAAATATTATTAACGTTCCAAAAACACATAGAATTAATTTTAAAGCAGACACAGACAATGTTGCCCAGAATTACAGACATCTAATATGTAAAAAATAACAGAGATAGGATTTATATAAGCACATATATAATTTTGACTAATATGGTTTTTTAGGCATACATACATATGTATATGTTTTTTATTCATAAGTTAATTTAAAAAAAAAAAAAAAAAAAAAAAAAAAAAAAAATTACACTTTATTACACAAACTTCTGATACTAATCTTTTGTAACTACATTAATACATATTAAACATATTAAACATACAATGTTAAACTAATTTCTTTAAACATTTTTTAATACATGTATTATTGTTTTTTTGGTTTATGTGTATATTGGTTTTTTTGTATATAACACTTAATGTTATTTTTAGTAACACTAGCATTCTTACCATTACACTTTTATATTGGAACAGCTTAAATAATATACACACTAATATTAAAATTTTGTAACTATTGTACTAACTAGATTCTTCAAAACTCTTTTATGCATGTATTGTGGTTTTTTGTTTATTTTTGTATGTTGTTTCTCTGTATAACACTTAATAATATTATTACTTTTTTGGTAACACTATTATTCTTAATATTAGGATTTTGTATATTAGAAAAGATTGAAATTGACATTCACACTTATATTGGTATATGGATACATTTTTTAATAGTATAAATTTTGTAATAACACATTTTTTAAATTTTCGAATATTTTAGTTTTAGTACACTTTTGTAAATTTTCTTTAACAAAATATTTTGAAGTTTATATTAAAAATTTGTTAATATTATAATCGTTATTCGAAAAGCCAAAAGCTAATTTTAAAACCAAAATAACAACTTTAATATTTAACTAAAATAACCTCCTGATGATGCCACACAACGGAGTGGCGAAATATTGAAAAAAGTTTGCAAAAAAAAAATAAACGAAAAAATAGACCTAAAGCTTAAAAAAATAGTCTTATTTATTAACAATAAAAAGGTCAAAAAACTAGAAAAAATAGAATATTAAACATTTACCCTCGTGACCCCATTTTTGAGCGGGCGGTGAATAACTTAATTAAAACTGAAACCTCAAAAGGTAAGTTATTTTAATTTTGAACCAATTTTTCAAAAACTGGCTTGCGTTTTTTTTTCTCGGCCAATAAATTTGAAATTTCGTTGAAAAAATCCTTATTTTTGACCAATGACTGGCGTAGGGTGCACGTCTAAATATACTATATACTAATATATATTGAAGCCTGCTTTTTCCAAAAACGTTAAGAAAGAAATAATTATTTTTACAAATATTTGCAAAAAAAGTTAATCAATTGTGCTCAATTTTTGTCAAAATTATGCCATTTTTGGAATCACCTTGAAAGTTTTGACTTTGAATATTTTTCACGGCTAGACGAATAAAGATAATTAAATAAATTGTAGGCTTAACACACTTTTTAAAAATACAACAATATTTTTAAAATATTTTTAGCACAACTGCAATTGCAGACATTTGCAAAAAATCAAATAAAGTCTAGGTCGAAAACAACAATTTTAAATTTCAAACCCAAATATCTTTTAAACTGTAACAGGTATGTTTTCTTTTCAGATTTTTATTTTCATCAAATAAATCCAAAAATCATTGAAATCGGTTGATATTTGCAAAAGTTATGAGCATAGAAATGTTTTGCAAGCCCGAGGAGGTCAACTTTGGCACCCTGTAGCTCAACGTATGTATATACAGGGTAGTCCAAAATTTTATTTTCTAAAACCTTGGGTCCTCCTCTACGACTGCTTTATACATTATTTTATAATTGGACAAATACTTTCGAAGATACCGATTTATTAAAATTTTTTTTGTGTTTAGCCCCACTGTGCATCGTAGAAAAGCTCACCATATTGATAGTTTTGAACTATATTTGTTAAAAATCAAATTCTTTGTAAATTTTGTTTTTTTTAGCAGGACGGTAATTTTTTTAATTTTAATAAAAACGGTTAATAAAGATAATTATTATTTTTATAGATAGG
Source organism: Melanophora roralis (assembly GCA_963583895.1). NCBI lineage: Eukaryota > Metazoa > Arthropoda > Insecta > Diptera > Rhinophoridae > Melanophora > Melanophora roralis. Next base: position 50,536,581 of record OY757188.1, read on the forward strand.
TTTAAAAAAATAATATTTTTTATTTTTTGATTTTTATTTTTTCATTTTAACAGTCATTGGTTTTAAATACTTACTGAGGCACACATGTACGAATAAAAATACTTTTAAAATGTTTTCTTACAATGTAGTTTTTTACATTAAAGATTATCTTTTTTTTTGTTTTCTTGGACAAAATTAACATGAAGACATTTTTCATGATATATGTAACTTGAATGAAATCTTTTGATTTAAAACGAACTGTGTAGAAAAGTAGTTTCTTCATACATTTTCTTTGTGTCAACGAACAAAAATTTCATTGAAGGAATAATTAACAAATTGCATAGTGTAAATATAATCTTAAAATTTAGATTGATTGTTGTTTTTATGTGTTTGTATTTATAAAAAAAAAAATATTAATTAAATGACTAAATTTTGCTGGGTTTTGTAAAAAAGTTAACAAATTTGTGAGTATTTATATATGTATGTATAAAAACAACAAATTTTTGTTTTTTTTTAAATATATGTATATTATACTCACAAACTAATTTTTTTTTAACAAAACAGGTAGTAAATTAACACCTGCTCCTAAAAACTTTTTTAAAAAGTTCTTGTATATGCATATGTATATGGATACATATTATTTTTCTTCTTACTTAAGGTATGGGTCTACCAAGTTTTTGAAAATAAAATCAAAATTGCAATTTTATTTATTGTTGAACTGTTTTTAATACAAATGTTTGCTTTTTAATTTGGCTTAAGTTCATATAATTTCATTTTTATTAGAAGAAATTAATATTTTCGGTTAATGTTGAAAGAAAATTTTATTTGTAAAAATAGCAGGTTTTTCTACCGATACTAGCCGAGTAGAATGCATTTTCGAAAGCAGCTACGCAATTTCATCATCAGTACTCTTTGAACGTTAGTAGTGTCTTTTGGTTGTAAAAATCACCTATTTAACTTACATGTAACAGAGAGAGGGATACGGTATGAGTGTTTTCCTTCTGTTTTATTTTGTAAGTTAGGACAAAGTTTACTTTTCATATACACTATGATTTTTTCCATTAAAAGTCTATTTGGCAACACTTAACTAACGGACAAGCATTAATCCATCTCTCAGATGGAATGAAACGCTTTTTATTATTGTATATCATACAATAGGGGGGTTAAATCTTTTTTATTTCTTTTTTTGTCAACGACAAATGAACTGAAAATTTTGCACCGTGCCATGCATGTGTGGTTTATATGCTATTTTATTTATTGTTGTTTTTATATGTTTCTATATTAATATAATAGAGAGGAAATGTATTTTTGTGTGTCTTGATTTTTCTTCGGAAGTACCTAACCTATTTGGATAATTTTTTCACCAAAGTTATTTTTTGCTTTCTGAACGGACAAGGCTAAAGTTTATTTTTTCGCCTTAAGTAAATTAAATAGACCTTAATTCAAATTAAATAGACTTGATGGTATATCTCGAGAACTATAATCGCTTTCTGCTTAAACTTTTGTAAAAGTTATTTAATAAAACATTTTTCTATTTGAGTCAAATATTTTAAGGATCGAAGCAGGGGAAGAGGTACCTCACATACAAAATATTTTTTTTAAGAGAGGGTGATACATTTAGTCTCAAAATTTTGTGCTAGCCTAAGTACTACTAAATGAACCTTATAATAGGATAAAACTAAGCAAAAGAGCAATTTACAAACATATACACGCATACGCTGTATGTGAATGCTTTTGCTTATCTACACTAATAGAACAAAGAAAAATTTTTTTTGTATGACTTGATTTTTCTCCGGAACTACCTAACAGATTTTTTCACCAATGTTATTTTTTTTGCTTCCTGCACGGACATAGGCTATATTTTATTTTTTACACTAAACTGAACAAGTACCTCCAATACACATTAAATGAACTTGATGGTATATCTCGAGAACTATAATCGCTATCTGCTTAAAATTTTGTGAAAGTTATTTAATTAAACATTTTTCTATTTTAGACAACTTTTTTTTTTCTCATATTGTTATTATTGAATCTTTGCTAATGCGAACTAACAATAAGTATTTAAATCTTTAAACTAAGTAATTTATATTAGTCCAGTCAGTACCAGACCAAAATTTAAGTTCTCATAACAAAGTAAATTAATTTAAGCAGTTTCATCTAAGTTCAAAAGTGTTCCTTCTTTTCAGACGAGTGTGTCCACTATGTTGCAAGATGTTTCGAGCGAGCGGATTTGGGTGCGTTTCCAGCTTGTTTAAATACTTGTCCACGTTATTAAGGGTTTCGCAATTAGCTAGTGGAACTTGCAGACCTTTGTGGATGTTGCTGTTTTTAATATACCAAGGAGCACCAGTTATCATTCTTAGGATTTTGTTTTGACGACGTTGTATTTTTTCTATGTTAGAGGCGGAAGCAGTGCCCCATAATTGTATACCGTAGCACCATATTGGTTTCAAAATCGATTTGTAGAGTAGAAGTTTACAATCAAGACAAAGCACAGAGTTTCTGCCAATTAGCCAATGAAGTTGTGTAGCTTAAAGTTTCATTTGCGTCAACTTCGCATCTATATGTGACTTCCATGTAATGCGACGGTCCAAGTGAATGCCAAGGTATTTCGTCTCAAATCGTTAAGGCACCATATGGTTGTTAATAAGGATTGGAGAGCACGTTTCTTTGCGTAAAGTAAACGTTACGTGGGTACATTTTTGTTCATTCATTTTTATTCCCCATGATTTTGCCCATTTCTCTACTTGGGTTACTTGGGTCTTTATGAATACTGAGAAAAGCGGTATCGTCAGCAAATGTAGACGTGTGCGTAAAACTGTTTGTTGGCATGTCTGCCGTGTAAAGCAAGTAAAAAATTGGACCTAGGATACTTCCTTGAGTTACACCAGCCCCTTTTGGTTGGTAATAACTTATTTGGTTTCCCTCTTTGATTTTAAATTGTCGACCGGTTATGTACTTTTCTAGTAGGTTGAAAATATTAGCTGGAAGGTTTAGCTTTAGTTTGTTTAACAGGCCTTCGTGTCATACTTTATCGAAAGCTTGAGAGACATCTATAAAAAGCGCGGAGCAGTATTTTTTTTCCTCGAAAGTTTTTCTTATAGCCTGCACCAGTCTGTGAGTTTGTTCTGTTGTGCTATGTTCACCTTTAAAGCCAAATTGGTGATCTGGAATGCAGTTGTTTTCATTCAGGATGGGAGTAAGCTTGTTTTTAAGCAGCTTTTCAGACAGTTTTGACAAAGTTGGTAACAAACTTATAGGCCTATAAGACTCCACCTTCGAAGGATCTTTACCAGGCTTAGGAATCATCTTTACTAAGGCAACTTTCCATATTGGTGGAAAATGTTCAAGCCGTATTATGGCATTAAAAATAAAAAAAAAATATCTTTTTGCTGTAAAAGGTAGCTCAATAAGCATTTTGTTGCTTATTTTATCAATGCCAGGAGTTTTTTTATCATTAAGGTTAGCAATAGCTTCTACCACATCTGAATATCGGAAACGTATTTATATAGGACGTCTAGAAACAACAGGCGGTAATTCCTTCACGTCAGTGCATGTATTGGGAGTGAACACGTTTCTTAAATGGTTTGCGAGCAGATCGCAATAGAGAATAATTTGTTTGAGGAGCCGCGTCTAGACCTTCCAAATAATCTTTAATTGATGCAATTCTGCGTACCTCCAGCAAATTTTTTAAGCGATTTGTACACACTTTTAGCTTCGTTTTAAGTTGGGGCGATCAATGCTGTTGCCATTCTCTTCGCGCTCTCCTTTTTTCAGATAAAAGCTCTTCAACATCGACAAAAAGAAGCATGTTCAACGGCTTCTTTAATGTTTTCATTTAGGATACTCAGGCAATCATCGATTTCTTGGGGAGTTTTTAGTGGTATGTGTTCCGAGCAGTGAGAGCTGATATATTTTTTATATTTCAACCAATTTACTCTTTTAGATAAGAAAAAAATCACTAGTTGCTATTTGGTGAGGACTGCAAATAGTGATAATTGTGGGTGAGTGGTCAGTGGTTATAAATGGAACAAACTTTACACTTATGAATAATCGTACGAACTAAGTTCTTAAGCCCGAAAATTCCTGCCTGATTAGCCTAAGTATCAACGAAATCTCCCCATGAATCGAAATCTTGTGAATATATTTAACATACAGCTGGGTATAGGTGTCATTATAGGGTAACAACTTCGGGAAACGCTCCTCGTGCATCATGAGTATCCACATGATTCCAGCTATCAAGCCTAATTGTGTCCAAAATAAACAAAACTCGATGTGATACAAAAGTGGGCAATAGCACGGAGGTTTTGAAGCCAGGACAGTACGACAGTCGAACTAGTCCAGAAGAAAGCTTCCGACATAGTAAGATTCAGCTCCTTACGAAGTGAACTCACTATTTTTGCCAAAATAGTTGCACCGCAGAGGTTTAAACGGGGTGAAGTTTGCACTTTAATTGACGCTACTTTTGTTTTGGCAGCAATTTAACTTGTGAGAAAGTCAACAGATGGGGTTTGGAAGGGAATATTAATAGCGGCTTTTTTAGAAGCAGCACAAAACGAATGAGGTCGGACTTCGTATTCGGGAATAAAATTTACTCAACAGGGGATATTGCTGCTTCCGATATGGGGGTAATCAACAAAAAAGTCTGGCATCTATTTAACGTCATGGGTTTCAATCATTCATCCCAATCGGTTTTGTCATTTCGAATTTGCTGCATAATAATTTTAGCCACAATTACAACAGAACGCTTGGTGATGGCAGAGAAATCGGGCGTTAGAGCTGGCTTGAAGAAAAATGCATTAATGCTCGCATTCCAAAGTAAACCCAGAGTTATAGTGTTGCTAGCACCTAATAACTTTAAAAAACCTGTATCTAATAAGTCTTTGGGGGGTAAGTCCTCAATCAGCCTCCTGTCGTTAGCGGTCTATTTTCGCAATGAAAATCCTGCAGAATTCAAAACATGGGTGAATTCATCTTGATTTCAAACAGTTTCTTTGACAGTTTGTAAGCCAGCAAGAGCATCGTCAACATACATTTGAGTGCAAAATATCTCAGAAACGCTAGGGTGGTTCAATTTACAATCATCAACAAGTTGATGAAAAATTCGAGTCGTTAAATTAGCGGCACAGTTAACGCCAGAAGTTACTGTTTTCAACTCAAATCCTCAACATTTTAAAGGGGTCTCGACTATTTAAAAGTCGTTGAAACAAAGCTTAATCTGGTCTGATCAATATCTGCAAATACATCTTTTCTAAACAAAAATTTAAAAAGACGTCATCGTTAAACCAGAATAGTCAAATCAGACTGCAATGTTGGACCAGTATGCAAAACATTATTCAAACTAACTCCATTAGAGGATGCGTATGAAGCCCAGGTAGGGTTGTTAACCGTCCTGTTTTTTACGGACACATTCCTCATTTTTGGGCATCCATCCTCGAAAAAAATCGGCGTCCGGAAAAGTCCTACATTTTTTAGCAAACACTAATTTAGTTATTTCGCAAAATGCAACGGCTAAAATAATAATAATGGTATTTAAGTATTTGGAAACAATCTTTTTTTTATTATTCCGAAAAAACGTATCTTTTATTGTTAAAAAAAAGATGTCAGCCTCGTAAAAATTGTGTTTTAACTTTTTTTCATGTTTTTTTTCTTACTTACTTGAAGAATGTGTGTGCAATACTTAGTTATGTTATGTTTGTAAGATTTTGTTAAAAATAAAATAAATTTAAAATTAAAACAATTTCAACGTTATTTAGGATTGATCCAAACTTATTTTTTTTAATACGGGAAAAAGAAAATCAAAATAGTTGATAACGAAAAACGGTTTTTCGGGTTTTCAAAAAAGTTTATTAGGTTCATTCGCTTACTTTTCCAGTTAAGTCCAGTAACTTAGAAAGTACTAAATAATTTTACGAAATTTCTCTCACTTAATATTTTTGAAGTAAAAGGTACGCGAACGGAAAATTTTTACACAAAATTAACTACTCAAAACAGCTGATAGATTTAAATATAAAAATATATTGTTTAAATATTTTAAGCAAAAACAAGCTGATTTTTGTGAGTGGGGTTAACTTGGTTTTGGGGTTGGAGTCTACTACGATCACCACCACAAACAATGGGACTGCTCCCTTTGTGCAACGGTCCAGGTGAATGCCAAGGTATTTCGCCTCAAATCGTTGAGGCACCATATTGTTGTTTCTAAGGATTGGAGAGCACGTTTCTTTGCGTAAGGTAAACGTTACGTGGGTACATTTTTGCTCATTAATTTTTATTCCCCATAATTTTGCCCATTTCTCTGCTTGGGTTACGTGCAATTGGCACGAAGCCTCTTTAGGGTCTTTATAAATACTGAGAGAAGCGGTATCGTCAGCAAACGTAGAGGTGTGCGTAAAACTGTTTGTTGGCATATCTGCCGTGTAAAGCAAGTACAAAATTGGACCTAGGATACTCCCTTGAGGTACACCAGCCCCTATTGGTTGGTATCAACTTATTTGGTTTTCATGTTATGAAAAATATCTTAATAACGAAGAAATTTTTTAAAAGCGCATTAAAAAATTTAGCTTTATTTTTTGTTTTTAGCTCTTTTCATCTGGTTTCAAATGTTATTTAGCTTTAACTCTAGTTGAAAATCTGGTCACACTGCACCTAGACGTTAAAAAATAGAAACAAACACACAAAGAAACAACGTAAAGTATGCAACCTTTAATCTCTAGTTTTTGAAGCATGACAAAACAATCTGGTGATGAAATAACACCACCTTGTTTATTATTCCACTTTGTTATAAGTGCTGCCTTACATTATTTTAAGCGTTTGTTAAAATATGTTGTGTTTTTGCTTACAACAAAAATGTAAAATATATAAGATAAAATTTGCTTATAATCTATTTTAAATCATATGCCAAAATATTTCTTAATTTTTGCTAAATACAGACTTAAATATTTATGTATTTTAATGAAAAGTATATAGCTGAAATTGTAATCTTTAACGTAATATTTGACACGAAAAAAAGTATTGAAGCCGTAAACTCCCTTTTAACTTTTTAGTATGAAGGTATACAAAATGTAAGAGAATTTAATTTATTGAACTGTACACGTATTTATTTGAATTAAATTGTATTTTCTTTAGTGAAATAAACGTAAAATACACGTGAAATAAAAGTGACGAAGCCGTCTTATCGTAACAAGCACTATTGTTAATAAAACAATCACCGCCTGTTTGGTTTTTTTTCATTTAGGTATGTTTCTTTTGTCGCCGAAAATCTTTGTTGCTTGACATATTAAAAATTACATGTCTTTTCTAATAAAGACAAATGTAAGTAACATGAATAGACATATAATATAATATAATAATTTTTTAACATCAAACAAAATTTTATACGTAACTCTAATTGTATTCATTTAATATCTTCTTTCTTTGTAACAAAATAATGTTGCCAGTTTTAATAAAATTCAAAAATAACCCTGATGAAGTTGGAAAATAACCAACGAAACGTCGGAAAATATTGAAAATGAAAATATAGTCTTTTATTTACATTGGAGATACTTTTTAATGACCTTGAAAGCCTGTTATAAAGAACATACAATTAATTATCACAAAAATTATTTTTACTTTTAACCGATTTAGATGATTTTTTCAGCAGTGTTATTTTTTTTGCTTCGGACATAGGCTTTAGTTTATTTTTTTACCTTAAGTGGGCGTAGTACCTCCCATACACATTAAATAGACTTGATGGTATATCTCGAGAACTATAATCGCTATCTGCTTAAAATTTTGTGAAAGTTATTTAAATAAACATTTTTCTTCTTAAATCAAATATTTTTAGGATCGCAGCAGGGAAAAAGGTACCACCCATACAAAATTATTACTTTGTAAGCAGTGGGTGAAGCATTTAGTCTCAAAATTTTGGTGCAATAGCCTAAGTACTACTAAATGGAGCTTATAATGGTATAAAAATCATTCAAAGAACAATTTACAAACATACACACACACAATGTATGTGAATGCTTTTGCTTATCTATGCTAATATAATAAAGAGGAAAAGTTTTTTTGTTTGTCTTGATTTTTCTCCGGAACTACCTAGCCGATTTGGATGATTTTTTCAGCAATGTTATTTTTTTGCTTCCCGAACGGACATAGGCATAGTTTTTATTACCTTAAGTGGGCGAAGTACCTCCCATAGAAATAAAATGGACTTGATGGTATATCTAGAGAACTATAATCGCTATCTGCTTAAAATTTTGTGAAAGTTATTTAGATAAACCATTTTCTACTTGAGTCAAGTATTTTTAGGATCGAAGCAGGGGAGAGGTACCTCCCATACAAAATTATTATTTTTTAAGCAGTGGGTGACACATTCAGTCTCAAAATTTTGGTGCGATAGCCTAAGTACTACTAAATGGAGCTTATAATGGGATAAAAACCATTCAAGGAACAATTTACAAACATACACACTCGCTGTATGTGAATGCTTTTGCTTAATGGTATATCTCGAGAATTATAATTGCTATTTGCCTAAAATTTTGTGGAAGTTATTTGATTAAACATTTTTTTATTCGAGTCAAATATTTTTAGGATAGAAGCAGGAGAAGAGGTGCCTCCCATACAAAATAATTTTTTTTTTAAACAGAGGGGGATTTAGACTCAAAATTTTTGTGCAATAGCCTAAGTACTACTAAAGGTACCTTCAGACTATAATTCTGAGTAATAACACATGTCAAAAACCAAAATAAAATGAGAAAGTATAATAGTGTGAAGGCAATATGTTATAAATTGTCAAAAAATTCGTAGAGAAATTTGGCAGTAGAATGGCTCTCTTCATTTTTAGAAATTTTTCTAAACCATTATACTTCGCATTTTATTTGAGTTGCATACATACGTACACATAGAAGAACATAAAGAAAATCAGGCATTGGAAAACTAAAATAAAACAAATATATTGTGATTTACAAATGTCTAAAATAAAAATATTTTGCTAAAAATGTTCATTTCAACTTTTTCTGGCACACTTTGTAAGCCTAAATTAAATTATTTAATTTAAACCTATAGGAAATAAAATATGTACGTAGTTTTTAGAACAAGTGTTAAATTCGTTTATTTATTACTGCAATATTTGTACCTACAAAATTGTTTAGAAATTAATGTTTTTTCATTTAAAATTACTACATTTATAATAAAAACATAAGATATATTCACTATAACTAAAAACTTATAAACCCAATAATTAATTTATTATACTTACAAAACTAAATTTAAACTTTTCAAACTATATTTGAGTACTAAAATTAAGATGTCGCAGTATTAAAAACTATGTTAATACGCTTATGTGAACAACTCTAACATTTGTTTTCATTTACAGACATTTTAACATATTTAAAAAAAAAGAAAAAATTTGTGGGCACTTTTAGGACAAACAAAAATATTTAAAAAAAATAACATTTAAATTATAATATTTCTCACTTTATAGTCAAAAAATGCACAACTTAAATCAAAATAAAGCTTGAAAATAGTTTCATTTAAAAAAAGATGCCTCAGAATCGGTTAGCAATTATGCGGTTTACCTGTAAAATATTTTATTGTAAAATATTGTCTGTTTTCAAAGAATGTATTTAATAAGTTTGACAAGAAATTAAAAATATTATGGATGTATTCATGGTGGAACTACACCACGAATTCATGTATTTTATAAAAATCGGCAACATACTTATATACATACATGCATGCCATTTCTAGGCAAAGCTACTGCTGCTCCTATTAATAAATAGGCTTTTGACGCACAGAGAAATAAATTCATATACCGTTTCAAGAGCATTTTTAACTAATCAGGTGGTTTCCAATTAAATTATTTTAAGAAAATATTATTTTTTTATAATTTACTTTTAAAATACATACATATGTAGATACATATGTTTGCACTCAGCAAATTTTAGTTATACCTATAAGCTATTTTTCTTGAAATATTTTCTTTTCTTCGTAAATAATTGACCAGGTGGTATGTAGCAATTCAAAGAAAATTTTTGCATTTTAAATTTTATATGTGTGAAGTTTGACTATGCCCCGGTAATAAAAGAAAATATTTTAAGCGCGATTATTATAAATAAAAGTAACAGAGGCTAAAACTACCTTCTTCTACATCATATTTAGTTTTTTCAAACAACGAATTAAAATGATATTTTTTAAAAAAATAATGCCTGACAATGCCTTTAACAAACATAAAAAAATTTAATAATACAAATTTTATAGGGTTCTTACTTTACGGAATAATACTAATGAAAATAATTTCAATAAACAATCAGCTAATGTAAACGATTTTTGTGATTTTGGTTTTAGCAAAGCTAAATCTTATATAAAAAAGAACAATTTTTTTTTGTTAGTGACACCGCTTATAACTCAAGAACGGCTGGACCGATTTTAATGAAACTTGAAAAAAAGACATACCCGATATCTGGGAATGCGTTTTAGGCTAATTTGTTTTTGGAAATTCCGACTGGGCGTGGCACCTCCCATACAAATTGAACAGCTTTTTTCACATACCTCAATACCTATTATAGCTTAAATCTCCAAATTTGGTACAACTAAATTATTTATTGATGTGCATAATTGAGTTGTGTATGGGCGGAAACAAACAAATGGGCGTGGCACCTCCCATACAACGAAAATTGTTTTTTGTATATATTTCAACAACTGTAATAGCTGAAGTCTCCAAACTTCGTACGGATGTTTATAGTGCTAATATGCATAATTAAGCTATGTATGGGCGCAAAAAAATAAATAGGCGTGGCACCTCCCATACAACGAAAATAGTTTTTTTTTATATATTACAACAACTGTAATAGCTGAAGTCTCCAAACTTTGTACGGATGTTTATAGTACTAATATGCATAATTGAGCTTTGTATGGGCGGGAAAAAATAAATAGGCGTGGTACCTCTAATACAACGAAAATAGTTTTTTGTATATATTTCAACAACTGTAACAGCTGAAGTCTCCAAACTTCGTACGAATGTTTATAGTGCTAATATGCATAATTGAGCTTTGTATGGGTGGGAAGAAATAAATGGGCGTGGCACCTCCCATACAACGAAAATAGTTGTTTGTATATATATCAATTACTGTATTAGCTGAAGCCTCCAATCTTCGTACGGATGTTTATAGTGCTAATATGCATAATTCTGCTCTGTATGCATACAACTATATATATCTCAATAACAGTAACAGTTAAACTCTCAAAACTTTGTAAAGATGTTTTTAATGGTAATATGCATAATTCAGCTGTGTAAGGTTAAAGTCTCCAAATTTTGTTTAAGTGCTTACAATGCTGATGTTGACAGTTAAGCTGAGTTTGGACGTGAAGAAAATAATATACGTGGCACCTCCTTTACAAAAAAAAAAAATTTTTTACATATATATGTCAATAAATGTAACAGCTAAAATCTCCAAACTTATTATGGATATTTATTAGGCTAATATGCATAACTAAGATGAGTATAGGCAGGAAGTGAATTATGGGTGTGGAACCTCTAATAGCATGAAAATATTTATATGTGTATCTTATTAACTGTGACAGCCAAGGTCTCCAAACTTTTTGTTGTGGCACCTCCCGTACAATTGGATTTTTTTACATGTACTTCGAAAATTCTTATAGCTAGAGTCTCAAAATTGTCTATGGATGTTTATGTTTGCTAATATTCATAATTGAAGTGAGTATACTTAGGAGAAAAGGGAACAATGGGCATGGCACCTCTTATACAACAAAAATACTTCTTATTTAAGTCTCAAAAACTGTAAAGAAACTTCAAAAAACGTGTTCATATTTTCTTAAACCAGTTGAACGCAATTTAAATTATTAGTTTAAAAGTAACAGAAATAACCTAAAAATTACCAATAAAATGTTTATCCCTTTTTACCCCTTAGGATCAAAATTTTATATTTATATTTTTTCGTCGTCAGTTGCTCTCTTAATCTCGTAGTGTACGGACGTGTCTACGCGAGTGTATATTTGTAATAGGTGATATTTGTCATAAGTTACAAAAAAAAAAAATTGTTAATATACATACCTACAAGACATAAGTGAGAATCAAAAATAAAAACAAACAAAACAAAAAAACCAAACGGTTAATGAGTAACAGTAATCGTAGTGACAGTGGGCCTAATAGCCGAAATGCTTACATTGTGTTAAGCTCAGAAAGCGTTAGCAATGAAAACATTAGAGACCCTGAATATAATAGAAACTATTTAAGTGCAAAACCGAAAACAAATACAAATAATTTAAGTGCAAGTGTGCCTAACTTAAATAAATTTACTGAACAAGGGACAAATTTAGCCCAATCTCTGTTTAAAAATTATAAAAAAAATACCGAGGTGCCATCTTCATCGCGGTCTTCTTTATCAATTTCTGGTGTCGCACCAACATCTGCTAAAGGCGCTCCAGGCCCAATTTCAGCGTGTGCTTCTAAGATCCAGGTAGGGATGGACAGGTACGTAACAGTTCTTAAAAGGGGGAGAAGTCCGAAGTCGGCAGAAGTAAGTCAACCTGCAAAAATTCTAAAAGACGATGAAAGGCCAACCACATCGCAAAATCGCTTTGCCATTCTGCAAACAGATGATAATGATGGCCCCGTTACGGAAAAAAATTATAAACCTCCTCCAATTTATTTAAGAGAAAAAAACTCGAACGACCTCATCAAATTTTTAATTGCATTAATAGGCGAAAAGAACTTTTATGTGTCGAACATAAAACGTGGTAACATATATGAGACCAAAATCCAAGTGAATAACGAGAACGCTTATCGCGCCACGGTGTCGGAATTTGAGAAGTTAAAAAAGAACTTTTACACTTACCAGCTAAAAAACGCAAAAGGCCTCCAGGTAGTCATAAAAGGTATTGACTCAAATGTTGACCCGGAGGAGATAAAGACCAGTCTGTGCCACGAAGGTTTTAAGGTCAGGACTGTGACAAACATTAGAAACAGGGAAAAATACCCTCACCCACTGTTTCGAGTTGAACTTGAGCCTGGTGATGCCAAATTAAAGAAAAACGAAACTCACCCCATTTATGGTTTAAGATATATTATGCACCGTAGAGTTACAGTGGAAGTCCCGCATAAGCGATCTGGACCTGTACAGTGCTTAAATTGTCAGGAATATGGCCACAAAAAAACTTACTGTAAGTTGCCTTCTGTTTGTGTTGTATGTGGGGACCTGCATGTTGCAATCAATTGCGATAAACCAAAAGATAACCCTAGGGTGAAGAAGTGCAGCAATTGCGGTGGAAACCACACTGCCAACTACAGAGGTTGTCCTGTATTTGATTTAGTTAAGCGCTCATCTAAGCCGAAGGTAGTTCCTGCCCCTCCCCAGCCGTTAAATATACCAACAACAAACATTCCCCAGTTAGCACAGCCAACTACAAGTCAAATTTCTTACGCCAACGCACTAAAGTCAAACCAGTCAAATGCACAAAGGCCAAACCAACCAACCACACAACAACAAGTGCCAACAAGTGAACCAACTGGTCTCAATTTTAGCCGCCTGGAAACCGTAATTGACAATATGGTCAAACAATTTACGCAGATAATGGCGCAAATGGCTAGCATGATGCAGGAGATGCAGAAAATGCAGTCTGCTTTTCTGCAGGCCATGCTTAAAAGACCATGAACTGCCTCAGGGTTTGTTTCTGGAACGCAAACGGCATCCGCCAACACAAAAACGAGCTCGAATACTTTTTAACCCAACAAAAAATCGATGTCATGTTGATTTCCGAAACTCATATGACATCTAGAAGCACTTTTAAAATTAGTGGATACAATTTTTATGATTCAAAAGATCCCAGGGATAGATCCTGTGGTGGCTCTGCTATTTTAATCAAATCAAGAATTAAGCACCAATGGTTGGGTGGCCTATCTGAATGTTATATGCAAGCAACAAACGTCTGCGTTGATGAATTTTTCAATAACCTACTTATTTCGTCAGTTTATTGTCCACCGAGATTCTCCATAACGAAGGATCAGTACAACAGTTTTTTTAAATCTTTAGGTCCCCGCTTCATAGCTGCTGGAGACTATAAAGCCAAGCACACGTACTGGGGCTCCCGACTAATTAGTCCCAGAGGTCGTGTCTTGTATGATGCCGTGTCTGAAATGGGACTTTATGTTATTTCAACTGGACAACCAACCTACTGGCCAACAGACCACAATAAAATTCCAGACGTAATTGATTTTGGCGTAGCAAAAGGTATATCCTCGGAGCTCATTGAGGCTCAAGCCTCCTTGGATTTATCTTCTAACCACTCACCCACAATAATCACTATTTGCAGTCCTCACCAAATAGCAGCTAGTGAGTTTTTCTTATCTAAAAGAATTAATTGGTTGAAATATAAAAAATATATTAGTACCCACTGTGCGGAGAACCAACCGCTAAAAACTCCCGGAGACATAGATGATTGTTTGAGCGTCCTAAATGAAAACATTAAAAAAGCCGTTGAACATGCGTCTTCTACCTACCGCCAGGCTAGGTACAACAAAATTTTCTCTGAAGATGTGGAAAATCTGGTATCTGAAAAAAGAAGAGCCCGCAGGGAATGGCAAAAACATAGATCGCCCCAACTTAAAACTAGGCTGAAAGAATGTACAACCCAACTAAAAAGCTTGTTGGAGGATCACAGAATGGCATCACTGAAAGAGTACCTGGAAGGTCTAGACGCGACTCCTCAGACAAATTATTCCTTATGGCGATCAGCCAGACGTCTTAAAAGACCTGTTATCGCAAAACCACCACTGCGCAATCTGAGAGGATCCTGGGCTAGAAATGACGAAGAAAAATGCGATCTGTTCGCAAATCACTTCAAAAGCGTATTCACTCCCAATACATGCACTGACGTGAGGGAATTACCGCCTGTTGTTGCTAGACGTCCTTTAGAAATACGTTTCCGATTTGCAGATGTTGTAGAGGCTATCGCTAACCTTAATGGTAAAAAAGCTCCTGGCGTTGACAAAATAAGCAACAAAATGCTCATAGAGCTGCCTCTTACTGCTAAAAGAATCATTCTTTTTATTTTTAACGCGATAATTCGGCTTGAACATTTTCCGCCTATATGGAAAGTTGCCTTAGTAAAGATGATTCCTAAGCCTGGCAAAGATCCCTCGAAGGTAGAATCTTATAGGCCCATAAGTTTGTTACCCACAATGTCAAAATTGTTCGAAAAACTGTTAAAAAACAAGCTAAATCCGATCCTGAATGACAACAACTGCATTCCAAATCACAAATTCGGCTTTAGAAGTCAACATAGTACCATCGAACAAACTCACAGGTTGGTGCAGGTTATAAGAAAAGCCTTTGAGGAAAAGAAGTACTGCTCCGGGCTTTTTATCGATGTCTCACAAGCTTTCGACAAAGTATGGCATGAAGGCCTTCTAAACAAACTAAAGCTCAACCTTCCAGCTAATATTTTCAACCTTTTAGAAAAATACATAACAGGCCGACAATTTATGATCAAAGAGGGAAACCAAATAAGTTGTTCCCAACCAATAGAGGCTGGTGTCCCTCAAGGAAGTATACTAGGTCCAATTTTGTACTTGCTTTACACGGCAGATATGCCAACCAATAGTTTCACACACACGTCGACATTTGCTGACGACACTGCTTTTCTTAGTATTCACAAAGACCCTAAAGAGGCTTCGAACCAGCTGCAACAACACGTAACCCAAGTTGAGAAATGGGCAAAGTTATGGGGAATAAAGATAAATGAACAAAAATGTACCCACGTAACTTTTACTTTACGCAAAGAAACGTGCCCTCCAATCACTATCAACAACCATAATGTGCCTCAACGATCTGAGACAAAATATCTTGGTATTCACCTAGATCGCCGCCTTACATGGAAGCCTCATATAGATGCTAAGCTAACGCAAATGAAACTTAAAGCTGCTCAAATCCACTGGCTAATTGGTAGAAACTCTGTGCTACGTCTTGATTGTAAACTTTTACTCTACAAATCGATTTTGAAACCAATTTGGTGCTACGGTATACAATTATGGGGCACTGCTTCCGCATCCAACATAGAAAAAATTCAACGCAGGCAAAACAAAATCCTAAGAATGATAACTGGTGCTCCTTGGTATGTTAAAAACAGCAACATCCACAAGGATCTACAAGTTCCACTAGTTAAATGCGAAATCCTGAACTATGTGGACAAGTATTTAAATAAGCTGGAAGCTCACCCAAATCCGCTCGCCCGAAACATCCTGCAACATAGTGGGCACACCCGCCTGAAAAGGAGGGATACTATTGCGCTTATATGAAGCTTGATAATTAATATGAGAACTTAAATTTTAGTCTGGCACTGGCTGGACTTATATTAACTACCTAGTTTTAAGATTTGAACACTTATTGCTAGTTCGCCACAGGCGAAGATTCAATAATAAATATATGAAAAAAAAAAAAAAATATTTTTTCGAGACCTGTCGAACGCAATTTCAAAATATAATTTGAGCCCTTTTTTATCTTTTTCGGTTTCGAAGGTACACAAATGATAAAAGCAGGTTTTTTACCCTGTCTCGCCTTTAATGGTATAATATTTAAAAAAAAAAGTGCGAAAAATGCATTCTTGACCTTGAAACTGTCGAGCGTAAATTAAGTTATATTTCTATCTTTTTTTAGTTCAGGCGCTACAAAATTAACCAATACATATTTCAAGTCTTGCCCTAAGGATTTAGGCTATGCAATGGTGAATCAGTCTGTAATCTAGCGAGCCATTAACGCATTTTTTTTTTTATACATTGTTTTGTAAGCACAACAAACAATAAAAAAAAATATTTACAAGTTGCGGATAGGGCTACAAAGTAATAAAGCCATTATAAACTGAACTGTTTGTGAAGTTTTTACTTGGTAATAGCTTTCCATCATGAAAGATGCAATGGGCTACAGGGTTTTATTCACGCTTTATCAGTAATTTTCAGTAACTATCAAAGAAACAAACAAACATGTTTATAACGTTATTGACATGCTATTAAGGATAATATTTTGTAAATTGTGTGTGTTTAGGCAAAAAATTTGCTTGCTGATTATATATATATTGTTAGGCAATACGTGTTCGGATATACTTAATGCTGGATGTATTCAATAAAATGACAAAAAACGAGGCTTGCCGCATGCACACATTCTTATTTGGTTAGTCGAAAAAGTTCGACCAGACCAGATAGATGATATTATAAGTGCCGAGATCCCTGATCCCGAAACAGATCAAGAACTACATGATGTTGTAATTACAAATTTGTTTCATGGTCGACGGCAAGTGTTCCAAGCATTATCTATGAAAATTGAAGGCCAAAACTATCACTAGCAATAACGGTTATCCACTGTATCGGCGTTGATCGCCCAATGACAATGATCAAACTATTACCAAGAAAGTAAAAGGAAACGATTTTGTGATTGACAACAGTTGGACTATGCCATATTTGCCACTTCTATTCTATTTCAAATATGTCACGAAAGGCAATATGGCTCCAATGGCAACGATGAAATTACTCGTTATTAAATTGGGCGATATGTGAATTGCAATCAGGCGGTTTGACGTATATTCTCATTCCCTATTCACGAATGTCATCCCACTGTTGCACATTTAGCAGTTCATCTCGAGAATGGCCAACGAGTATATTTCGCTGCGACAAATGTTGTTCAACGTGCTGAAATACCTCCAGCTAAAACATTGACAAGTTTTTTTGCTGTTTGTCAAAGCGATCCGTTGGCACAAACTTTACTTTAATCGGAGATGCCACGGTATTACACTTGGAACGCTTCTTCAAAAAAATTTTAACGTCGAAAGAAAGGCACTATGGTTCCTGGGCATCTGGATGTGCATTCAAGTGATGCTCTTGGTGGCATTTATACAGTTCATCTGAAGAATGATGAATGCTTTTATTTGTGGTTGCTGCTGGTGAATGTTTGTGGTCCAACATCATTTGCAGCATTTCGTACTGTTAATGGTATAGTCTGCCCAACATTTTGTGCTGCATGTCAAGAACTCAATTTGCTTGAAAACGATACTCATTGTGATACGACAATCGCTGAGGCATATACGAACATTATTTGCTATTGTCATTATATGCTATAAACATGCTTCCCGTCAAGTCCAAGTCACCTGTGGAACAAATACAAGGACAATGTGTCAGAAGAGATTTTACATCAATAGCGTGTCAGCTAGAGAAATCCAAATCTTGAAGTCAATGCGAAGATGCATAACCTTATTTACCCTATTATGAGAACTTAAATTTTGGTCTGGTACTGACTGGACTAATATCAATTACATAATTTTAAGATTTGAATACATATTGTTAGTTCGCATTAGCGAAGGTTCAATAATAATAATATGGAGAAAAAAAGGTGCATAACCGGGCCTTGAAGGCATGTGTTACCTTATTTGCGGCAGTTTTTTAGGCAGGCTAGGACTGCCAGCACCAGAACATGAAATGAATGAGCTTCTAAATCGAGAATTGAAGCGTGGACGTGAATACGATCGACATGAGTTGAACCAATTAGTTCAAACTAATGTTTCCCTCTTAAACCTCCAACAGAAGGAAGCCTTTGATATAATATTGAAGGCAATTGATGGCCCCGGTGAAACTGGAAAGACATTCGTCATGTCATTGATTTTAGCCACTGTTCGTGCGAGATCCAATATTGCTGTAGCGGTAGCTTCATCTGGAATAGCGGCCACATTGTAAGTAGGATGCCGCACAGCTCACTTTGCGTTAAAATTGCCATTCAACCTTTAAAATATAGAGCAACCGACATGTAACATTGCGAAAAAATCTGCCATGTCCAAAGTTTTAGTAGCGTATAAAATCATTATCTGGGACGAATGCACAATGGCACACAAACGCGCAATAGAAGCTCTTAAAAAACACTTAGAAATCTGTGCAGTGACTCAAGATGTTTAGGAGGTGCAATGATTTTACTGCCTGGTGATTTCCGCCAAATACCGCCAGTCATTCCAAGATCGACGGCTGCTGATCAAATAAGTGCTTGCGTAAATCCTCAATTCTGTAACGTTCTGCAAAGATACTGCAGTTGACAGAAAACATGAGAGTTATATTGCTTAACGATTTATCAGCTCAAGATTTCTTCAACCATTGTTGACTATCGGTAACGGCCGTAGTCCTGTCGACGAATTAAACGGATTAATTTCGTTTCCTCACAAATTTTGTAATTTTTTATCGTCAAAAGAACAGCTCATGCAGAAAGTATTCTCCAACATAATTGCTAACTGGAAAAATTATGACTGGTTGAGTGAACGGGAAGTTTAAGCAGCTAAAAATAAAGATGTGGATGATTTAAACTATAAAGTTCAGAATTAAATCGTTGGTACTCTGCATTCTTTTAAATCAATTGATTGTGTAACAAACGAAGATGAAGCCACCAACTATCCAACTGAAGTTTTAAACTCCTTGGATGTGCCTGGCTTACCACCGCACAACTTAGAACTGAAGGTTGGCTCTGTAGTTATCGTGCTTCGAAATTTAAACCAACCAAAACTTTGCAATGGAACGCGCTTGGTAATAAGAAAACTAATAGTCCGTGTTATTCACGCAATTATACTTAGAGGAAAATTCAAAGGTGAAGAAGTTCTCATACCAAGAATTCCGATTATACCAACCGATATGCCTTTTGAGTTTAAGCTAATTCAATTTCCTATTAGTCTTGCATTCTCAATGACTATTAACAAACTACAAGGACAATCCTTGAGTATTTGTAATCTTAATTAATAAAATAGATGTTTTTCTCATAGCCAAATATACGTTGCATTTTCACGTGTGGGCAAACCATCTACTTTATTTGTACTTGCGCCTAATAACAAAACGAAAAATGTCATATATCACAAGGTACTGCAGTGAAGGGAATTTACCTCAAGCACGAAAATACAGAGCTTCCTTATTTTTGTAATCTTTTTGAATTTTTTTTTTCTTTATAAATATATTACAATGAACTATTTGACTAAATAAACTTTGTATTCTTTTAAAAAAATCCATATATTCAATAACTGTTAGGTGGTACGAAGTTCACCGGGTCAGCTAGTAATAGATAAAACTGATTTAGCAATTTTTTTTGATTTTCACGATCAGAATAATGACTTAACGTTTATACACATAAAGGAAAATAGTAGGAAAGTACCTGAACTGTCCCATAGGAAAAAGCTAGTTGATTATAATAGAGGTAGGTTTAAATGTGAAGAAGATATTTATTAAAATTAACAAAATATTTAATTGAAATTCAGACATTAAACAAATTAATTTGCAAATTCGTTTAAAATCAACTAGATTTTCTGTCATTTAACGCAAAGCACAATGTATCAGAAAAAAAAATAACAAAGTTAAATATTACCAAAAAACTAACTGACAAAAATAACTACAACTGAAAATCAGTATTTTTTTGTTTTTTTTTTTTGAAGCTTTGAATAACCTTTCAAATCAGTTTAAAACAAATATTGTATTAAAATTTAACTGTTTTTTCATTTAAAAACAGCTTTACGGAATACTTTCTAATAACTTACAGTCAGTCACCGTAATAATCTTTAAGTGTGGAAAGTAAGTATTTAAAGAGTTGTTTAAGCTATTGTATGGTAAGACCATGAAAAGTGTGGATAAAAGAATACGCATACAAGAAATTTGCGAAATAGATCAAATATATCTCGAACTATCAAATATGGAAAATATATGATTTTTACTGCTATTTAACTAAATGACTTTTATAATATTACTAGCTGACCCGGTGAACTTCGTACCACCTACCAATTATTGAATATATGGATTTTTTAAAAAGAGTACAAAGTTTATTTAGTTAAATAGTTCATTGGAATATATTTATATAGAAAACAAAAATCAAAAAGATTACAAAAATAAGGCGTTTCAGGTAAAAGCTGTTAAGGAAACTATGTATTTTCGTGCATGGGTTATGTTTAGGTTAATTCCCTTTAGTGCAGTACCTTGTGATATACGAAACTTTTCGTTTTGTTATTAGGCGCAAGTACAAATAAAGCAGATGGTTTGCCCACACGTGAACATGCAACGTATATTTGGCCATGAGAAAAACATGTATTTTCTAAATTAAGACCACAAATACTCAAGGATTGTCCTTGTGATTTGTTAATCGTCATTGCGAATGCAAGACGAATAGGAAATTGAATTCGCTTAAGCTCAAAAGGCATATCGGTTGGTATCATCGAAATTATCGGTATGAGAACTTCTTCTCCTTTGAATTTTCCTCTAAGTATAATTGCGTGAATAACATGGAATATAAGTTTTGTTATTAGCAAACGCGTTCCATTGCAAAGTTTTGGTTGAATTAAATTTTGAAGCACGATAACTACCGAGTCAACCTTCAGTTGTGCGGTGGTAAGCCGGGCACATCCAAGGGGTTTAAAACTTCAATTGGATAGTGGGCGGCTTCATCTTCGTTTGTTACACAATCAATAAATTTAAAAGAAAGCAGAGCACCAATGATTTGATTCTGAACTATATAGTTTAAATCATCCACATCTATATTTTTCTCGTTAGCAATTATATGGGGGAATACTTTCTGCATGAGCTCTTCTTTTGACGATACAAAATTACAAAAACTTTGAGGAAACGAAATCAATCCATTTGATTCGTCGCTGAAAACGGCCATTACCGATAGTCATCAATTGGTTGGAGAAATCTTGAGCTGATAAATCGTTGGTCAATGTAACTCTCACGTTTTTTGTCATCTGCAGTATCTTTGGAAAACGCCACAGACTTGAGGATTTAACGCAAGCATTTTTTTAATCAGCCACCGTCGATCTTGGAATGACTGGCAGTGTTTGGCAGAAATCACCAGACAGTAAAATCATTGCACCTCCAAAACATCTTGAGTCACTGCGCAGATCTTTAAGTGTTTTTTTAAGAGCTTCTATTGCGCGTTTATGTGCCATTGTGCATTCGTCCCAGATAATGATATTACACGCTACTAAAACTTTGGACATGACGGAGTTTTTCGCAATGTTACATATAGGTTGCTCTATATTTTGAAGGTTTAATGGCAATTTAAACGCTGAGTGAGCTGTGCGGCATCCTTCTTACAATGTGGCCGCTATTACAGATGAAGCTTCCGCTGCAGCAATGTTGGATCTCGCACGAACAGTGGCTAAGGTCAATGACATGACGAATGTCTTCCCAGTTCCACCGGGGCATCCAAGAA
Organism: Melanophora roralis; assembly: GCA_963583895.1. Classification (NCBI taxonomy): domain Eukaryota; kingdom Metazoa; phylum Arthropoda; class Insecta; order Diptera; family Rhinophoridae; genus Melanophora; species Melanophora roralis. Next base: position 50,558,765 of record OY757188.1, read on the forward strand.
AGGAAAACACCGTTTCTATCATCAATTGCCTTCAATATTATATCATAGACTTCCTTCTATTGGAGGTTTAAGAGGGTAACATTAATTTGAACTAATTGGTTCAACTCATGTCGATCGTATTCACGTTCACGCTTCAATTGTCGATTTAGTAGCTCATTCAATTCATGTTCTGGTGCTGGCAGTCCTAACCTGACTAACAAACTGCCGCAAATAAGGTAACACATGTCTTCAATTAAGAGCAAGGCCCGGCTATGCATCTTCGCATTGACTTCAAGATTTGGATTTCTCGAGCAGACACGATATTGATGTAAAATGTCTTTTGACATATTGTCCTTGTATTTGTTCCACATGTCACTTGGATTTGACGGGAAGCATGTCGAAATGATTATATCAAATAATGTTCGTATCTGGCTTGGATATGCAGAAATAATTGCCTCAGCGATTGTCGTATTCCAATGAGTATCGTTTTCAAACAAATTGAGTTCTTGACATGCAGCACGAAATGTTGGGCAGACTATACCATAAACATTACGAAATGCTGCAAATGATGTTGGACCACGAACATTCACCAGCAACAACCGCAAAAAAAACATTCATCATTCTTCGGATGAACTGTATAAATGCAACCAAGAGCATCACTTGAACGCACATCTGGATGCCCAGGAATCATAGTGCCTTTCTTTTGACGTTAAAATTTTGTTGAAGAAGCGTTCCAAGTGTAATACCGTGGCATCTCTGAGTAAAGTAAAGTTTGTGCAAACGGATCGCTTTGACAAAGAGCAAAGAAACTTGTCAATGTTGTCGCTGAAGGTATTTTAGCACGTTGAACAATATTTGCCGCAGTGAAGTATACTCGTTGGCCATTCTCCAGATGCACTGCTAAATGTGCAACAGTGGGATGAATAGGAAATGAGAAATACGCCAAACCGCCTCATTGCAGTTCACATATCGCCCAACTTGATAACGCGTAATTTTATCGTTGCCATTGGATGGTTAAAACACCCATATCGCTGCCTTTCGTGACATATTTGCAGATGTACTTGATCGACTTCACTGAATTAGAATATTCAACGTTGCAATATGTCTTAAATGATTTGGAAAGAAGTGGCAAATATTGCACAGTCCAACTGTTGTCAATCACAAAATCGTTTCCTTTTACTTTCTTTGTAATAGTTTGACCGTTGTCATTGGGCCATCAACGCCTATACAGTGGATAACCATCATTGCCAGTGATAGTTTCCGCCGTCAATTTTCGTGGATAATGTTTGGAACACTTGCCGTCTACCATGCATGGAGATTGGGGGTTGATGGTGCCACAAGGTCCATGAATGATATTTGTAACTACAACATCATGTAATTCTTGATCTGTTTCGGGATTAGGAATCTCGGCACTTATAATATAATCTATCTGGTTTTATCGAACTTCTCGACTAACCAAATAAGAATGTAGGCATGCGGCAAGCCTCGTTTTTGCCGCTCTATTGAATACATCCAGCATTGAGTATATCCGAACACGTATTGCCTAACAATATGCATAATCATCAAACGAATTTTTCGCCTAAGCACACACAATTCACAAAATATTATCCTAAATAGCATGTCAATAACGTTATAAACATGTTTTGTTTGTTTCCTTAATAATTACTGAAAATTACTGATAAAGCGTGAATAGAAATCTGTAGCCTATCGCATCTTTTATGATGGGAAGCTATAACCAAAAAAATTTCACAAACAATTCAGTTTATAATGGCTTCATTATTTTGTAGCCCTATCCGCCACTTGTAAATATTTTTTTTTATTTTTCTAAAATTTGTTGTGCTTACAAAAAAATGTAGAAAAAAAATTGCGTTAATGACTCACTAACTGACAGACAGATTAATCATTGCATAGCCTAAATGCTTAGGGCAAGACTTGAACTATGTATTGATTAATTTTGTACCTTCTGAACTAAAAAAGATAGAATTATAATTTAATTTACGCTCGACAGGTTTCAAAGTTATGAATGCATTCTTCGTACTTTTTTTGAAATATTAGACCATTAGAGGCGGGACAGGGTAAAAACCATATTTTGAAACTCTTATATCCATTTTGTACATTCGGAACCGAAAAAGATAAAAAGGGGCTCAAATTATATTTTGATCATGCACTCGACAGGTCTTGAAAAAATATGAATATAAAATTTTGATAATTTTGATCCTAAGGGGTAAAAAGGGATAAACATTTTATTGGTAATTTTTATGTTATTTCTGTTTCTTTTAAACTAATAATTTAAATTTCGTTCAACTGGTTTAAGAAAAATATGAACACGTTTTTTGAAGTTTTTTTACAGTTATTGAGGTGCCATTCCCATTATTATCTTTTCTCCTAAGTATACTCACCTCAATTATGTATATTAGCAAACATAAACATTCATAGACAATTTTGAGACTCTAGCTATAAGAATTATTGAAGTACATGTAAAAAAATCCAATGGTATGAGAGGTGCCACACTAAAAAGTTTGGAGACCTTAGTTGTCACAGGTAATGAGATACACATGTAAATATTTCCATGCAATAATAGGTTCCACACCCATAATTCACTTCCTGCCTATACTCATCTTAGTTATGCATATAAGCATAATAAATACCCATATTAAATTTGGAGATTTGAGCTGTACCATTTATTGACATATATGTAAAAGATTTTTATTTTGTAAAGGAGGTGCCATGCCTATTATTTTCTTCACGCCCAAACTCAGCTTAATAGTAAACATCAACATTGTAAGCACCTACACAAAGTTTGGAGACTTTAACCCATACACAGCTGAATTATGCATATTACCATTATAAACATCTTTACAAAGTTTTGAGAGTTCAAATGTTACAGTTATTGAGATATATAAAAAACCTATTTTCGTTGTATGGGAGATGCCAGGAACATTTCTTTTTTCCCGCCCATACAAAGCTCAATTATGCATATTAGCACTATAAACATCCGTACAAAGTTTGGAGGCTTCAGCTAATACAGTTATTGATATATATACAAAAAATTATTTTCGTTGTATGGGAGGTGCCACGCCTATCTATTTCTTCCAGCCCATACAAAGGTCAACCTTGTATTTTAACAGTATAAACATCCGTACGAAGTTTGGAGACTTTAGCTTTTGCAGTTATTAAGATATATACAAAAAACTATTTTCGTTGTATGGGAGGTGCCACGCCCATAAATTTTTTTTCCGACCATGCAAAGCTCAGTTATGCATATTAGCACTATAAGCATCCGTACAAAGTTTGGAGGCTTCAACTAATACAGTTATTGATATATACACAAAAAACTATTTTCGTGGTATGGGAGGTGCCACGCCTATTTATTTTTTTCCGCCCATACAAAGTTCAATTTTTTATATAAACAGTATAGACATCCGTACGAAGTTTGGAGACTTCACCTATTACAGTTGTTGAGATATATAAAAAAAACTATTTTCGTTGTATGGAAGGTGCCACGCCCATTAATTTTTTCCCGCCCATACAAAGCTTAATTATGCATATTAGCACTATAAACATCCGTACAAAGTTTGGAGGCTTCAACTAATACAGTTATTGATATATATACAAAAAACTATTTTCGTTGTATGGGAGGTGCCACGCCCATTTATTTCTTCTTTCCCATACAAAGGCCAATTTTGTATATCAACACTATAAGCATCCGTACGAAGTTTGGAGACTTTAGCTTTTGCAGTTATTGAGATATATACAAAAAACTATTTTCGTTGTATGGGAGGTGCCACGCCCATTAATTTTTTTCCGCCCATATAAAGCTCAATTTTGTATATTAACAGTATAGACTTCCGTACAAAGTTTGGAGGCTTCAGCTAATACAGTTATTGAGATATCTACAAAAAACTAATTTCGTTGTATGGGAGGTGCCACGCCTATTTATTTTTTCCCGCCCATACAAAGCTCAATTATGCATTTTAGTACTATAAACATCCGTAAGGAGTTTTGGAGACTTAAACTGTTACAGTTATTGAGATATATACAAAAAACTATTTTTTTTGTATGGGAGGTGCCACGCCCATTTATTTGTTTTCGCCCATACAAAGCTCAATTATGCACATCAATAAATAATTTACCTGTAGCGAATTTGGAGACATCAGCTATAATAGGTATTGAGGTATGTGAAAAAAACTGTTCAATTTGTATGGGAGGTGCCACGCCCAGTCGGAATTTCCAAAAAATAATAAGCCTAAAACGCATTCCCAGATATCGGGTATTTCTTTTTTTCAAGTTTCATTAAAATCGGTCCAGCCGTTCTTGAGTTATAAGCGGTGTCACTAACAAAAAAAAAATTGTTCTTTTATATATAAGATTACAAACATCGAATAATACTTTAATTTCCAGAAATTTTTATATATTTGAAATGAAACAGTTTTGAGTTCATCTTTTATAAGCACTTCAAGTATACTTATAAGCAAATAAGTTCAAGAAAAATATATAAAAAGAATTTGAAAGGGATTATAAAAAAAAATATTACCAACAACTATGCAACTGATATAAACATTATTGATATGTTTTGTTAAACAAAGAAAAACAGCTGATTATTATATGTATACATTTCATATACATACACTTATACAATACAAAATATTTTAAATAAAAAACAAAATAAAAACAAAACTGATCTAAGTGGTACATCCATACAAAACTACAGTACCCTTATATTCCTTGAAGGAAACGCTACATTTATGTGTTTACAATACACACATGATAAATATCTATAGCCAAAAACACTGCTCAGGTTATAGCTAGCCAGTAGTACTGGAAACTAAAACTGATGATAGATACTAGTAAAAAACTTGTCCCAATGTCTACATATAGTCCCCCAAAAAAACTGAATTAACAGTAGTTCTAATGCTAGTAGTGGATTTTCAATGACTTATATGTGTTAAATATCTAATGTCAGGTGTACAACTTGTTAGTAGTCCTAGTGATAACGTCAACAGTGAGTCATTACAGTTTTACTATTGACATTTCCTGCAGGATAATTACAAATTATAGTGGAAATGGTAAACTAGAACTGAACTGAACTGAAAAAAAACTAGGCTAACATAAAAGCACATATAAATTTTTTTTATTTTATTAAAGTTTCATCACATTATATAGTTTTATTGAAGTATAAAAAAAAAACTTTATAAAAAATTATAGTTTTATTAATATTTATAAAATAAATTATATTTTTAACTATCTCATTTCAACTGTAGTAGTTTCAATATTTTACAGGAAAGTCCTGAAATGCATACACAATTGTGTATACGCTACGTACAATGTCAAGGCATTTTTCAAATGTTCATATAAATCATTATACATATAGACGTTTGATACTTTAAGATTTCTTCAACGTATACAACTAGCTTTCACTACTTTTCTTTATAATTTTTTTTTGTCTGCGACTACATTGCTATAATAGCTTATAAATAATACATAAGGCTTAATCAAAAAAAAAAATCTTATAAACTTTTATACACTGACTTTCGAAACAGCTATATTAAACAGCCAAACAGCTACAATAATAAACAGCTATATTAAACAGCTATATCAAAAAGCTAAACAGCTGTATTAAAACAGGTAAACAGCAATATCAAACAGCTAAACAGCTATATTAAACAGCTACATGAAACAGCTAAACAGCTATACCAAACATCTATATTAAACAGCTTTCAAACAGCTTTATTAAACAGCTATATTAAACAGCTAAACAGCTATATCAAGCTGTAAGAACAATACAAAAATGGATTTACATTACAATTATAAAAGACTTATTAACGTCTGATGGCTCTCAAGCGACAAGTTCTTATAAAATGTTGGACTAACACACCCGCCGTCATTGTTGGGATCACCCAACGCAAAAACAATTAACAATGATTTTCATATGAAAACCCGAACATTGCATAAGACCACGTTTTAAGAACTTCTTATGTTTAGTCAGGAACATCGAGCTGTTAACATAGGTTCGATCATCAGGAAACCTTTTAATGTTTTCAACACAAAAGCACCAAAATATAGCGATTCACCAAGCTTCGGATGGAAGCGTATAAGGAAAATGATAGCATTTTCACGAGCACATTCCTTGATGAATATTCTTATTACCTATAGAAACAACGTATTGGTTTATTTTTACCAGTATCTTTATATTTATTATACTAAAGAGATCGTTTCCCCCTTGCTTTTGTAGTTCTTCTTCCATGCAGTGTATAATAACGGTTGTTTGATGTTGATTTATTTACTTTACAAAAAAAAAAATATTTAATGATATTTCCATCAATCGACGTTTAGACATTCTGCGATATATCTTCGAAATACTTAACAGTTGTCAGAATTACTTTTCTTCCTTCTTTAACCTTAGATAAACTGACAATTTATCATACAGTTCTGGATCATACAAACTACACGTTTTACGGTTTCAATTCTGTGGGCCTTAAACTAAACTTTTTAAATAAGTAAAAAGAGGTGGTATAAAAGTAAGTGATATGTATATATACATATATGTAAAAAAGCTGTAGTAGCCTGTAAATTATAGCATTGTTTATTTTTAAAACATAAATTTAAATAAAATTTGTTAAGCATATAAAAGACCAGTTTAAAAGGGATTATAATTTAAGGAATCATACTTAGAGACAAATAATACAATATATATATATATATATATATATATATATATATATATATATATATATATACATATATATATACTAGCTAAGCCCGGTGTGCTTCGCTACACCAATCATAGCAAAATTATTAAAATATGTAAGCAAAAGAATTTAAATATTTTTTAATTAATTGGTTGCCCCACATAAGTTGCAATAAATAATAAGTCAGCCCTACTATTTACTCAGCACATAAAAATTGGAAATTTACCAGGCTTAAAGTTTTGGAGATATTCAGAAAGCTTATATAAGCAAAAATTATTTATAAACTTCTATATATAATCTTAGCCCCTTATTAACATATTAAAATTTTTTGGTAACCTGACGAATGCAATTTAAATTATGTTTCTACCTTCATTGGTTTTAAAGTTACGAAAAGTACTAAAGCATAATTTTAACCTTTTTTCCCCCTAAGAGTCCAATTATTCAAAAAAGACCCAAAAGCGTACTCATATTTTTTAGGCCTGTCGCATCCAATTTGAATTATGTTTCTATCTTTATTGGTTGAAAAGTAAAAAAGAAACGCATAAAAAAAATCAAAATATATTTTTAACCCTGTTTTCCCCTTTTGGGCCCAAAATTAAAAAAGTACGAAAAACGTAATAATATTTTTTAAGACCTATCGAACGCAATTTGAATAATGTTTATATCTTTATTAGTTTAAGAGTAACAAAAAATACCAAAAAGTACCAAGAGGTTATTTTAACCCCTTTATCCCATTTCGGACCAAAATGAAAAAAAAACTGCAGATACCTGTCTGTTTATTTCTTAAGGAAAACGCAAAACTTTTTAAATTTTGTTTCTATCTTATATACATCAAAAGATGGTAGGCTACAGGTTTTTCCTTTTTTGTCCCCTTTTTATCCCTTTACGGGCCCAATTTCTAAAAATTCGTATGTATTTAAACAAACATGTATTTAGCTCTACGCGTTTGATCAGTATGGCTTTGGGTAATTTGGTTAGGCAATTCATAACCAGACCTTCCCACACAAATGGGCGTAGTGTGGGCGTGGCAGCAAAGATTTCCAAAAAAAAGTTGCTAATTGTTTCTTTCAGACTTGAAGTAACTCGCTGTAAAAATTACAAAAATCGATCCACTGGTGTGGCCAGCTATAAATTACAAACATACAAACATGTACATACATACATACATACATACATACATACATACATACATACATACATACATACATACATACATACATACATACATACATACATACATACATACATACATACATACATACATACATACATACATACATACATACATACATACATACATACATACAACCTTTCTTTATATAATACTAGCTAAGCCCCGGTGTGCTTCGCTACACCAATCATAGTAAAATTATTAAAATATGTAAACAAAAGAATTTATATATTTTTTAATTTATTGGTTGCCCCACATAAGTTGCAATAAATAACAAGTCAGCCCTACTATTTACTTAGCACATAAAAATTGGAAATTTACCAGGCTTACAGTTTTGGAGATATTCAGAAAGCTTTAATACAGAGCTTCCTTATTTTTGTAATCTTTTTGAATTTTTTTTTTCTTTATAAATATATTACAATGAACTATTTGACTAAATAAACTTTGTATTCTTTTAAAAAAATCCATATATTCAATAACTGTTAGGTGGTACGAAGTTCACCGGGTCAGCTAGTAATAGATAAAACTGATTTAGCAATTTTTTTTGATTTTCACGATCAGAATAATGACTTAACGTTTATACACATAAAGGAAAATAGTAGGAAAGTACCTGAACTGTCCCATAGGAAAAAGCTAGTTGATTATAATAGAGGTAGGTTTAAATGTGAAGAAGATATTTATTAAAATTAACAAAATATTTAATTGAAATTCAGACATTAAACAAATTAATTTGCAAATTCGTTTAAAATCAACTAGATTTTCTGTCATTTAACGCAAAGCACAATGTATCAGAAAAAAAAATAACAAAGTTAAATATTACCAAAAAACTAACTGACAAAAATAACTACAACTGAAAATCAGTATTTTTTTGTTTTTTTTTTTGAAGCTTTGAATAACCTTTCAAATCAGTTTAAAACAAATATTGTATTAAAATTTAACTGTTTTTTCATTTAAAAACAGCTTTACGGAATACTTTCTAATAACTTACAGTCAGTCACCGTAATAATCTTTAAGTGTGGAAAGTAAGTATTTAAAGAGTTGTTTAAGCTATTGTATGGTAAGACCATGAAAAGTGTGGATAAAAGAATACGCATACAAGAAATTTGCGAAATAGATCAAATATATCTCGAACTATCAAATATGGAAAATATATGATTTTTACTGCTATTTAACTAAATGACTTTTATAATATTATTACAAACATCGAATAATACTTTAATTTCCAGAAATTTTTATATATTTGAAATGAAACAGTTTTGAGTTCATCTTTTATAAGCACTTCAAGTATACTTATAAGCAAATAAGTTCAAGAAAAATATATAAAAAGAATTTGAAAGGGATTATAAAAAAAAATATTACCAACAACTATGCAACTGATATAAACATTATTGATATGTTTTGTTAAACAAAGAAAAACAGCTGATTATTATATGTATACATTTCATATACATACACTTATACAATACAAAATATTTTAAATAAAAAACAAAATAAAAACAAAACTGATCTAAGTGGTACATCCATACAAAACTACAGTACCCTTATATTCCTTGAAGGAAACGCTACATTTATGTGTTTACAATACACACATGATAAATATCTATAGCCAAAAACACTGCTCAGGTTATAGCTAGTCAGTAGTACTGGAAACTAAAACTGATGATAGATACTAGTAAAAAACTTGTCCCAATGTCTACATATAGTCCCCCAAAAAAACTGAATTAACAGTAGTTCTAATGCTAGTAGTGGATTTTCAATGACTTATATGTGTTAAATATCTAATGTCAGGTGTACAACTTGTTAGTAGTCCTAGTGATAACGTCAACAGTGAGTCATTACAGTTTTACTATTGACATTTCCTGCAGGATAATTACAAATTATAGTGGAAATGGTAAACTAGAACTGAACTGAACTGAAAAAAAACTAGGCTAACATAAAAGCACATATAAATTTTTTTTATTTTATTAAAGTTTCATCACATTATATAGTTTTATTGAAGTATAAAAAAAAACTTTATAAAAAATTATAGTTTTATTAATATTTATAAAATAAATTATATTTTTAACTATCTCATTTCAACTGTAGTAGTTTCAATATTTTACAGGAAAGTCCTGAAATGCATACACAATTGTGTATACGCTACGTACAATGTCAAGGCATTTTTCAAATGTTCATATAAATCATTATACATATAGACGTTTGATACTTTAAGATTTCTTCAACGTATACAACTAGCTTTCACTACTTTTCTTTATTATTTTTTTTTTGTCTGCGACTACATTGCTATAATAGCTTATAAATAATACATAAGGCTTAATCAAAAAAAAAAATCTTATAAACTTTTATACACTGACTTTCGAAACAGCTAAACAGCTATATTAAACAGCCAAACAGCTACAATAATAAACAGCTATATTAAACAGCTATATCAAAAAGCTAAACAGCTGTATTAAAACAGGTAAACAGCAATATCAAACAGCTAAACAGCTATATTAAACAGCTACATGAAACAGCTAAACAGCTATACCAAACAGCTATATTAAACAGCTTTCAAACAGCTTTATTAAACAGCTATATTAAACAGCTAAACAGCTATATCAAGCTGTAAGAACAATACAAAAATGGATTTACATTACAATTATAAAAGACTTATTAACGTCTGATGGCTCTCAAGCGACAAGTTCTTATAAAATGTTGGACTAACACACCCGCCGTCATTGTTGGGATCACCCAACGCAAAAACAATTAACAATGATTTTCATATGAAAACCCGAACATTGCATAAGACCACGTTTTAAGAACTTCTTATGTTTAGTCAGGAACATCGAGCTGTTAACATAGGTTCGATCATCAGGAAACCTTTTAATGTTTTCAACACAAAAGCACCAAAATATAGCGATTCACCAAGCTTCGGATGGAAGCGTATAAGGAAAATGATAGCATTTTCACGAGCACATTCCTTGATGAATATTCTTATTACCTATAGAAACAACGTATTGGTTTATTTTTACCAGTATCTTTATATTTATTATACTAAAGAGATCGTTTCCCCCTTGCTTTTGTAGTTCTTCTTCCATGCAGTGTATAATAACGGTTGTTTGATGTTGATTTATTTACTTTACAAAAAAAAATATTTAATGATATTTCCATCAATCGACGTTTAGACATTCTGCGATATATCTTCGAAATACTTAACAGTTGTCAGAATTACTTTTCTTCCTTCTTTAACCTTGGATAAACTGACAATTAATCATACAGTTCTGGATCATACAAACTACACGTTTTACGGTTTCAATTCTGTGGGCCTTAAACTAAACTTTTTAAATAAGTAAAAAGAGGTGGTATAAAAGTAAGTGATATGTATATATACATATATGTAAAAAAGCTGTAGTAGCCTGTAAATTATAGCATTGTTTATTTTTAAAACATAAATTTAAATAAAATTTGTTAAGCATATAAAAGACCAGTTTAAAAGGGATTATAATTTAAGGAATCATACTTAGAGACAAATAATACAATATATATATATATATATATATATATATATATATATATATATATATATATATATATAGATATATATATATATATATATATATATATATATATATATATATATATACATATATATATATATACTAGCTAAGCCCGGTGTGCTTCGCTACACCAGCAAAATTATTAAAATATGTAAGCAAAAGAATTTAAATATTTTTTAATTAATTGGTTGCCCCACATAAGTTGCAATAAATAATAAGTCAGCCCTACTATTTACTCAGCACATAAAAATTGGAAATTTACCAGGCTTAAAGTTTTGGAGATATTCAGAAAGCTTATATAAGCAAAAATTATTTATAAACTTCTATATATAATCTTAGCCCCTTATTAACATATTAAAATTTTTTGGTAACCTGACGAATGCAATTTAAATTATGTTTCTACCTTCATTGGTTTTAAAGTTACGAAAAGTACTAAAGCATAATTTTAACCTTTTTTCCCCCTAAGAGTCCAATTATTCAAAAAAGACCCAAAAGCGTACTCATATTTTTTAGGCCTGTCGCATCCAATTTGAATTATGTTTCTATCTTTATTGGTTGAAAAGTAAAAAAGAAACGCATAAAAAAAAATCAAAATATATTTTTAACCCTGTTTTCCCCTTTTGGGCCCAAAATTAAAAAAGTACGAAAAACGTAATAATATTTTTTAAGACCTATCGAACGCAATTTGAATAATGTTTATATCTTTATTAGTTTAAGAGTAACAAAAAATACCAAAAAGTACCAAGAGGTTATTTTAACCCCTTTATCCCATTTCGGACCAAAATGAAAAAAAAAACTCCAGATACCTGTCTGTTTATTTCTTAAGGAAAACGCAAAACTTTTTAAATTTTGTTTCTATCTTATATACATCAAAAGATGGTAGGCTACAGGTTTTTCCTTTTTTGTCCCCTTTTTATCCCTTTACGGGCCCAATTTCTAAAAATTCGTATGTATTTAAACAAACATGTATTTAGCTCTACGCGTTTGATCAGTATGGCTTTGGGTAATTTGGTTAGGCAATTCATAACCAGACCTTCCCACACAAATGGGCGTAGTGTGGGCGTGGCAGCAAAGATTTCCAAAAAAAAGTTGCTAATTGTTTCTTTCAGACTTGAAGTAACTCGCTGTAAAAATTACAAAAATCGATCCACTGGTGTGGCCAGCTATAAATTACAAACATACAAACATGTACATACATACATACATACATACATACATACATACATACATACATACATACATACATACATACATACATACATACATACATACATACATACATACATACATACATACATACATACAACCTTTCTTTATATAATACTAGCTAAGCCCCGGTGTGCTTCGCTACACCAATCATAGTAAAATTATTAAAATATGTAAACAAAAGAATTTATATATTTTTTAATTTATTGGTTGCCCCACATAAGTTGCAATAAATAACAAGTCAGCCCTACTATTTACTTAGCACATAAAAATTGGAAATTTACCAGGCTTACAGTTTTGGAGATATTCAGAAAGCTTTAATAAGCAAAAATTATTTATAAACTTCTATATATAATCTTAGCCCCTTATTAACATATTAACATTTTTTGGTAACCTGACGAATGCAATTTAAATTATGTTTCTACCTTCATTGGTTTTAAAGCTACGAAAAGTACTTAAACATAATTTTAACCTTTCTTCCCCGTAAGAGTCCAATTGTAAAAAGTTCAAACTTTTCTTATATTGTTATATCCAAATTTTATTATGCTTTTGTGCAAATTTTTGTACCTCACCAAAGAAAAAGGTCTGAGACCCACCTCCAATTATACCGATCGACACAGAATCACTTCCTGAGTCGATTAAAAGCTGTCAGTCCATCCGTCCGGCTGGGAGTTAATGTATTCTTGTAAACAAAGTAGAGGCCGCATTTTTGCAGATATTTCGATGAAATTTGGAACAGATAAGTTTTTTGGCATAAGAAAATAGCATGTTGTTTGTGGTGATGATCAGTTAATTTTTTGACAGAGCTCCCATACAAATGTCCTCCCAAATTAAGCGTTTTGTGCTATAACCGGCTCAAATATGGCCTTATCTTCACATAATTTTGCACGTTTGTCTCTCTTTATGCCACTTATTTTCGTACCGAAAATAAACATTATCGGTCTATTTTTGAGCTTCATAAAAATCGCAACAATAGAAGAACCAGTATGAAAACTTACATTTTTGTGGGCGCTGCAATCCTCCATTTTTGTCCTTTAGAATTTCAGAATTAGAGGCCTTCTACATATATGTGTGCCAATTTTAAAAAATTAGTGCAATAAAAGTACCAGCATAAAAAGTTTAACTTTTATGGGCGTGCTACTGCCCACTTTTTCACCTTCAAAATTTTAACTTTAAAAGCCGTTTATTTGCGAACTAATTTCCAAAAATCGGTCTGGAAGAGGAATTTAAATTATGTTTCTATTATAATTGATTTAAAAGTTACAAAGGTACTAAAACATAATTTTAACCCTCAGGGTCTAATAATTAAAAAAGTATATAAAAACGTACTCATATTTTTTAGGCCTGTTACACTTAATTTGAATAATGTTTCTATCTTTATTGGTTTAAAAAATGCAAAAAACGCATTAAAAAATCAAAATATATTTTTAACAAATAATACAATATATATATATATATATATATATATATATATATATATATATATATATATATATATATATATATATATATATATATATATATATATATATACTAGCTAAGCCCCGGTGTGCTTCGCTCCACCAATCATAGCAAAATTATTAAAATATGTAAACAAAAGAATTTAAATATTTTTTAATTTATTGGTTGCCCCACATAAGTTTCAATAAATAATAAGTCAGCCCTACTATTTACTTAGCACATAAAAATTGGAAATTTACCAGGCTTAAAGTTTTGGAGATATTCAGAATAAGCAAAAATTATTTACAAACTTCTATATATAATCTTAGCCCCTTATTAATATATTTAATTTTTTTGGTAACCTGACGAATGCAATTTAAATTATGTTTCTACCTTCATTGGTTTTAAAGTTACGAAAAGTACTAAAGCATAGTTTTAACCTTTTTTCCCCCTAAGAGTCCAATTATTCAAAAAAGACCCAAAAACGTACTCACATTTTTTAGGCCTGTTGCATCCAATTTGAATTATGTTTCTATCTTTATTGGTTGAAAAGTAACAAGAAACCCATAAAAAAATCAAAATATATTTTGAACCCTGTTTTCCCCTTTTGGGCCCAAAATTAAAAAAGTACGAAAAACGTAATAATATCTTTTAAGACCTATCGAATGCAATTTTAATGATATTTATATCTTTATTGGTTTAAAAGTAACAAAAAATACCAAAAAGTACCTAAAGGTAATTTTAACCCCTTTTTCGGCCTTTCGGACCAAAATGAAAAAAAAAAAAACTCCAGATACCTGTCTGTTTATTTCTTAAGGAAAACGCAAAACTTTTAAAATTTTGTTTCTATCTTATATACATCAAAAGATGGTAGGCTACAGGTTTTTCCTTTTTTGTCCCCTTTTTATCCCTTTACGGGCCCAATTTCTAAAAATTCGTATGTATTTAAACAAACATGCATTTAGCTCTACGCGTTTGATCAGTATGGCTTTGGGTAATTTGGTTAGGCAATTCATAACCAGACCTTCCCACACAAATGGGCGTAGTGTGGGCGTGGCAGCAATGATTTCCAAAAAAAAGTTGCCAATTGTTTCTTCCAGACTTGAAGTAACTCGCTGTACAAAAATCGGTCCACTGGTGTGGCCAGCTATAAAATTCAAACATACATACATACATACACCCCTTCTTTATATAATAGACAGATACAGGGATCACATTTCAAATATTTTTCAAAAGAAGTTCAAACTTCTCTTATATTGTTATATCCAAATTTGTGCAAATTTTGTACCTCACCAAAGAAAAAGGTCTGAGACCCACCTCCAGTTATACCGATCGACACAGAATCACTTCCTGAGTCGATTAAAAGCTGAGGACATGGCCTCAAAGAACACGCAATATATATGAGTGTCCTCAAAGGACACGGAACATACTTAAAGCGTTATTTTTCTAAAAATAATAAACTTTAAGTAAAAAAAAAAAAATACGGGTATAATATTTTTTTATTTTTTATCAGAATTTATCAAAAAAAGTTAAAAATTTTTGTGTCCCCAAACGATACGCGTGACATATATATATATATATATATATATATATATATATATATATATACTAGCTAAGCCCCGGTGTGCTTCGCTCCACCAATCATAGCAAAATTATTAAAATATGTAAACAAAAGAATTTAAATATTTTTTAATTTATTGGTTGCCCCACATAAGTTTCAATAAATAATAAGTCAGCCCTACTATTTACTTAGCACATAAAAATTGGAAATTTACCAGGCTTAAAGTTTTGGAGATATTCAGAATAAGCAAAAATTATTTACAAACTTCTATATATAATCTTAGCCCCTTATTAATATATTTAATTTTTTTGGTAACCTGACGAATGCAATTTAAATTATGTTTCTACCTTCATTGGTTTTAAAGTTACGAAAAGTACTAAAGCATAATTTTAACCTTTTTTCCCCCTAAGAGTCCAATTATTCAAAAAAGACCCAAAAACGTACTCACATTTTTTAGGCCTGTCGCATCCAATTTGAATTATGTTTCTATCTTTATTGGTTGAAAAGTAACAAGAAACCCATAAAAAAATCAAAATATATTTTGAACCCTGTTTTCCCCTTTTGGGCCCAAAATTAAAAAAGTACGAAAAACGTAATAATATCTTTTAAGACCTATCGAATGCAATTTTAATGATATTTATATCTTTGTTGGTTTAAAAGTAACAAAAAATACCAAAAAGTACCTAAAGGTAATTTTAACCCCTTTTTCGGCCTTTCGGACCAAAATGAAAAAAAAAAACTCCAGATACCTGTCTGTTCATTTCTTAAGGAAAACGCAAAACTTTTAAAATTTTGTTTCTATCTTATATACATCAAAAGATGGTAGGCTACAGGTTTTTCCTTTTTTGTCCCCTTTTTATCCCTTTACGGGCCCAATTTCTAAAAATTCGTATGTATTTAAACAAACATGCATTTAGCTCTACGCGTTTGATCAGTATGGCTTTGGGTAATTTGGTTAGGCAATTCATAACCAGACCTTCCCACACAAATGGGCGTAGTGTGGGCGTGGCAGCAAAGATTTCCAAAAAAAAGTTGCCAATTGTTTCTTCCAGACTTGAAGTAACTCGCTGTACAAAAATCGGTCCACTGGTGTGGCCAGCTATAAAATTCAAACATACATACATACATACACCCCTTCTTTATATAATAGACAGATACAGGGATCACATTTCAAATATTTTTCAAAAGAAGTTCAAACTTCTCTTATATTGTTATATCCAAATTTGTGCAAATTTTGTACCTCACCAAAGAAAAAGGTCTGAGACCCACCTCCAGTTATACCGATCGACACAGAATCACTTCCTGAGTCGATTAAAAGCTGTCAGTCCATCCGTCCGGCTGGGAGTTAATGTATTCTTGTAAACAAAGTAGAGGCCGCATTTTTGCAGATATTTCGATTAAATTTGGAACAGATAAGTTTTTTGGCATAAGAAAAAAGCATGTTGTTTGTGGTGATGATCAGTTAATTTTTTGACAGAGCTCCCATACAAATGTCCTCCCAAATTAAGCGTTTTGGGCTATAACTGGCTCAAATATGACCTTATCTTCACATAATTTTGCACGTTTGTCTATCTCTATGCCACCTATTTTCGTACCGAAAATAAACATTATCGGTCTATTTTTGAGCTTCATAAAAATCGCAACAATAGGAGAACCAGTATGAAAACTTACATTTTTGTGGACGCTGCAATCCTCCATTTTTGTCCTTTAGAATTTCAGAATTAGAGGCCTTCTACATATATGTGTGCCAATTTTAAAAAATCAGTGCAATAAAAGTTTAAGCATAAAAAGTTTAACTTTTATGGGCGTGCCACTGCCCACTTTTTTACCTCCAAAATTTTAACTTTGAAAGCCGTTTACGTGCGAACTAATTTCCAAAAATCGGTCTGGAAGAGGAATTTAAATTATGTTTCTATCATAATTGATTTTAAAGTTACAAAAAGTACTAAAACATAATTTTAACCCTTAGGGTCTAATAATTAAAAAAGTATCTAAAAACGTACTCATATTTATTAGGGTACCGTGAAATAACTCCCAAATGAAATAACTTCCAATGAAAAAATGAAATAACTCCCAATTTTTTTCCATACAAATTGGGAGTTATTTCATAATGAAATAACTCCCAATGCGTTGGGAGTTATTTCATTATTTTTCATTGGAAGTTATTTCATTATAAAATAGCTCCCAAATGAAATAACCCCCAATGAAATTTTGTTGGGAGTTATTTCATTTTTTCAAAGTGTTGGGAGTTATTTTATTTTCTATCATTGGGAGTTATTTCATTTTTATTGGGAGTTATTTCATTTTTATTGGGAGTTATTTCATTTTACTAAAAGCAAGTGTATATACCAGAGCATAAAAAAAAATTTTAATCACGCTAGTATACAAGGTGACATTTATTTAAAAGTTTTGGGGTTTTAAAACCGTGGGTATGTATATAGCCGGCCTTCGGCCGGGCGCAAGGAAAAAAACTCTAGTGGAGTCGATCCGCCGGCTTCGCAGTAGCTTCGGCCGGGGAATATACTTTACACTGTAGTGCATCGGAAGTATTTGCAGCTTCATAACTAAAGTGTCATAAAATTTATGTTTTATTTGGCGAAGCTTTATATGGAAAGGCTACTGCGAAGCCGGCGGATCGAATGCACTGGAGTTTTTTTTCCTTGCGCCCGGCCGAAGGCCGGCTATCTAAATCACTCCTTTTTATTAAAAAAATTATTTAACCAAAAAGGTGCTTAAAGTCCACGCGCCTGTCCTAAAGCTGTAACGAAGCTGGCGGTTTGATCCACGAGAGTTTACTTATCCTGCGTCCAGACGGAGGCTGACAGTCATTTGGTTTGTTTGTTTAGAAAATAATTTTACGTTAGTGATATCTAATTTATGGATACAAAAGGTGACAATGAATTGAAAATTTGTGGTTTAAAAATAAGTGGCATATATAGCCGGCCTTCGGCCGGGCACAAGGAAAAAGAACTCCATTGGATTCGATCCGGCGGCTTCGCAGTAGCCTTCGGCCGGGGAATATACTTTAAACTGTAGTACATTGGAAGTATTTGCAGCTTCATAACTAAAGTGTCATAAAATTCATGTTTTATTTGGCGAAGCTTTATATGGAAAGCAGTAGAGCTTAAAGTACATTGCTCGGCCGAAGGCTAATGCGAAGCCGGCGGATCGAATCCAATGGAGTTTTTTTTTCCTTGTGCCCGGCCGAAGGCCGGCTATATATGCCACTTATTTTTAAACCACAAATTTTCAATTCATTGTCACCTTTTGTATTAATAAATTAGATATCACTAACGTAAAATTATTTTCTAAACAAACAAACCAAATGACTGGCGGCCTCCACAAAAATCAAATTTCTGACTAGGACAATTTTCAAAATACCAGTATCGTTGTCCCATATTCAACACAATTCCAGCTTCTTCCATGAAATCGGAACCAATAAGCGTACGATTACTTTGGTCATCGGGAAAAGTTAAAAATTGTATGTTCAAACACCTTCCACCAATGACAATCTTACACTTTGTTGTTAAGCACTTCCTATGAGAAGAGGTGCCATCAGCAAGGGATACGTTGCACACAATGGATTCATATTTACATCCTTTAAAATCCATTATTTTCTTTAAATTTGAGCCAGCTACGCTAGTCTTTGCACCGGAGTCAAAATACGCTTGACCAGGAAGACCAAACATCTGCACATTAACTACTGGAATATTTCGGCCAATACATAAACCTAAGGAGTTAAAACTGACACCAATAGGGGAAGTACCATTAGACCTTTTGCTACAATTGGGGCAATTAGCTCTCACCACGCCTGGAGTATTGCATCCGTAACACGCAAATTTAGGTTTAGGCACAAGAGGATCAATTCTTACTGGCATTTCTTTAGTAATATCCTGTTTTTTAAAACAGGTTTCCACTGTATGTCCTTTTTTACGACAAAAAGAACACCGTTTAGGACCGCCTTCAGGACCACTAGAAATTTTTACATTAGTGTTCACTGTCCCGCGTTCACTTAAAACATGCTCCGCTTCACGAGCGTCGACCAACAATTCATCAAAACTTTTAACCTTGTGGCGAAAAAGACGTTCACGAGTTTGCGAATGGAGCATCCCAAAAAGCATGTCAAGCTGATCAGCTTCGGCTGGACACTTTGGGAGCTGGGCAAATAATGCTCGTTTCTTCCTAATGAATGAGTCTGTTGGCTCATTTTTCTGTTGCTTCGTTTCATTAATTTCTGCATAAATTCTCCATGGTGGTTTTGGAGGCGAAAACGATTCACGCAGCATACGAACCACATCTTCAAAGCTATTTACATTTGCCTTTACCCCACGCCCCCATTCCGCTGCATCACCTTCTAGAAGCATCGGCATACCGTTTACAGCATTTGAATCAGATATTTGCTCCACAAGTTTGAATGTTGTAATGGCAGAAATAAACTCTTCGACCTTTGAGGGATTTCGCTCACCACCATAACGAGCAGAACAGCTGCTAAATGACCCGCATTTATCACTGGTCTTGCCAACAGCACTTAAAATTTCCTGAAATTGTTCAGTTGACAGAGTAACCATGTTCAGTTTGCTTGCAATACGTTGGCTTCTTCTCAAATTTTCACAAAAGGTAGCCACAATTTTAGAACTATGAAAAAAAATTTGTTCTCTTCACAGATGTGTCTTGCTTGACTCGCTACTATTTTAAAATTATTCAACTCGCGTTCGGCTCTACGGGCGTTTTTCACTGCCTCTCAGTTGGGCGCCAATTTGTAAGGAATTTATAAATTTATAAATTTACTTCAAAAATAAATTCTATTTTCAACAATTTTTAAGTCTTTAAACAATTTTATTCTTTTCCAACGATTCGTAAGTCTTTATATAAATTTTATTGTTTTTATAACAAAGTTTTAATTAATTTATTAACACAAAAAAGTCCCTGAATACGTTCTGCAAGTAAAGAATGAATGTCATAGTCTGAGTTGAGGCGGTCACCATCGCGGCCAACAACAACTTCAAACAACAAAGCCAATTGTATTTGCACACATACAACGACAGCTATCGCCATCACGAAGTATGCAATGCAAACACCATTAGCCAGACAACCATTCAATCCAACCTGCAAGTAAAGAATGAGCTGCTGTCGTTGAGTGTGCTGCTTTTATACTCTGAAAAGAAAGCTTTTTCAATAAACGAACGATCATGATACAAACATACACGCAAAAGCTTTTACTCAACGAAAGGTTACTAGTGATGGGCAAAATAACTTAAAGTACTTTAACAAGTTAATGTAAAATAATATAATGAAATCAAAAACAATAAAAGAATAATAAAAGGTGATCCGCTACATTCTCCCCCTTTGACGTGCTGGAGCTCGACCCGAGCAGTGCGTCAACATCTGTCAAGGCTTCATCAACTAGGTTTTTCTTGGTCGGCCGCGTCTCTTCATGGGATGAACTAGTGCTGGTCCCTCTTTTGCGTTAGTACTTCTGTATATCGTTAATGCTGAAGCATGATATGTCCCAAGTGGAATAGTCAGGTTATCTGGCGATGACACCTCGTACGTGGACGACCCTATCTTTTTGGTTATGACATAGGGGCCATCACGTTTGGGCACAAATTTCGACGTAATGCCCTTACTTACATTACTTAACACATGCGTTGTTACCAGAACTTCAGTTCCAACTTCAAAATTGGGTTGAGGACGCCTTTGCTGATCAGCATAGTTCTTATTCTTGTCTTGAATCTTCATCTCAATTTCTCTTGCATCTTTAAGGACACTTGCAATCGTTTGTAGATAAGATGAGATTTGAGGAATAAAGTTCTCATGTTCAACAATTAATCTTACGTCATGTTTGACGTCATCTTATGTACGCAGCTCTCTTCCAAAAGTTAGGTATGCAGCACTATATCCAGTACTCTGACATTTGGCAGTGTTCATGGCGAAACGTATTGCAGCCAAACTTTGATACCAGTTTTCATGTTGGTGCTGAACCCATATGGCCAATAGACCCTTTAGGTCTCTATTCTTGCGTTCTACAGGGTTTGCTTTAGGATGATACACAGGAGTGAACTGTTGTTGTATACCAAGACAATATGCTACCTTCTGCATTATAGCCGACACGAATTGAACGCCGTTATCAGACTTTATACGTCTTGGTATTCCAAAGCGCAAAAATATTTCGTCAATAAGAATTTTTGCGCATGCTTCTGCAGTTGCATCTACAAGCTTAAAGATTTCAGTCCATCGGCTGGCAACGTCTTCCACAATAAATATCCATCGGAAACCTTCTTCAGTCTGCGGCAAGGGACCAAATAAATCGACAGCAACTACTTCAAATCGCTGCTTGCTACCAGTGCTCTGCAAGAGTCCGGCAGGTTTCATATTGGATGCCTTAAAGCGTTGGCACTCGATGCAACTTTTAACGTACCTAGCAATTTCACCACGCATTCCTGGCCAAAAATATCTACTAGCAATACGTGCTATAGTTCGTTCTGCACTATAATGCCCTGCTGTACTTTCATCATGATAAGCTTTCAAAATTTCTGGTCGTTCCTGGGTTGGTATTACTAGTTGAGCATCTTCGCAATCATCATTCGCATAACAATACAAAATTCCATCATTCAGTAGATAACTTCGGTTAATCCAACGAAGAGAGTTCTCATCATGGTTTTCCAAGGACGTTATGATTTCTTTTAGGTACTCATCCTTCATCTGCTCTTCTCGAATTTCTGTTAAACTTTTTGCTGGTATGTCTACATGAAATGCACAAAAACAATCAACATCACCTGTATTAGCATTATGATTTTCACACGGTGGTCTTGAAAGCATATCGGCTACAGAGTTCGCTTTTCCAGGGATGTACTCAATAGCAAAGGTATGCTGTTGGATTTGCAATCCCCATCTGGCAAGCCTTCCAGTAGGTGATTTAAGAGTTAGTAGCCATTTTAGTGGTTTGTGGTCCGTAAGCAGCTTTATTTCTTCTCCCTCTATATAGCCACGAAACTTACTGTAGGCCCAGACTATGGCCAGCGCTTCTCTTTCAGTAGTGGTATAGTTACGTTCGGCGTTGCTTAACAAACGGCTGGCGTATTCTATGGGATGTTCATCAGGACCCTCCCCCTGGAGTAGAACCGCCCCAAGTGCATAAGCACTCGCGTCTGTTTTGATAGAGTAGGACATATTTTCAATGGACTGCCTCAATACAGGAGAGGTTGATAGAGCTCTTTTCAAATCGTTAAAAGCCTTTAACTCTTCTTTTCCCCACTTCCACACAGCTGTTTTCTTCGTGAGGTTTGTAAGTGGCCTAGCCATTTCAGCATACTGGTTGATAAATCGCCTATACCAGAAACAAGTTTGTATAAAAGAAATTAGCTCCTTTATATTACCAGGCTCTCTTCGCTCAGAAATTGCAAGGGTTTTGTCTGGATCGACAGCTATTTCTTCAGGAGTAAGGATGTGGCCAAGAAATTTTACCTTGGAGCAACAAAATTTGCATTTTTGATTATTCAGGCGCAGTTCGTACAATATTAAACGATTCAAAACCAAGTCGAGATTTTCTAAATGTTGTTGAAAGCTCTCGGAACATACGATAATGTCGTCTAAGTAGGCAAATATACATATTTCAGGAATACCACACTTAAAGCGATTAATTAGCCTCTGGAATGTTGCGGGCGCATTACGTAACCCAAATGGCATTCTCCTAAAACGATAGGTTCCAAATGGAGTAATAAGGCATGTTTTATCACGATCTTCGACTGCTACTTCTATCTGATAGTAACCACTTTGCAAATCTAGCGTTGTCATATATCTGGTGCTTTTGGCAGAATGCAATAAGTCATCCATACGAGGTAACGCGTACCTATCGGGAACAGTTATTGAATTAAGTTTTCTATAGTCCACACATACGCGAATCGAACCATCTTTCTTGGGAACCATAACTACCGGCGAAGACCATGCCGATTCGCATTCCTCAATAATATCGTTTTCCAACATGTTTTCTATTTCCTGTTTCAATTCTCCTGCTTTGGCAAACGAAAGGCGATAAGGTGGTAAAGCGATTGGTTCATGGTTTCCGGTATCTATTTTACGAACGGCATATGGTGACGGTTTACTTAGACCACCAAAAACTATACGATTTTTAACCAAAATATGGTCCAGCTGCATTTTCTGCTCATCACTCAAATCTGCACCATCAGTCGGTTTCATAACGTTATAATCAAAAGCGTATAAAGGTGTAAATATTGGTGTGTCATCTTCATTATGGGGTTTATATATGACACCACTAAAATGACCACAGTCCTTTGCTCTATCGGGAGTCGTCATATCTGGAGGAATCGCATCCCTAAAAATTGCCTGGACTGAATGAGGTGAGTAATCATTTTCTTTTTCATAGTCCGGCCCATATGATTCAAATTCTGAAACGTGCGTTTTACATATTCTTTTGGGCGTAACTTGAAACACTTCCGCAACATTTTCTTGTGTGACACGCTTAAAAGATGGATCCACAACCTTTATTGACTCTAGCAGGTTTAGATCTAACGGCCACGAATCACAAAAATCAAATTTCTGACTAGGACAATTTTCAAAATACCAGTATCGTTGTCCCATATTCAACACAATTCCAGCTTCTTCCATGAAATCGGAACCAATAAGCGTACGATTACTTTGGTCATCGGGAAAAACTAAAAATTGTATGTTCAAACACCTTCCACCAATGACAATCTTACACTTTGTTGTTAAGCACTTCCTATGAGAAGAGGTGCCATCAGCAAGGGATACGTTGCACACAATGGATTCATATTTACATCCTTTAAAATCCATTATTTTCTTTAAATTTGAGCCAGCTACGCTAGTCTTTGCACCGGAGTCAAAATACGCTTGACCAGGAACACCAAACATCAGCACATTAACTACTGGAATATTTCGGCCAATACATAAACCTAAGGAGTTAAAACTGACACCAATAGGGGAAGTACCATTAGACCTTTTGCTACAATTGGGGCAATTAGCTCTCACCACGCCTGGAGTATTGCATCCGTAACACGCAAATTTAGGTTTAGGCACAAGAGGATCAATTCTTACTGGCATTTCTTTAGTAATATCCTGTTTTTTAAAACAGGTTTCCACTGTATGTCCTTTTTTACGACAAAAAGAACACCGTTTAGGACCGCCTTCAGGACCACTAGAAATTTTTACATTAGTGTTCACTGTCCCGCGTTCACTTAAAACATGCTCCGCTTCACGAGCGTCGACCAACAATTCATCAAAAGTTTTAACCTTGTGGTGTTGGTAACCTGACGAATGCAATTTAAATTATGTTTCTACCTTCATTGGTTTTAAAGCTACGAAAAGTACTAAAACATAATTTTAACCTTTCTTCCCCGTTAGAGTCCAATTATTCAAAAAAGACCCAAAAACGTACTCATATTTTTTAGGCCTGTCGCATCAATTTGAATTATGTTTCTATCTTTATTGGTTGAAAAGTAACAAAAAACGCATAAAAAAAATCAAAATATATTTTAACCTTGTTTTCCCCTTTTGGGCCCAAAATTAAAACAGTACGAAAAACGTAATAATATTTTGAAAGACCTATCGAACGCAATTTGAATAATGTTTATATCTTTATTGGTTTAAAAGTAACAAAAAACACCAAAAGGTAATTTTAACCCCTTTTTTTGGCCTTTCGGACAAAATTAAAAAAAAGGAAAACGCTAAACTTTTAAAATTTTTTTTTATCTTATATACATCAAGAGATAGTAGGTTACAGATTTTTCCCTTTTTGTCCCTTTTTTATCCCTTCACGGGCCCAATGTTTAAAAATTCATGTGCATTTAAACAAACATGTAAAGCTTAACACGTGTTATAAATTTCATGTATTTAGCTCTACGCGTTTGATCAATATGGCCTTGGGTAATTTTGTTAGGCCATTCATAACCTAACCTTCCCACACAAATGGGCGTATTGTGAGCGTGGCAGCAATAGTTTTCAAAAAAAAAGTAGCCTATTGTTCCTTCCAGACTTGAGATAACTCCCTGTAAAAAAATCGGTCCACTGGTGTGGCCAGCTATAAAATTCAAACATACATACATACATACACCCCTTCTTTATATAATAGACAGATACAGGGATCACATTTCAAATATTTTTCAAAAGAAGTTCAAACTTCTCTTATATTGTTATATCCAAATTTGTGCAAATTTTGTACCTCACCAAAGAAAAAGGTCTGAGACCCACCTCCAGTTATACCAATCGACACAGAATCACTTCCTGAGTCGATTAAAAGCTGTCAGTCCATCCGTCCGGCTGGGAGTTAATGTATTCTTGTAAACAAAGTAGAGGCCGCATTTTTGCAGATATTTCGATTAAATTTGGAACAGATAAGTTTTTTGGCATAAGAAAAAAGCATGTTGTTTGTGGTGATGATCAGTTAATTTTTTGACAGAGCTCCCATACAAATGTCCTCCCAAATTAAGCGTTTTGGGCTATAACTGGCTCAAATATGACCTTATCTTCACATAATTTTGCACGTTTGTCTATCTCTATGCCACCTATTTTCGTACCGAAAATAAACATTATCGGTCTATTTTTGAGCTTCATAAAAATCGCAACAATAGAAGAATCAGTATGAAAACTTACATTTTTGTGGACGCTGCAATCCTCCATTTTTGTCCTTTAGAATTTCAGAATTAGAGGCCTTCTACATATATGTGTGCCAATTTTAAAAAATCAGTGCAATAAAAGTTTAAGCATAAAAAGTTTAACTTTTATGGGCGTGCCACTGCCCACTTTTTTACCTCCAAAATTTTAACTTTGAAAGCCGTTTACGTGCGAACTAATTTCCAAAAATCGGTCTGGAAGAGGAATTTAAATTATGTTTCTATCATAATTGATTTTAAAGTTACAAAAAGTACTAAAACATAATTTTAACCCTTAGGGTCTAATAATTAAAAAAGTATCTAAAAACGTACTCATATATATTAGGGTACCGTGAAATAACTCCCAAATGAAATAACTTCCAATGAAAAAATGAAATAACTCCCAATTTTTTTCCATACAAATTGGGAGTTATTTCATATTGAAATAACTCCCAATGCGTTGGGAGTTATTTCATTATTTAATCACGCTAGTATACAAGGTGACATTTATTTAAAAGTTTTGGGGTTTTAAAACCGTGGGTATATAGCCGGCCTTCGGCCGGGCGCAAGGAAAAAAACTCTAGTGGAGTCGATCCGCCGGCTTCGCAGTAGCTTCGGCCGGGGAATATACTTTACACTGTAGTGCATCGGAAGTATTTGCAGCTTCATAACTAAAGTGTCATAAAATTTATGTTTTATTTGGCGAAGCTTTATATGGAAAGCAGTAGAGCTTAAAGTCCATTGCCCGGCCGAAGGCTACTGCGAAGCCGGCGGATCGAATGCACTGGAGTTTTTTTTCCTTGCGCCCGGCCGAAGGCCGGCTATCTAAATCACTCCTTTTTATTAAAAAAATTATTTAACCAAAAAGGTGCTTAAAGTCCACGCGCCTGTCCTAAAGCTGTAACGAAGCTGGCGGTTTGATCCACGAGAGTTTACTTATCCTGCGTCCAGACGGAGGCTGACAGTCATTTGGTTTGTTTGTTTAGAAAATAATTTTACGTTAGTGATATCTAATTTATGGATACAAAAGGTAACAATGAATTGAAAATTTGTGGTTTAAAAATAAGTGGCATATATAGCCGGCCTTCGGCCGGGGAATATACTTTAAACTGTAGTACATTGGAAGTATTTGCAGCTTTATAACTAAAGTGTCATAAAATTCATGTTTTATTTGGCGAAGCTTTATATGGAAAGCAGTAGAGCTTAAAGTACATTGCTCGGCCGAAGGCTAATGCGAAGCCGGCGGATCGAATCCAATGGAGTTTTTTTTTCCTTGTGCCCGGCCGAAGGCCGGCTATATATGCCACTTATTTTTAAACCACAAATTTTCAATTCATTGTCGCCTTTTGTATCCATAAATTAGATATCACTAACGTAAAATTATTTTCTAAACAAACAAACCAAATGACTGGCGGCCTCCACAAAAATCAAATTTCTGACTAGGACAATTTTCAAAATACCAGTATCGTTGTCCCATATTCAACACAATTCCAGCTTCTTCCATGAAATCGGAACCAATAAGCGTACGATTACTTTGGTCATCGGGAAAAGTTAAAAATTGTATGTTCAAACACCTTCCACCAATGACAATCTTACACTTTGTTGTTAAGTACTTCCTATGAGAAGAGGTGCCATCAGCAAGGGATACGTTGCACACAATGGATTCATATTTACATCCTTTAAAATCCATTATTTTCTTTAAATTTGAGCCAGCTACGCTAGTCTTTGCACCGGAGTCAAAATACGCTTGACCAGGAACGCCAAACATCTGCACATTAACTACTGGAATATTTCGGCCAATACATAAACCTAAGGAGTTAAAACTGACACCAATAGGGGAAGTACCATTAGACCTTTTGCTACAATTGGGGCAATTAGCTCTCACCACGCCTGGAGTATTGCATCCGTAACACGCAAATTTAGGTTTAGGCACAAGAGGATCAATTCTTACTGGCATTTCTTTAGTAATATCCTGTTTTTTAAAACAGGTTTCCACTGTATGTCCTTTTTTACGACAAAAAGAACACCGTTTAGGACCGCCTTCAGGACCACTAGAAATTTTTACATTAGTGTTCACTGTCCCGCGTTCACTTAAAACATGCTCCGCTTCACGAGCGTCGACCAACAATTCAACAAAAGTTTTAACCTTGTGGCGAAAAAGACGTTCACGAGTTTGCGAGTGGAGCATCCCAAAAAGCATGTCAAGCTGATCAGCTTCGGCTGGACACTTTGGGAGCTGGGCAAATAATGCTCGTTTCTTCCTAATGAATGAGTCTGTTGGCTCATTTTTCTGTTGCTTCGTTTCATTAATTTCTGCATAAATTCTCCATGGTGGTTTTGGAGGCGAAAACGATTCACGCAGCATACGAACCACATCTTCAAAGCTATTTACATTTGCCTTTACCCCACGCCACCATTCCGCTGCATCACCTTCTAGAAGCATCGGCATACCGTTTACAGCATTGGAATCAGATATTTGCTCCACAAGTTTGAATGTTGTAATGGCAGAAATAAACTCTTCG
Source organism: Melanophora roralis (assembly GCA_963583895.1). Lineage (NCBI taxonomy): Eukaryota > Metazoa > Arthropoda > Insecta > Diptera > Rhinophoridae > Melanophora > Melanophora roralis. The sequence goes on from OY757188.1 coordinate 50,587,494, forward strand.
ACCTTTGAGGGATTTCGCTCACCACCATAACGAGCAGAACAGCTGCTAAATGACCCGCATTTATCACTGGTCTTGCCAACAGCACTTAAAATTTCCTGAAATTGTTCAGTTGACAGAGTAACCATGTTCAGTTTGCTTGCAATACGTTGGCTTCTTCTCAAATTTTCACAAAAGGTAGCCACAATTTTAGAACTATAAAAAAAAATTTTGTTCTCTTCACAGATGTGTCTTGCTTGACTCGCTACTATTTTAAAATTATTCAACTCGCGTTCGGCTCTACGGGCGTTTTTCACTGCCTCTCAGTTGGACGCCAATTTGTAAGGAATTTATTAATTTATAAATTTACTTCAAAAATAAATTCTATTTTCAACAATTTTTAAGTCTTTAAACAATTTTATTCTTTTCCAACGATTCGTAAGTCTTTATATAAATTTTATTGTTTTTATAACAAAGTTTTAATTAATTTATTAACACAAAAAAGTCTCTGAATACGTTCTGCAAGTAAAGAATGAATGTCATAGTCTGAGCTGAGGCGGTCACCATCGCGGCCAACAACAACTTCAAACAACAAAGCCAATTGTATTTGCACACATACAACGACAGCTATCGCCATCACGAAGTATGCAATGCAAACACCATTAGCCAGACAACCATTCAATCCAACCTGCAAGTAAAGAATGAGCTGCTGTCGTTGAGTGTGCTGCTTTTATACTCTGAAAAGAAAGCTTTTTCAATAAACGAACGATCATGATACAAACATACACGCAAAAGCTTTTACTCAACGAAAGAGATTTTCCACACTTGCATTTGTGAGAACTGGCTACATAGTTGTACTAAAATGTAAGGTTACTAGTGATGGGCAAAATAACTTAAAGTACTTAAACAAGTAAATGTAAAATAATATAATGAAATCACAAACAATAAAAGAATAATAAAAGGTGATCCGCTACACATCAAGAGATAGTAGGTTACAGATTTTTCCCTTTTTGTCCCATTTTTATCCCTTCACGGGACCAATGTTAAAAAATTCATGTGCATTTAAACAAACATGTAAAGCTTAACACGTGTTATAAATTTCATGTATTTAGCTCTACGCGTTTGATCAATATGGCCTTGGGTAATTTTGTTCGGCCATTCATAACCTAACCTTCCCACACAAATGGGCGTATTGTGAGCGTGGCAGCAATAGTTTTCAAAAAAAAAGTAGCCTATTGTTCCTTCCAGACTTGACATAACTTCCTGTAAAAATTTCAAAAAAATCGGTCCACTGGTGTGGCCAGCTATAAAATTCAAACATACATACATACATACATACACCCCTTCTTTATATAATAGACAGATACAGGGATAACATTTCAAATATTTTTCAAAAGAAGCTCAAACTTCTCTTATATTGTTATATCCAAATTTGGGCAAATTTTGTACCTCACCAAAGAAAAAGGTCTGAGACCCACCTCCATATATACCAGTCGACACAGAATCACTTCCTGAGTCGATTAAAAGCTGTCAGTCCATCCGTCCGGCTGGGAGTTAATGTATTCTTGTAAACAAAGTAGAGGCCGCATTTTTGCAGATATTTCGATGAAATTTGGAACAGATAAGTTTTTTGGCATAAGAAAAAAGCATGTTGTTTGTGGTGATGATCAGTTAATTTTTTGACAGAGCTCCCATACAAATGTCCTCCCAAATTAAGCGTTTTGGGCTATAACTGGCTCAAATATGACCTTATCTTCACATAATTTAGCACGTTTGTCTATCTTTATGCCACCCATTTTCGTACCGAAAATAAACATTATGGGTCTATTTTTGAGCTTCATAAAAATCGCAACAATAGAAGAACCAGTATGAAAACTTACATTTTTGTGGGCGCTGCAATCCTCCATTTTTGTCCTTTAGAATTTCAGAATTAGAGGCCTTCTACATATATGTGTGCCAATTTTAAAAAATCAGTGCAATAAGAGTACCAGCATAAAAAGTTTAACTTTTATGGGCGTGCCACTGCCCACTTTTTTACCTTCAAAATTTTAACTTTGAAAGCCGTTTACGTGCGAACTAATTTCCAAAAATCGGTCTGGAAGAGGAATTTAAATTATGTTTCTATCATAATTGATTTTAAAGTTACAAAAAGTACTAAAACATAATTTTAACCCTTAGGTTCTAATAATTAAAAAAGTATCTAAAAACGTACTCATATTTTTTAGGCCTGTTACACTTAATTTGAATAATGTTTCTATCTTTATTGGCTTAAAAGTTGCAAAAAACGCATTAAAAAAATCAAAATATATTTTTAACCCTTTTTTCCCCCTTTGGGCCCGTAATTAAAAAAAAAGTACGAAAAACGTAATCATATTTTTGTTAGACCTATCGAACGCAATTTGAAAAATTTTTCTATCTTTATTGGTTTAAAAGTAACAAAAAGTACCAATATATAATTTGAACCCCTTTTTTCGGCATTTCGGACCAAAATTAAAAAAAAACTTCAGATACCTGTCTGTTTATTTCTTAATGAAAACGCTAAATTTTTTAAATTTTGTTTCTATCTTATATACATCAAGAGATAGTAGGTTACAGATTTTTCCCTTTTTGTCCCTTTTTTATCCCTTTACGGGCCCAATGTTTAAAAATTCGTGTGCATTTAAACAAACATGTAAAGCTTAACACGTGTTATAAATTTCATGTATTTAGCTCTACGCGTTTGATCAATATGGCCTTTGTTAGGCCATTCATAACCTAACCTTCCCACACAAATGGGCGTATTGTAGGCGTGGCAGCAATAGTTTTCAAAAAAAAGTAGCCTATTGTTCCTTCCAGACTTGAGATAACTCCCTGTAAAAATTTCAAAAAAATCGGTCCACTGGTGTGGCCAGATATAAAATTCAAACATACATACATACATACACCCCTTCTTTATATAATAGACAGATACAGGGATCACATTTCAAATATTTTTCAAAAGAAGTTCAAACTTCTCTTATATTGTTATATCCAAATTTGTGCAAATTTTGTACCTCACCAAAGAAAAAGGTCTGAGACCCACCTCCAGTTATACCAATCGACACAGAATCACTTCCTGAGTCGATTAAAAGCTGTCAGTCCATCCGTCCGGCTGGGAGTTAATGTATTCTTGTAAACAAAGTAGAGGCCGCATTTTTGCAGATATTTCGATTAAATTTGGAACAGATAAGTTTTTTGGCATAAGAAAAAAGCATGTTGTTTGTGGTGATGATCAGTTAATTTTTTGACAGAGCTCCCATACAAATGTCCTCCCAAATTAAGCGTTTGGGCTATAACTGGCTCAAATATGACCTTATCTTCACATAATTTTGCACGTTTGTCTATCTCTATGCCACCTATTTTCGTACCGAAAATAAACATTATCGGTCTATTTTTGAGCTTCATAAAAATCGCAACAATAGAAGAACCAGTATGCAAACTTACATTTTTGTGGACGCTGCAATCCTCCATTTTTGTCCTTTAGAATTTCAGAATTAGAGGCCTTCTACATATATGTGTGCCAATTTTAAAAAATCAGTGCAATAAAAGTTTAAGCATAAAAAGTTTAACTTTTATAGGCGTGCCACTGCCCACTTTTTTACCTCCAAAATTTTAACTTTGAAAGCCGTTTACGTGCGAACTAATTTCCAAAAATCGGTCTGGAAGAGGAATTTAAATTATGTTTCTATCATAATTGATTTTAAAGTTACAAAAAGTACTAAAACATAATTTTAACCCTTAGGGTCTAATAATTAAAAAAGTATCTAAAAACGTACTCATATTTATTAGGGTACCGTGAAATAACTCCCAAATGAAATAACTTCCAATGAAAAAATGAAATAACTCCCAATTTTTTTCCATACAAATTGGGAGTTATTTCATATTGAAATAACTCCCAATGCGTTGGGAGTTATTTCATTATTTAATCACGCTAGTATACAAGGTGACATTTATTTAAAAGTTTTGGGGTTTTAAAACCGTGGGTATATAGCCGGCCTTCGGCCGGGCGCAAGGAAAAAAACTCTAGTGGAGTCGATCCGCCGGCTTCGCAGTAGCTTCGGCCGGGGAATATACTTTACACTGTAGTGCATCGGAAGTATTTGCAGCTTCATAACTAAAGTGTCATAAAATTTATGTTTTATTTGGCGAAGCTTTATATGGAAAGCAGTAGAGCTTAAAGTCCATTGCCCGGCCGAAGGCTACTGCGAAGCCCGCGGATCGAATGCACTGGAGTTTTTTTTCCTTGCGCCCGGCCGAAGGCCGGCTATCTAAATCACTCCTTTTTATTAAAAAAATTATTTAACCAAAAAGGTGCTTAAAGTCCACGCGCCTGTCCTAAAGCTGTAACGAAGCTGGCGGTTTGATCCACGAGAGTTTACTTATCCTGCGTCCAGACGGAGGCTGACAGTCATTTGGTTTGTTTGTTTAGAAAATAATTTTACGTTAGTGATATCTAATTTATGGATACAAAAGGTAACAATGAATTGAAAATTTGTGGTTTAAAAATAAGTGGCATATATAGCCGGCCTTCGGCCGGGGAATATACTTTAAACTGTAGTACATTGGAAGTATTTGCAGCTTTATAACTAAAGTGTCATAAAATTCATGTTTTATTTGGCGAAGCTTTATATGGAAAGCAGTAGAGCTTAAAGTACATTGCTCGGCCGAAGGCTAATGCGAAGCCGGCGGATCGAATCCAATGGAGTTTTTTTTTCCTTGTGCCCGGCCGAAGGCCGGCTATATATGCCACTTATTTTTAAACCACAAATTTTCAATTCATTGTCGCCTTTTGTATCCATAAATTAGATATCACTAACGTAAAATTATTTTCTAAACAAACAAACCAAATGACTGGCGGCCTCCACAAAAATCAAATTTCTGACTAGGACAATTTTCAAAATACCAGTATCGTTGTCCCATATTCAACACAATTCCAGCTTCTTCCATGAAATCGGAACCAATAAGCGTACGATTACTTTGGTCATCGGGAAAAGTTAAAAATTGTATGTTCAAACACCTTCCACCAATGACAATCTTACACTTTGTTGTTAAGCACTTCCTATGAGAAGAGGTGCCATCAGCAAGGGATACGTTGCACACAATGGATTCATATTTACATCCTTTAAAATCCATTATTTTCTTTAAATTTGAGCCAGCTACGCTAGTCTTTGCACCGGAGTCAAAATACGCTTGACCAGGAACGCCAAACATCTGCACATTAACTACTGGAATATTTCGGCCAATACATAAACCTAAGGAGTTAAAACTGACACCAATAGGGGAAGTACCATTAGACCTTTTGCTACAATTGGGGCAATTAGCTCTCACCACGCCTGGAGTATTGCATCCGTAACACGCAAATTTAGGTTTAGGCACAAGAGGATCAATTCTTACTGGCATTTCTTTAGTAATATCCTGTTTTTTAAAACAGGTTTCCACTGTATGTCCTTTTTTACGACAAAAAGAACACCGTTTAGGACCGCCTTCAGGACCACTAGAAATTTTTACATTAGTGTTCACTGTCCCGCGTTCACTTAAAACATGCTCCGCTTCACGAGCGTCGACCAACAATTCAACAAAAGTTTTAACCTTGTGGCGAAAAAGACGTTCACGAGTTTGCGAGTGGAGCATCCCAAAAAGCATGTCAAGCTGATCAGCTTCGGCTGGACACTTTGGGAGCTGGGCAAATAATGCTCGTTTCTTCCTAATGAATGAGTCTGTTGGCTCATTTTTCTGTTGCTTCGTTTCATTAATTTCTGCATAAATTCTCCATGGTGGTTTTGGAGGCGAAAACGATTCACGCAGCATACGAACCACATCTTCAAAGCTATTTACATTTGCCTTTACCCCACGCCACCATTCCGCTGCATCACCTTCTAGAAGCATCGGCATACCGTTTACAGCATTTGAATCAGATATTTGCTCCACAAGTTTGAATGTTGTAATGGCAGAAATAAACTCTTCGACCTTTGAGGGATTTCGCTCACCACCATAACGAGCAGAACAGCTGCTAAATGACCCGCATTTATCACTGGTCTTGCCAACAGCACTTAAAATTTCCTGAAATTGTTCAGTTGACAGAGTAACCATGTTCAGTTTGCTTGCAATACGTTGGCTTCTTCTCAAATTTTCACAAAAGGTAGCCACAATTTTAGAACTATAAAAAAAAATTTTGTTCTCTTCACAGATGTGTCTTGCTTGACTCGCTACTATTTTAAAATTATTCAACTCGCGTTCGGCTCTACGGGCGTTTTTCACTGCCTCTCAGTTGGACGCCAATTTGTAAGGAATTTATTAATTTATAAATTTACTTCAAAAATAAATTCTATTTTCAACAATTTTTAAGTCTTTAAACAATTTTATTCTTTTCCAACGATTCGTAAGTCTTTATATAAATTTTATTGTTTTTATAACAAAGTTTTAATTAATTTATTAACACAAAAAAGTCTCTGAATACGTTCTGCAAGTAAAGAATGAATGTCATAGTCTGAGCTGAGGCGGTCACCATCGCGGCCAACAACAACTTCAAACAACAAAGCCAATTGTATTTGCACACATACAACGACAGCTATCGCCATCACGAAGTATGCAATGCAAACACCATTAGCCAGACAACCATTCAATCCAACCTGCAAGTAAAGAATGAGCTGCTGTCGTTGAGTGTGCTGCTTTTATACTCTGAAAAGAAAGCTTTTTCAATAAACGAACGATCATGATACAAACATACACGCAAAAGCTTTTACTCAACGAAAGAGATTTTCCACACTTGCATTTGTGAGAACTGGCTACATAGTTGTACTAAAATGTAAGGTTACTAGTGATGGGCAAAATAACTTAAAGTACTTAAACAAGTAAATGTAAAATAATATAATGAAATCACAAACAATAAAAGAATAATAAAAGGTGATCCGCTACACATCAAGAGATAGTAGGTTACAGATTTTTCCCTTTTTGTCCCATTTTTATCCCTTCACGGGACCAATGTTAAAAAATTCATGTGCATTTAAACAAACATGTAAAGCTTAACACGTGTTATAAATTTCATGTATTTAGCTCTACGCGTTTGATCAATATGGCCTTGGGTAATTTTGTTCGGCCATTCATAACCTAACCTTCCCACACAAATGGGCGTATTGTGAGCGTGGCAGCAATAGTTTTCAAAAAAAAAGTAGCCTATTGTTCCTTCCAGACTTGACATAACTTCCTGTAAAAATTTCAAAAAAATCGGTCCACTGGTGTGGCCAGCTATAAAATTCAAACATACATACATACATACATACACCCCTTCTTTATATAATAGACAGATACAGGGATAACATTTCAAATATTTTTCAAAAGAAGCTCAAACTTCTCTTATATTGTTATATCCAAATTTGGGCAAATTTTGTACCTCACCAAAGAAAAAGGTCTGAGACCCACCTCCATATATACCAGTCGACACAGAATCACTTCCTGAGTCGATTAAAAGCTGTCAGTCCATCCGTCCGGCTGGGAGTTAATGTATTCTTGTAAACAAAGTAGAGGCCGCATTTTTGCAGATATTTCGATGAAATTTGGAACAGATAAGTTTTTTGGCATAAGAAAAAAGCATGTTGTTTGTGGTGATGATCAGTTAATTTTTTGACAGAGCTCCCATACAAATGTCCTCCCAAATTAAGCGTTTTGGGCTATAACTGGCTCAAATATGACCTTATCTTCACATAATTTAGCACGTTTGTCTATCTTTATGCCACCCATTTTCGTACCGAAAATAAACATTATGGGTCTATTTTTGAGCTTCATAAAAATCGCAACAATAGAAGAACCAGTATGAAAACTTACATTTTTGTGGGCGCTGCAATCCTCCATTTTTGTCCTTTAGAATTTCAGAATTAGAGGCCTTCTACATATATGTGTGCCAATTTTAAAAAATCAGTGCAATAAGAGTACCAGCATAAAAAGTTTAACTTTTATGGGCGTGCCACTGCCCACTTTTTTACCTTCAAAATTTTAACTTTGAAAGCCGTTTACGTGCGAACTAATTTCCAAAAATCGGTCTGGAAGAGGAATTTAAATTATGTTTCTATCATAATTGATTTTAAAGTTACAAAAAGTACTAAAACATAATTTTAACCCTTAGGGTCTAATAATTAAAAAAGTATCTAAAAACGTACTCATATTTATTAGGGTACCGTGAAATAACTCCCAAATGAAATAACTTCCAATGAAAAAATGAAATAACTCCCAATTTTTTTCCATACAAATTGGGAGTTATTTCATAATGAAATAACTCCCAATGCGTTGGGAGTTATTTCATTATTTTTCATTGGAAGTTATTTCATTATAAAATAGCTCCCAAATGAAATAACCCCCAATGAAATTTTGTTGGGAGTTATTTCATTTTTTCAAAGTGTTGGGAGTTATTTTATTTTCTATCATTGGGAGTTATTTCATTTTTATTGGGAGTTATTTCATTTTTATTGGGAGTTATTTCATTTTACTAAAAGCAAGTGTATATACCAGAGCATAAAAAAAAATTTTAATCACGCTAGTATACAAGGTGACATTTATTTAAAAGTTTTGGGGTTTTAAAACCGTGGGTATGTATATAGCCGGCCTTCGGCCGGGCGCAAGGAAAAAAACTCTAGTGGAGTCGATCCGCCGGCTTCGCAGTAGCTTCGGCCGGGGAATATACTTTACACTGTAGTGCATCGGAAGTATTTGCAGCTTCATAACTAAAGTGTCATAAAATTTATGTTTTATTTGGCGAAGCTTTATATGGAAAGGCTACTGCGAAGCCGGCGGATCGAATGCACTGGAGTTTTTTTTCCTTGCGCCCGGCCGAAGGCCGGCTATCTAAATCACTCCTTTTTATTAAAAAAATTATTTAACCAAAAAGGTGCTTAAAGTCCACGCGCCTGTCCTAAAGCTGTAACGAAGCTGGCGGTTTGATCCACGAGAGTTTACTTATCCTGCGTCCAGACGGAGGCTGACAGTCATTTGGTTTGTTTGTTTAGAAAATAATTTTACGTTAGTGATATCTAATTTATGGATACAAAAGGTGACAATGAATTGAAAATTTGTGGTTTAAAAATAAGTGGCATATATAGCCGGCCTTCGGCCGGGCACAAGGAAAAAGAACTCCATTGGATTCGATCCGCCGGCTTCGCAGTAGCCTTCGGCCGGGGAATATACTTTAAACTGTAGTACATTGGAAGTATTTGCAGCTTTATAACTAAAGTGTCATAAAATTCATGTTTTATTTGGCGAAGCTTTATATGGAAAGCAGTAGAGCTTAAAGTACATTGCTCGGCCGAAGGCTAATGCGAAGCCGGCGGATCGAATCCAATGGAGTTTTTTTTTCCTTGTGCCCGGCCGAAGGCCGGCTATATATGCCACTTATTTTTAAACCACAAATTTTCAATTCATTGTCACCTTTTGTATCCATAAATTAGATATCACTAACGTAAAATTATTTTCTAAACAAACAAACCAAATGACTGGCGGCCTCCACAAAAATCAAATTTCTGACTAGGACAATTTTCAAAATACCAGTATCGTTGTCCCATATTCAACACAATTCCAGCTTCTTCCATGAAATCGGAACCAATAAGCGTACGATTACTTTGGTCATCGGGAAAAGTTAAAAATTGTATGTTCAAACACCTTCCACCAATGACAATCTTACACTTTGTTGTTAAGCACTTCCTATGAGAAGAGGTGCCATCAGCAAGGGATACGTTGCACACAATGGATTCATATTTACATCCTTTAAAATCCATTATTTTCTTTAAATTTGAGCCAGCTACGCTAGTCTTTGCACCGGAGTCAAAATACGCTTTACCAGGAACACCAAACATCTGCACATTAACTACTGGAATATTTCGGCCAATACATAAACCTAAGGAGTTAAAACTGACACCAATAGGGGAAGTACCATTAGACCTTTTGCTACAATTGGGGCAATTAGCTCTCACCACGCCTGGAGTATTGCATCCGTAACACGCAAATTTAGGTTTAGGCACAAGAGGATCAATTCTTACTGGCATTTCTTTAGTAATATCCTGTTTTTTAAAACAGGTTTCCACTGTATGTCCTTTTTTACGACAAAAAGAACACCGTTTAGGACCGCCTTCAGGACCACTAGAAATTTTTACATTAGTGTTCACTGTCCCGCGTTCACTTAAAACATGCTCCGCTTCACGAGCGTCGACCAACAATTCAACAAAAGTTTTAACCTTGTGGCGAAAAAGACGTTCACGAGTTTGCGAGTGGAGCATCCCAAAAAGCATGTCAAGCTGATCAGCTTCGGCTGGACACTTTGGGAGCTGGGCAAATAATGTTCGTTTCTTCCTAATGAATGAGTCTGTTGGCTCATTTTTCTGTTGCTTCGTTTCATTAATTTCTGCATAAATTCTCCATGGTGGTTTTGGAGGCGAAAACGATTCACGCAGCATACGAACCACATCTTCAAAGCTATTTACATTTGCCTTTACCCCACGCCACCATTCCGCTGCATCACCTTCTAGAAGCATCGGCATACCGTTTACAGCATTTGAATCAGATATTTGCTCCACAAGTTTGAATGTTGTAATGGCAGAAATAAACTCTTCGACCTTTGAGGGATTTCGCTCACCACCATAACGAGCAGAACAGCTGCTAAATGACCCGCATTTATCACTGGTCTTGCCAACAGCACTTAAAATTTCCTGAAATTGTTCAGTTGACAGAGTAACCATGTTCAGTTTGCTTGCAATACGTTGGCTTCTTCTCAAATTTTCACAAAAGGTAGCCACAATTTTAGAACTATAAAAAAAAATTTGTTCTCTTCACAGATGTGTCTTGCTTGACTCGCTACTATTTTAAAATTATTCAACTCGCGTTCGGCTCTACGGGCGTTTTTTACTGCCTCTCAGTTGGACGCCAATTTGTAAGGAATTTATTAATTTATAAATTTACTTCAAAAATAAATTCTATTTTCAACAATTTTTAAGTCTTTAAACAATTTTATTCTTTTCCAACGATTCGTAAGTCTTTATATAAATTTTATTGTTTTTATAACAAAGTTTTAATTAATTTATTAACACAAAAAAGTCTCTGAATACGTTCTGCAAGTAAAGAATGAATGTCATAGTCTGAGCTGAGGTGGTCACCATCGCGGCCAACAACAACTTCAAACAACAAAGCCAATTGTATTTGCACACATACAACGACAGCTATCGCCATCACGAAGTATGCAATGCAAACACCATTAGCCAGACAACCATTCAATCCAACCTGCAAGTAAAGAATGAGCTGCTGTCGTTGAGTGTGCTGCTTTTATACTCTGAAAAGAAAGCTTTTTCAATAAACGAACGATCATGATACAAACATACACGCAAAAGCTTTTACTCAACGAAAGAGATTTTCCACACTTGCATTTGTGAGAACTGGCTACATAGTTGTACTAAAATGTAAGGTTACTAGTGATGGGCAAAATAACTTAAAGTACTTAAACAAGTTAATGTAAAATAATATAATGAAATCACAAACAATAAAAGAATAATAAAAGGTGATCCGCTACACATCAAGAGATAGTAGGTTACAGATTTTTCCCTTTTTGTCCCTTTTTTATCCCTTCACGGGACCAATGTTAAAAAATTCATGTGCATTTAAACAAACATGTAAAGCTTAACACGTGTTATAAATTTCATGTATTTAGCTCTACGCGTTTGATCAATATGGCCTTGGGTAATTTTGTTCGGCCATTCATAACCTAACCTTCCCACACAAATGGGCGTATTGTGAGCGTGGCAGCAATAGTTTTCAAAAAAAAAGTAGCCTATTGTTCCTTCCAGACTTGAGATAACTTCCTGTAAAAATTTCAAAAAAATCGGTCCACTGGTGTGGCCAGCTATAAAATTCAAACATACATACATACATACATACACCCCTTCTTTATATAATAGACAGATACAGGGATAACATTTCAAATATTTTTCAAAAGAAGCTCAAACTTCTCTTATATTGTTATATCCAAGTTTGGGCAAATTTTGTACCTCACCAAAGAAAAAGGTCTGAGACCCACCTCCAGTTATACCAATCGACACAGAATCACTTCCTGAGTCGATTAAAAGCTGTCAGTCCATCCGTCCGGCTGGGAGTTAATGTATTCTTGTAAACAAAGTAGAGGCCGCATTTTTGCAGATATTTCGATGAAATTTGGAACAGATAAGTTTTTTGGCATAAGAAAAAAGCATGTTGTTTGTGGTGATGATCAGTTAATTTTTTGACAGAGCTCCCATACAAATGTCCTCCCAAATTAAGCGTTTTGGGCTATAACTGGCTCAAATATGACCTTATCTTCACATAATTTAGCACGTTTGTCTATCTTTATGCCACCCATTTTCGTACCGAAAATAAACATTATCGGTCTATTTTTGAGCTTCATAAAAATCGCAACAATAGAAGAACCAGTATGAAAACTTACATTTTTGTGGGCGCTGCAATCCTCCATTTTTGTCCTTTAGAATTTCAGAATTAGAGGCCTTCTACATATATGTGTGCCAATTTTAAAAAATCAGTGCAATAAGAGTACCAGCATAAAAAGTTTAACTTTTATGGGCGTGCCACTGCCCACTTTTTTACCTTCAAAATTTTAACTTTGAAAGCCGTTTACGTGCGAACTAATTTCCAAAAATCGGTCTGGAAGAGGAATTTAAATTATGTTTCTATCATAATTGATTTTAAAGTTACAAAAAGTACTAAAACATAATTTTAACCCTTAGGTTCTAATAATTAAAAAAGTATCTAAAAACGTACTCATATTTTTTAGGCCTGTTACACTTAATTTGAATAATGTTTCTATCTTTATTGGCTTAAAAGTTGCAAAAAACGCATTAAAAAAATCAAAATATATTTTTAACCCTTTTTTCCCCCTTTGGGCCCGTAATTAAAAAAAAAGTACGAAAAACTTAATCATATTTTTGTTAGACCTATCGAACGCAATTTGAAAAATTTTTCTATCTTTATTGGTTTAAAAGTAACAAAAAGTACCAATATATAATTTGAACCCCTTTTTTCGGCATTTCGGACCAAAATTAAAAAAAAACTTCAGATACCTGTCTGTTTATTTCTTAATGAAAACGCTAAATTTTTTAAATTTTGTTTCTATCTTATATACATCAAGAGATAGTAGGTTACAGATTTTTCCCTTTTTGTCCCTCTTTTATCCCTTTACGGGCCCAATGTTTAAAAATTCGTGTGCATTTAAACAAACATGTAAAGCTTAACACGTGTTATAAATTTCATGTATTTAGCTCTACGCGTTTGATCAATATGGCCTTTGTTAGGCCATTCATAACCTAACCTTCCCACACAAATGGGCGTATTGTAGGCGTGGCAGCAATAGTTTTCAAAAAAAAGTAGCCTATTGTTCCTTCCAGACTTGAGATAACTCCCTGTAAAAATTTCAAAAAAATCGGTCCACTGGTGTGGCCAGATATAAAATTCAAACATACATACATACATACACCCCTTCTTTATATAATAGATAGGTACAGGGATCACATTTCAAATATTTTTCAAAAGAAGTTCAAACTTCTCTTATATTGTTATATCCAAATTTTATTATGCTTTTGTGCAAATTTTTGTACCTCACCAAAGAAAAAGGTCTGAGACCCACCTCCAATTATACTGATCGACACAGAATCACTTCCTGAGTCGATTAAAAGCTGTCAGTCCATCCGTCCGGCTGGGAGTTAATGTATTCTTGTAAACAAAGTAGAGGCCGCATTTTTGCAGATATTTCGATGAAATTTGGAACAGATAAGTTTTTTGGCATAAGAAAGTAGCATGTTGTTTGTGGTGATGATCAGTAAATTTTTTGACAGAGCTCCCATACAAATGTCCTCCCAAATTAAGCGTTTTGGGCTATAACCGGCTCAAATATGGCCTTATCTTCACATAATTTAGCACGTTTGTCTATCTTTATGCCACCCATTTTCGTACCGAAAATAAACATTATCGGTCTATTTTTGAGCTTCATAAAAATCGCAACAATAGAAGAACCAGTATGAAAACTTACATTTTTGTGGGCGCTGCAATCCTCCATTTTTGTCCTTTAGAATTTCAGAATTAGAGGCTTCTATATCTGTGCCAATTTTAAAAAATCAGTGCAATAAAAGTACCAGCATAAAAAGTTTAATTTTTATGGGCGTGCCACTGCCCACTTTTTTACCTTCAAAATTTTAACTTTGAAAGCCGTTTACGTGCGAACTAATTTCCAAAAATCGGTCTGGAAGAGGAATTTAAATTATGTTTCTATCATAATTGATTTTAAAGTTACAAAAAGTACTAAAACATAATTTTAACCCTTAGGTTCTAATAATTAAAAAAGTATCTAAAAACGTACTCATATTTTTTAGGCCTGTTACACTTAATTTGAATAATGTTTCTATCTTTATTGGCTTAAAAGTTGCAAAAAACGCATTAAAAAAATCAAAATATATTTTTAACCCTTTTTTCCCCCTTTGGGCCCGTAATTAAAAAAAAAGTACGAAAAACTTAATCATATTTTTGTTAGACCTATCGAACGCAATTTGAAAAATTTTTCTATCTTTATTGGTTTAAAAGTAACAAAAAGTACCAATATATAATTTGAACCCCTTTTTTCGGCATTTCGGACCAAAATTAAAAAAAAACTTCAGATACCTGTCTGTTTATTTCTTAATGAAAACGCTAAATTTTTTAAATTTTGTTTCTATCTTATATACATCAAGAGATAGTAGGTTACAGATTTTTCCCTTTTTGTCCCTTTTTTATCCCTTTACGGGCCCAATGTTTAAAAATTCGTGTGCATTTAAACAAACATGTAAAGCTTAACACGTGTTATAAATTTCATGTATTTAGCTCTACGCGTTTGATCAATATGGCCTTTGTTAGGCCATTCATAACCTAACCTTCCCACACAAATGGGCGTATTGTAGGCGTGGCAGCAATAGTTTTCAAAAAAAAGTAGCCTATTGTTCCTTCCAGACTTGAGATAACTCCCTGTAAAAATTTCAAAAAAATCGGTCCACTGGTGTGGCCAGATATAAAATTCAAACATACATACATACATACACCCCTTCTTTATATAATAGATAGGTACAGGGATCACATTTCAAATATTTTTCAAAAGAAGTTCAAACTTCTCTTATATTGTTATATCCAAATTTTATTATGCTTTTGTGCAAATTTTTGTACCTCACCAAAGAAAAAGGTCTGAGACCCACCTCCAATTATACTGATCGACACAGAATCACTTCCTGAGTCGATTAAAAGCTGTCAGTCCATCCGTCCGGCTGGGAGTTAATGTATTCTTGTAAACAAAGTAGAGGCCGCATTTTTGCAGATATTTCGATGAAATTTGGAACAGATAAGTTTTTTGGCATAAGAAAGTAGCATGTTGTTTGTGGTGATGATCAGTAAATTTTTTGACAGAGCTCCCATACAAATGTCCTCCCAAATTAAGCGTTTTGGGCTATAACCGGCTCAAATATGGCCTTATCTTCACATAATTTAGCACGTTTGTCTATTTTTATGCCACCCATTTTCGTACCGAAAATAAACATTATCGGTCTATTTTTGAGCTTCATAAAAATCGCAACAATAGAAGAACCAGTATGAAAACTTACATTTTTGTGGGCGCTGCAATCCTCCATTTTTGTATTTTAGAATTTCAGAATTAGAGGCTTCTATATCTGTGCCAATTTTAAAAAATCAGTGCAATAAAAGTACCAGCATAAAAAGTTTAATTTTTATGGGCGTGCCACCGCTCACTTTTTTACCTTCAAAATTTTAACTTTAAAAGCCGTTTACGTGCGAACTAATTTCCAAAAATCGGTCTGGAAGAGGAATTTAAATTATGTTTATATCATTATTGATTTTAAAGTTACAAAAAGTACTAAAACATAATTTTAACCCTTAGGGTCTAATAATTAAAAAAGTATCTAAACACGTACTCATATTTTTTAGGCCTGTTACACTTAATTTTAATAATGTTTCTATCTTTATTGGTTTAAAAGTTACAAAAAACGCATTAAAAAATCAAAATATATTTTTAACCCTTTTTTCCCCCTTTGGGCCAATAATTAAAAAAAAGTACAAAAAACGTAATTATATTTTTGTTAGACCTATCGAACGCAATTTGAAAATTTTTTCTATCTTTATTGGTTTAAAAGTAACAACAAGTACCAAAATATAATTTTAACCCCTTTTTTCGGCCTTTCGGACCAAAATTAAAAAAAACTCCAGATACCTGTCTGTTTATTTCTTAAGTAAAACGCTAAACTTTTTAAATTTTGTTTCTATCTTATATACATCAAGAGATAGTAGGTTACAGATTTTTTCCTTTTGTCCCTTTTTTATCTCTTTACGGGCCCAATGTTTAAAAATTCATGTGCATTTAAACAAACATGTAAAGCTCAACACGTGTTATAAATTTCATGTATTTAGCTCTACGCGTTTGATCAATATGGCATTGGATAATTTTGTTAGGCCATTCATAACCTAACCTTCCCACACAAATGGGCGTATTGTGGGCGTGGCAGCAATAGTTTTAAAAAAAAGTAGCATATTGTTCCTTCCAGACTTGAGATAACTTCCTGTAAAAATTTCAAAAAAATCGGTCCACTGGTGTGGCCAGCTATAAAATTCAAACATACATACATACATACATACACCCCTTTTTTATATAATACATAGATAGATACAGGGATCACATTTCAAATATTTTTCAAAAGAAGTTCAAACTTCTCTTATATTGTTATATCCAAATTTTATTATGCTTTTGTGCAAATTTTTGTACCTCACCAAAGAAAAAGGTCTGAGACCCACCTCCAATTATACCGATCAACACAGAAACACTTCCTGAGTCGATTAAAAGCTGTCAGTCCATCCGTCCGGCTGGGAGTTAATGTATTCTTGTAAACAAAGTAGAGGCCGCATTTTTGCAGATATTTCGATTAAATTTGGAACAGATAAGTTTTTTGGTATAAGAAAGTAGCATGTTGTTTGTGGTGATGATCAGTAAATTTTTTGACAGAGCTCCCATACAAATGTCCTCCCAAATTAAGCGTTTTGGGCTATAACCGGCTCAAATATGGCCTTATCTTCACATAATTTAGCACGTTTGTCTATCTTTATGCCACCCATTTTCGTACCGAAAATAAACATTATCGGTCTATTTTTGAGCTTCATAAAAATCGCAACAATAGAAGAACCAGTATGAAAACTTACATTTTTGTGGGCGCTGCAATCCTCCATTTTTGTCCTTTAGAATTTCAGAATTAGAGGCTTCTATATCTGTGCCAATTTTAAAAAATCAGTGCAATAAAAGTACCAGCATAAAAAGTTTAATTTTTATGGGCGTGCCACCGCTCACTTTTTTACCTTCAAAATTTTAACTTTAAAAGCCGTTTACGTGCGAACTAATTTCCAAAAATCGGTCTGGAAGAGGAATTTAAATTATGTTTATATCATTATTGATTTTAAAGTTACAAAAAGTACTAAAACATAATTTTAACCCTTAGGGTCTAATAATTAAAAAAGGATCTAAAAACGTACTCATATTTTTTAGGCCTGTTACACTTAATTGAATAGTAATCCTATACTTTATTGGTTTAAAAGTTGCAAAAAATGCATTAAAAAATCAAAATATATTTTTAACCCTTTTTCCCCCTTTGGGCCCATAATTAAAAAAAAAGTACGAAAAACGTAATCATATTTTTGTTAGACACCGGGGCTAAGCTAGTACTAATATAATGAAGAGAAAATTTTTTTTTGTATTTCTTGATTTTTCTCCGGAACTGCCTAACCAAATGATTTTTTCACCAAAGCTATTTTTTGTTTCCTGAACGGACAAAGGCTATAGTTTTTTTACCTTATGTGAGCGTAGTACCTCCCATACAAATTAATTGGACTTGATGGACTATCCCAACAACTATAATCGCTATCTGCTTAAAATTTTGTGAAAGTTATTAATTAAACATTTTTCTATTTGAGTCAAATATTTTAAGGATCGAAGCAGGAGAAGAGGTACCTTCAATACAAAATTATTTTTTTTAAACAAAACGTTAAACATTTAGACTCAAAATTAGGCTAAGTACTATTAAATAGAGCTTATAATGTGATAAAAACCAAGCAAGAGAAATTTACAAACATGCACACACACGCTGTATGTGAATGCTTTTGCTTATCTATACCAATCTATACTAATATAATAAAGAGGAAAAGTTTTTTTATATGTCTTGATTTTTCTCCGGAACTACCTAACCGATTCGGATGATTTTTCCACCAATGTTATTTTTTGCTTCCTAAGCGGACATAGGCTATAGTTTATTTTTTACCTTAAGTGGGCGCAGTACCTCCCATACAAATTAAACGGACTTGATGGTATATCTTGAGAACTTTTATCGCTAAAAGTTTGTGAAAATATTAATTTACACATTTTTCTATTTGAATCAAATATTTTTAGGATCGAAGCAGGGGAAGAGGTACCTCCCATACAAAATTATTTTTTTTAAACAGAAATAGATACATTTAGCCTCAAAATTTTGTGCAATAGCCTAAGTACTACTAAATAGGGCTTACAATAGGATAAAAACTACGCAAAAGGGCAATTTACAAATATACACACACGCGCCATATGTGAATGCTTTTGCTAATCCATACTAATATAATAAAAAGGAGAAGTAAAATTGTTTGTCTTGAATTTTTTCCGGAACCCGATTTGGATGATTTTTTCATCAATGTTATTTTTTTCTTCCTAAACGGACATAGGCTCAAGTTTACTTTTTACCTCCAGTGGGCGTAGTACCTCCAATACAATTTAATGGACTTGATCGTATATCTTAAGAACTATAACTGCTATCTGCTTAAAATTTTGTGAAAATATTTAATTAAACATTTTTCTATTTGAGTCAAATATTTTTAGGATCGAAGCAGGGGAAGAGGTACCTCCCATACAAAATATTTTTTTTTAAACATTTAGACTCAAAATTTTGTGCAATAGCCTAAGTACTACTAAATAGATCTTATAATGGGATAAAAACCAAGCAAAAAAACAATTTACAAACATACACACATGCTGTATGTGAATGCTTTTGCTTATCTATACTCTATACTAATATAATAAAAAGGAAAAGTTTGTTTGTATGTCTTGATTTTTCTCCGGAACTACCTAACCGATTTGGATGATTTTTTCACCAATGTTATTTATTTGCTTCCTAGACAGGCATAGGCTATAGTTTTTCTTACCTCCCATACAAATAAATTGGACTTGATGGTATATCTCGAGAACTATAATCGCTATCTGCTTAAAATTTTGTGAAAGTTATTTAATAAAAATTTTTCTATTTGAGTCAATTATTTTAAGGATCGAAGCAGAGAAAGAGGTACCTCCTATACAAAATTATTTTTTTTAACAAAAAGTAAATCATTTAGACTCAAAATTTTGTGCAATAGTCTAAGTACTATTAAATAGAGCTTAATATGGGATAAAAACCAAGCAAGAGAAATTTACAAACATCCACACACACGCTGTATGTGAATGCTTTTGCTTATCTATACTAAAAAAAAAGTTTTTTTGTATGTCTTGATTTTTCTCCGGAACTACCAAACCGATTTGGATGATTTTTTCACCACCGTTATTTTTTTGCTTTCTGAACGGACATAGGCTATAGTTTATTTTTTTACCTTAAGTAGGCGTAGTACCTCCCATACAAATTAAATGGACTTGATCTCAAGAACTATAATCGCTATGTGCTTAAAATTTGTGAAAGTTATTTAATTAAACATTTTTCTATTTGAGTAAAATATTTTTAGGATCGAAGCAAGGGAACAGGTACCACCAATACAAAATTATTTTTTTTAAACAGAGGATGATACATTTACTCTCAAAATTTTGTACAATAGCCTAAGAATGTACTACTAAATAGAGCTTATAATGGGATAAAAACCAAGCAAAAAAACAATTTACAAACATACACACACACGCTGTATGTTAATGCTTTTGTTTATCTATACTTATATAATAAAGAGGAAAAAATTGTTTGTATAGTTTATTTTTAACCTTAAGTGGACGTAGTACCTCCCATACAAATTAAATGGATTCGATGGTATATCTCGAGAACTAAAATCGCTAACAGCTTAAAATTTTGTGAAAATATTTTCTATTTGAGTGAAATATTTTAAGGATCTAAAAAATTATTTTTTTTTAACCAGAGGGTGATGCATTTAGTTCCAAAGTTTTGTGCAATAGCCTAGGTTAGGTTAGGTTACGAAGGGTAGTAGCGAGTTCGCCACCTCAACTCGGAGGCCCTTAGGCCCATTGTGAATCCCTTCAGAAGAGTTGAGAAGAAAAAAAAACAGTAAGTCAAAAGATTCATAGGTAATAGAAAAAGGATAAAGAAGACAGAGTACCGTCCGCAAGGTGTCTGAGAAAGTCAGTAGTCCTAGGCTCTGAATCACCTAGCTGCCCAGCCACCCAACCTCCTTAATGAAGCCTATGATGCTCCCCAGCCCATTGCCAGGAACCTCACCAAGTCCATCTAAGAAGCGTCCTCTAAACCACCTCTGTCGGCGAATCTGCAGCCCAGGGCAGTGGCAGAGAAGATGTTCCACCGTCTCTAACTCCTCCTCGTCCCCGCATACCGTGCAGAAATCTGGAGAGTTCCTGTCCCATTTATTCGTCCTGTATCTCACATCGCAGCGCCCTGTGAGAGTCCCAATAATGCGCCTCAGAAACCCCCTGCTCTCCTTGAGCAGCAAGTCAGTGCCCATCCTGTCCAGTCTGGGCCATAAAAGCCTGGAGATCCTGCAATCGGCCCTGTCCCTCCAGGTTTGGCCCTTCCTGTCCGTTATCCACGTCCCTATCAGTCCATAACAGAAACTCAGTGGTGGCCTCTCCGGCTCACAACTAAGTTCAATATTCCGGGCCGATCCCCTCCTCGCTAACTCATCGGCAATCTCGTTCCCGGAAATGTCAAAATGACCAGGAACCCAGCAGAGCCTGACCCTGCGTGTACCCATAATCGCTCTAAGAGCACGTCTGCAGTCGCCCACGAGTCTAGACCTGACAAAATGTCCCTCTAGAGCCTTAAGCGCGCCCTGACTATCAACGTATATTGTTACGTCACCACTCCCACTCGCGTCCTCCTCTATCAATTCCGCGGCCTTCATCACCGCCAGAATTTCAGCCTGGAAGATGCTGCACTCGTCCGGAAGTCTATAAGATCTTCCTTCCCCAGTGTCCATTATATAGACACTAGCCCCGGTGCCCACCTCCATCTTCGACCCGTCAGTAAAGACTGCACTCCCCTCATACAGCCTCTCCGTTCCCTTCCATGCCTCCCTATCCGGAAACACTACCTTATGCAGGATCCCAAAGTCAAGTTCCGCTACCATGTAGTTCATCACACATGACTGCCCCAGGATTCGACCATCCGCGACCCTTCCCAAAATGCCAGCATGTCCCTCCAGACATACCCCACGCATACCTGACGCACTAAGTCTAAGCAAACTCCTGCCCGCCATTCCAGAAACAAAGTCCCCGATGGGAAGAAGATGCAGAATGATATCCAGCGCTGCCTGTGGTGTACTTTTCCTGGCCCCTGTAATGCCCAGTACCGCACATCTCTGGACCTTAGTCAAGAGTTTTCTTATGTCGCCCCTTTCCAGGGCTCTCCATCATACAAGGCAACCGTACGTAAGAACTGTTCTTACAACGGATGTGTAAATCCAATTTACCATGGCCGGCTGTAACCCCCAGTTCCTACCTATGGCGTTCCTACAGGCATAATAGGCATTGAGAGCCTTCCTTACCCTTTCCTCTGCGTTCGCCCTCCAAGACAACTTGCAATCCACGACGATGCCCAGAAACCTGGCCCTATTCGCTAGCTCCAGCTGAACCCCGTCAAGCCTTGGCAGCTCAAACTCTGCCACCTTGTACTTCCTGGTAAGGAGAACTAGCTCTGTCTTCACTGGGTTTACACCCAGTACCTTGTCCCTGGCCCACGTAGACAAGTCGGATAATGCACTCTGCATTACCTCGCTCACAGTGGACAGGAATTTCCCCGTCACCAAAACCACGATGTCGTCTGCATAAGCCACTACTTTGATTCCCTTTGAAACAAGCCGTCCCAATACCCCGTTGACTACCAGAATCCACAGCAGTGGCGACAGTACCCCTCCCTGTGGCGTTCCCCTAACCGCACCCCTTTTCAGACGCTCATTTCCCCACTCAGAGTTGATTACTCTGCTACCAAGCGCAGAATAGATCCACTCAGTGAGGATACCCTGAACTCCTACTTCCCTGAGTGCGTTCCCAATTGCCTCCATCGAAACATTGTTAAAGGCTCCCTCAATGTCCAAAAACGCGTCCAGTGTGTACTCCTTCCTATACAACCCGCGCTCTATGAACCCCACCACATCATGAAGCGCACTCTCAACAGATTTACCCCTAAGGTAAGCATGCTGAGCATTACTTATGATGTGCGTATCAATCGTGTTCCTAAGATAAAGATCGATCAGCCGTTCTTGCGTCTTCAATAGAAAAGACGATAGACTGATCGGTCTAAAATCCCTAGGCTTCGAGTGGCTGGCCTTTCCAGCCTTGGGTATGAAAATCACCCTCACCTCTTTCCACCTCAAGGGTATGTAACCTAGTGTGATGCTAGCAGCAAACACCCTCGTCAGGAGTAGCAATCTCTGCGTCGAAAGATTCTGTAGCATACACGGGTAGACACCGTCCAGTCCCGGTGACTTATAGGGCTGGAAGGTATCAACCGCCCATTTTACCCTATCGATCGTCACAATGTCCCCTGCCACCCCTGTCACATCCGCTATCTCTCCGTGACGTGCACCCACGCCACCCGATAGCTCTACTGCAGTCGGTACCCTGCACCCTGGGAAGTGTGTACCCATCAACAATTCAAGGGTCTCCGAGCCAGACTCCGTCCACGATCCATCCGTTTTCTGAATGTACCTAAGTCCACTAGGACCCTTGGATAGTATTCTCCTGAATCTTGACATCTCGTTCACGGAGTCGATAGACTCACAGTACATCGCCAATGAATCCTTTTTCGCCCTCCTGAGATCACTCTTGTACTTATTGAAGGATATCCTATACTTTTCCCAATCCGTATGGTCCCTTGTGAGCTTTGCCCTATTGAACAGTCTTCTTACCATGTTCCGTTGCTCTCTGAGCTCCCTGGTCCACCAGCCTGGCTGTTCCCTTCTGCCCGGAAAAACCTCCGGGCATGCCTGTTCAAAGCTCTCCCTCATCGAAACAGTGAACAAGTTCACCACTCTCTCTAACTCCCTGTGCGAAACCTCAGAAAGTCCATTGTCGCCCATCTTCAACGAAAGGCCCTCCCTGAAGATCTCCCAGTCGGTCCTTTTCGGATTCCTATAGGGGGCCTTCCTGGGGCCCTCGAAATTCAAACTAAAGGTGATTCTGCTATGGTCCGAGAAGGAATAGTCATCCGACACCCTCCATTCCTCTTCAAAATCCCTACCTACATTGGTGAGCGTGAGATCTATAACTGCCTCTCTGTCCCTAATCCTGAATGTCGGCATGTCCCCCCAATTACATATATAAAGATAGTTGCCAGTTATAAAATTATACACTGCCTCACCTCTCTTATTTATGTCACTGCTTCCCCATTGAAGGTGATGTGCATTTGCGTCGCAGCCGAGCACCAGATTCCATTTTCGTTAACTTCCCTGCCCGACCAGCCCTTGCACCTCCGGACCTGGTGGATCCGCAGCCTCATAAGGCAAATGCACCGAGGCCAGTGCCAACGTTGGCTCGCCCTTGGCCTCTCCTAAAACGACGGTTACGTCACCAGAGCTAAAGGGATGAGAAATTTTAAAATTAAGCTCATTCTTTACCAAAATACACGTTCTTACCTTGGCTACCGCAGACGTGACGAACAAGGTGTATCCTCTTGCCCTGAGTCCAAGAATCTTATTGTTTCTTCCAATCCATGTGCAATAGTCTAAGTACTACTAAATGAAGCTTATAATGGGATAAAAACAAAGCAAACGAGAAATTTACAAACATACATACACACTCTGTATGTGAATGCTTTTGCTTATCTTTACTAATATAATAATGAGGAAAAGTTTTTTTGTATGGCTTGATATTTCTCCGGAACTACCTAAGCGATTTGGATGATGTTTTCAGCAATGTTATTTTTTTTTCTTCCTAAGCGGACATTGGCTATAGGTTATTTTTTACCTTAAGTGGGCGTAGTACCTCCCATACAAATTAAACGGACTTGATGGTATATCTCGAGAATTTTAATCGCTAAAATTTTGTGAAAATATTTAATTAAACATTTTTCTATTTAAGTCAAATATTTTTAGGAACAAAGCAGGGGAAGAGGTACCTCCCATGCAAAACTAATTTTTTTTAACAGAGAGTGATACATTTAGTCTCAAAATTTTGTGCAATAGCCTAAGTACTACTAAGTGGGGCTTGCAATGGGATAAAAACCATGCAAAAGAGCAATTTTCAATCATACACAAACGAGTTACATATGCAAACAGTCACATTGACTTCAAAGCCAATGCACCTGATAAATTAAATTAACAAAAGCGGTAACCCAATATCAGTTTCCGGCACATGTCGCAATTTGTAATAATTTCCAAAGAATTTTAAAGTTTTATTTATTTAATCAAATTCAACAATTTTATTTGGAACAAAATTAAAACAATAATCTTCAAAGAATTAACAATTTTTATTTTTAAGCAAAGTCAACCATTTTATGTAATTTAGCAAATAAAAAAAACTGAATTGTAAGAAATTAAAAAAAAAAATAAAGTGAGTCTGTTTCTTGATCTTGTCTCTTTTAGACGGTTCAATTGTCTAAATTTAGTTTTTTTAAAAATAACTAAACGGTGCACGTAGGGGTATTTTGCCAATCTAGCCGGACATTAAGCCAAAATTAAAATTTATGGGCGCAGCTCGACAGGTAACAAAAATCTGTATTAGATAGTGAATTTTCAAATCTTTTGCTTGCAATTTGTCGTTTTGAGGCACTGTCAAAGTCAGGAAAGTTAAGTAAATTTGCCCGCAATTTATTAACTTTTGATGGTTTTTAGAGGTTTACAATATATTTTTTTGTAGCTAAACAAAAAAAGATTTTACATTGGTTTTTTTCTCTGCAAAAGATTATATAAGCAGCTACCTTATTTAATTTTTTTTTTATTTTAAGTTTTATTCAAAAAAAATTCCTCCGAAATTAAAAAAGGAGGTTTTTTTTGTTCACTTTTTGATTTAAAAAAATAAAATCAAAAGGTTTTTGAAAGTGATGGCACTCATTATCCTAAAAATCTTTTTCATCACAATAAAACCTGAAATTTCTACTTTTAGGGGAAAAAAGAAAACGTTGCGCGTTTATGCGCCATTTTTTTGGCGAATTTTTGAAAATTTCAATTTTTCTGTTTTTTCTCATCTTGTGTGTTTACATATGAGTAAGAAACTGTTTTGTGGGTCATAAAACGTTTGGATAATTAATTTTTTTTTAATGATTTTTATTTAAATTATTACAGGTAAATTTAAATTAATTTTTAACAGGTTAAATTAAGTTTTACACTGACATTGCATGTATAAAAAGAAATGTGCGAGGCAGTAGTTTTTACCCGCCCCTAAACTGGTAATACCTGTGCGACAACTTTCTTAATAACGCTATTTTATGCAAAAAAAAAATTTACCTGCCTTCAAAACCTTCAAAAATTGTTTAGAAAAATTATTTTTTAAAGAGAAACAAATCTGTGCTTCAAGTACTTATTTTGTTAATGTATATATATTGTGGTTATTGCACGAAATTGTTTTCAGGACACTTTTAAAACCACGAGAGTAAAATGGAAAAAGTTTATAAAAGATTAGAGTTATTACAAATAGTACATGAATGTAAAGATAAATCTGTTAAGGAGAAATTGCGATTTTTAGAAAGAAAATTGTGTGAACTTTAAATTAATTGTTAATTCTGTAAATAAGTTATTTTTATATATAAATTGCTTATTTTCAGATAAATTTAATACATTAAATTACAAAAAAAGCGACAAACAAGCTTAAAAATAAATATTTTGTGAAAATTAGCAAAATATATCAAAAAAATTTTTTTTGTACAGGGCCGTTCCGGGGGGTGGGGTTTGGGAGCATTTCTGCCCCTACCCATAATAGCTTAAAAATTTTACTTTTATAGTATTTGGGCGTAAGTTTTCCATTATTTCTATTTTATACTTTATTTTTGCAAATTTTACTTTATGCCGCCGCCCACGAAAGGGGAGAGGACGACACTGTCCAAGTGTAGATTTTTTTAGCTTTTTCTTACGTTTAAAGTTGCATTTGCATATCAATAGTATTAAAAACTTAAAAAAAATTTTAATTTTTCAGAGGTAGTATAAGTTCTTCTAAGTGGAACTTTTTCCCCCTTGGTTCGATTGTTATTATTTTTTAGTCCTTAAATGCCTATGACTACAATACATGTTTCTACCAAGTCTCATCAATCTAAGAGCACTCAGTAATTTTTAAGAAGCCCTATTGTAAAAAATAAAAAGTAATATCCGGCTAGAATGGCAAAATACCCCTAGCTGCGGTGATTAGTTATAAAAGTGGCGCAGTCGGTAGGATCCTTAAACGTAAATAAAAAGGATCCAGTGTTCAATCATACGTGCAAAGTGTAAATACTAGTGAACACAATCAAAAATAAAAATTTAATTCAGTGAACTCTAAGTTATAAAGGACACAATCAATTAAACTTAATTCAGTGAACATTTAATAAGAGCGGACACAATTAAGAAAAAAAATTAAAAATATAGTGGACACAATTAGGATAAACCTAATTCAGCGAACATTAAATAAGAACAATATACACAAATTAAGAAAACAAAATATAATTTAATTTTCAAAGTGTATTCCAAACGACAAAGAACTTTCGACATGCAGAGACTAATAATGAAGGAACAGGATCACTCATCAGGTGTGAACGTAGCAGATGAACTGGCACGAAAGGAAACACAACTTGAGAGGTTGCGCAATGCATACATGCAGTTACAAGAACAATTTCAACAACAACAACAGCAGCAAGCTTAACAACGACCACAGGAACATGCAGTTTCAAATTTGGTACTACAACAACCTATAGAACATATCTATAGAAATGTCTCGCATCTACCAACGTTTACTGGAGAAGGTCAGGTAACCATTAATTCATTCATGAGTAATGTGGAATATCTTTTTTCAACAATAAGCAATGAGGCAATGAAGAAAGAGGCGATTAAAGCAATTTACTACAGAAACATCCAAGAAGAGGCAAAGAATACCATAATTAACGTGCAATAGGTAGACAACTGGCAGCTGATAAAAAGACTTCATAATCTAAGATACAGGCCAGACACCGAACCACATCAAATATATAAAAAAACAACAATCTGTATGTAAGAACTGTAAGTGAATTAGCAATAGAAATACAAAAAATTAAATATAAGTCAGATGAATTAGTAATATATAATAGTGATCACTGCATAGATTTAAGCAATATAGATAGTGTGTTGGTAAATACAGTTAAAGAAATGACGCAAGGCACTTTATTAGACAAAATCTATGACATGAGGGATTTAGGTAGCATATTGGACATTATGACAAGACGACGAAGACAGTTGCATTCGACCAGAGTATAGGAAATTTAAAGTGAACAAATACAATAATGCGAATATGAATTATAATAGAAATCAGAATGGAATTCAAAACAATTTTAAAAACCACCCCAATAATTATAATAGCAATTTTAACAATAATAATAAAAACAGATACGATAATAATTATATGAATAGAAATTTTAATTCCGGACACTTTAAAGTCCCAAACAATACTTTAGGAAATTTCTAGCGGCTCGCACAGGTAGGAAACCCTAGGCCGAATTCCGGCCAATATCGTTGGAATCAACCCAGGCAAGACTGAACCGAGCCAATGGAGGTAGATAACATAGAGATAAATCAGTTTCAAAGAATCCCACAGATGTGAAACCCCAAGCCAAATGTCACCCAAAATCGCTTGACTCAACCTGGACAGTATCTAAGGGAGACAATGAAACATCAGGAAAATTACGAAAACAATTTTTTTCGGGAACAACCCCAGATATTTAACCATCATAGAACTTACTATAAACAATAAAAAATATACTGCTTTAATAGACACAGGAGCAAGTGTGAGTATAATAGATAAAGACATAAAAGATTTTAAAAGAACTCCTTTAAGACAACCGATAGAATTTAAAACAATAACAGGAAAAGGATGCACCCGAAGAATTTAAGGCAGAAAATGCATTAAGTGGAAAGTTGCTCAGTTAAGAGGAAGAAAATACAATTTTATATTAGGGATCGATCTATTAAACTGTTTTAACACAATGATAAATTTGGTAGACGGAAATGTTTCTCTCAATAACAAAATAACAAATTTTATAGTAAATCCATACAAAAATCTTCAAAAATGTACCTTGGAAGGAACAAATCCTGACTGGAATAGGTTACATCTGAAATATTTAAATGCTGAAGAATATAAGAAAATCATGAAAATTTCAAATAGATTTGAAAACTTATTTTTTAAAGAAGGTGACAAACTGACTAGTACAATAAACATAAAACATACGATTAGAACAACGACGGAAGAACAGATAAACGCTAAATTATATAGGTATCCACCACAGCACGAAACTGAGGTAAGACGACAAATCAAGAAAATGGAAGAGCAGGGCTGCTCTCGTTATGCAAGCCCATTAATAGTTGTGCCAAAGAAGTTGGATAATTCAGGGGAGAAAAACTACAGGACTTACAGGTGGGTTACAGGAAATTAAATGAAATAACAATAGATGACAAATTCCCACTACCAAATATCGATTCAATTCTGGACCAGCTAGGAAGAGCACAATATTTTACAACCCTAGATTTGGCTAAGGGATACCATCAAATTTTGATAGAGGAAAAAGACAGAGAAAAGACGGCTTTTGTTACACCCCACGGACTATATGAATTTATACGAATGCCGTTTGGGCTGAAAATGCTCCAGCGACATTCTAACGACTTATGAACGAAGCATTACGCGAATTTATTAATAAAACATGCGTTGTTTATCTAGACGACATTTTAATATTTAGTACTTCTTTGAAGGAACACGTCAAAGCAATAACAGATATTTTCAGAGTATAAGAAGACGCAAATTTAAAAATACAAATAGACAAGTGTAATTTCATGAAAAAGGAAACCGAATTTCTAGGTCATATTTTGACAAATGAAGGGCTAAAGCCCAATCCAAACAAAATAATGTAATTCAAGAATTAGACATACCACGAACAGAAAAACAAATCAAAAGCTTTCTGGGTCTTACAGGATACTATAGAAAGTTCGTAAAATATTATGCCAAGGTGGCCCAACCGATGACGAAATATTTAAAAAAAAGGAGTAAAAGTGAACACAAAAGACCTTACCTATGTCGAAGCATTTGAAAAATTGAAACAGCTGATAAGTTCCCATCCAATATTAAGATACCCTAATTGATAGACAGTTCACATTAACCACGGATGCATCTAATTATGCAATTGGTGCTGTTCTTTCACAAGAAGGACACCCGATTTGCCTCGCAGCCAGAACACTAAATAACCACGAACGAAATTATTCAGCAACAGATAAAGAATTTTTAGCAATACTATGGAGTGTAAATTACCTGAGACCATATTTGTATGGTAAGAAATTTAAAATTCTTATTGACCATCAACCCATTAAGTTTTTATGTACAAAACACAAAGGAAGGGATATATCGCCAAGACACCAACGATGGCTACTCAAACTAGGAGAGTACGAATTCGAAATAGACTACATAAAGAGCAGAGAGAACAAAGTAGCGGATTTTCTTAGTAGAATAGAAAAAAACAAAGAAAATATTTTAAAACATGAAGATGATGACAGCTTTAATAGTATAAACTTAATTTCGCCCGATGAGGAGGAAGACAACGTAAGCATGGCAACAATACATTCAGCAGAGGAGAACTTGGGTGACTTTTTTGCGATTAAGGAAGAGAAAGTGAACAAATATAGAACACAGATTATTCTTACAAAAAATAAAACAGAAGAATTTAGAGAGATACACGAAAAAAGGATAATTTTATATTGCAGAAGGTGATTTTTAACAAATGGGAGAAATTTTCAGGAGATATATTTCAAAAGGAATAATTGGAATATTTTCTGAACTAAGCGACCACAATTATAACATAATACAAGAAAAACTGATTAGTATGTATTCGAATGATAACCAACTTCAATTTACTAAGTGTACAAAAAGAGCACAAGACATTGAAACAGAGGTTGAAGCCATAAAACAAATCTCCTTTTACCATGTTAGAGAAAGTTTACATTCAGGTAAATAAAAGATTATCTTTTTTTGTTTTCTTGAACAAAATTTACATGAAGACATTTTTCATGATAGGTATGTAACTTGAAAGAAAATTTTCGAATTTTAACGAACTGTGTCCCTTTATACTCTTTTTATCAACAAACAAAAAATTCATTGAAGAAATATTAAAAAAATTCCATCGTGTAAATGTTATCTTATAGTTTCGTGATTTAGCTTTAACTTTACTTGAAAATCTGGTCACACTGGTTCTGTATATGTCCAGCAGTGTGGCCATATTAGCTTTTTTCGAGCTAAATTTAGCTTTTTTTTCTTCATTTAGCCCGAAATATTTACATTTAGCTTTAAGCCTTTTTTAAGCTTTTTTCGAAATTAAATTTAGCTTTTTTAGTAATTTTTGGAGCTTGATAAAAGGTTACAAATTTGTGGTATTCCATTTTTCAGTATATATCTCAATTATACTGAAAGGTATCAAGCTCCAAATTTTCTTCGAATTTACAACATTACAGTTTCCGAACCATTGTTTTGTTTTATAATTTACTTCTAGCGACATTTAAAAAACGTGAAACAGCACAAAAATTTAATGAAACAAAGATATAACAAAGGTATGGTATTTCAAAAAAAAAAAAAAAGTAAAAATTTGTTTTCTCAATACAAATACTTTTAAATGCGGCAATTTTAAAGAAAAAAAACCCAAATGCGAAACAAATAGTTTTTGACGTTTTTTGGTTAAATTTTAAAACCTTTTAATATATTTCTCAAAAATGTATTAACACTTATGTCTTTCGTTAGAACAAATATCAATACAAACAGGACCGAAATTATTAAAAAATAAGCAGGCACAATAAAACATCGTAGGGTCAAGTAAAGATCACCATTTTGATAGTATTAAACTATATTTGTTGAAAATCAATTCTCTGTAAATTTTGTTTTTTTTTTAATATATCTTACAAATTAGCTTTTTTTTACCAAAACAGGAAGTAAATTAACACCTGCTTCTAAAAACTTTTTTAAAAAGTTCTTGTTTATGCATATGCATAGGAATACATACTTTTTTTCTTTCTTAAGGTATAGGTCTACCAAGTTTTTATATATAAAATCAAAATTTTTAAAACAAATTTTCTTTTTATATATTTTTAGCACACAAACGTTTTGTTAATGTTATGAGAAATATCTGAATAACAAAGAAATTTTTTCAAAACGCATTTAAAAAATTTAGCTTTATTTTTTGGCTTTAAGTTTTTAGCTGTTTTTTTAAAGTGTTTTAGCTTCAACTTTACTTGAAAATCTGGCCACACTGATGTCCAGTTTCAGATAATATTGTTGTTAGTGTAATTGAACAAACAAGCGCTAATCATCCGCCTCGTTTGAAAACTCATCTGAGACTGATTATAAATTTCTAATCAGGGTGTATCTATAGAAGGTGGGAGCGGTTCTGCAAAAACAACAAAATTACAGTTACACAATGAGTTTTGTTGGTAGAAAATCGTCTTACTAATGTCAAAATAGATACTTTTTGTTTACGAAAGTAGTAGGAAGCAGAATCAGTTGCGATTAAAATTTCTTGAAGGTTAAGTTACAGGAAAATTGTAAATTATTGTTTAAAATAAAAAAATGAAATAATATTGTTAAAAATTGGTGTAAAAGTATTGTTTATTAAGAATGGCAGTGGAAAAAAACAAGAGGAAACCTGTAAAGTATGTCCGTGTCTTGTAATAAACTCTTTACAAGCATTTGCAATATGCACCGGCACATGTGTGAGGTCCACGATAATCCAAAAGTGTATAAATGCTTATTTTGTGAGGAGAAATTTACACAAAAACTAAAAATGCGATATTAGTGTACGCTGACATTACACTTTAACCGAATTTAAAACCAAAAAATAAAAAGTAGGAACAATTCGCGCAACAATCAAAGGCAAGACAGAGAACAATGTGTGGACAGTTATGATAAGCATTAAATCCCCAGGTCAACTTATTTTATTACAAAATGTCACGTAATGTTTTACAAAGCAGTCTGCTAAATGCAAAAAATCGAGCAGCTCGCAGTGCCACATCCCAGCAACAACAAAAATGCTCAACCAACAGTGGCTCACGTAAGTACATGTAAAGTACAGCAAGCCTCTCAAGTTCTTAGTCATCTATCTTTAGTTGTATCATCAATAGGAGTACTTGCTTTGGTTTTTGGTGATAGTTATTCACACATCGTACTGCTGTTGTATGGTGGTGCTGATTTTATTGCAGATGGCTTGCCGATAACGCTCCTGAAGTGGCACTGTTTGGGTATTTATTTTTTAGCAGTAAATGGCATAACTGAGGGCTACATGTTTGCCATCTAATGGCTATATATTCCACGCTGGAGCGTCTTTCGCTGGGCATAACAAGCGTTATAATTGTTATAACCGTGTGGTCGTATGAAAATAAGGATCTTTTAAAACTGGGGTGGTCGTATAAAAGAAAATAAAAACAACAATAAAATTTATCAATAAATTATTTATTGTATTTAAAACCAATAAAACATTTATTATTAACAATTTATTAAAAATGTTTTTAAAATAACTGTTCAGAACTTTTAGTACTTCCATATTCACACGATCATAAATAAAAACATTATTTTGCAATTTAAAAACTAACAATTTAAAAAATAGTATTAAGTACTTCATAGCATTTTTTATTTATTCGCATTTCAAATACATTTATAAAACATAAACGATATTAAGATTTAAAAATACAATTGCAAAAATAATATTTATAACAACTTTACCCACTTGATAACCTATCTTTGATCTTATATTAAAATTAGGAATATAATTCTTTAACGACACCTACGGTCATAGTATTACTGAGGCTGGACTCAAAACATAGCCTAAAAATGTTATCAATTGAAATTTTTCTTTTTCATCTTGCTCTTCAAACGCTACTGAAATCAATTTCATGGCAACTATCATTTGTGGTCCTCTTATAGCTTCATATAGTTCAGTTAATGAGTTAATAACTTTGCATTTACGCATTTGCTCCAACAATTTTTCAATTTGTTTGGAAGGTGTTTCAGGCCCAGGAAAATAGTAAACTTTTGGTTGTATACCTTCTTCTAGGCGCACAAAGTAATGACAATGTTTATATTTCACGACACCTATACGACCAAGTTCATCTTTTGGAACAAAAAAGAAGCTTCCACTACCACTTTTTTCTTTTTTGTTGCACACACAGCACTTCCGCATGTTTCGTTTTATGAAAACTTAAAACAACTTTTAAAACTATACGGTTTTTAAATATTAAAATTGTTTGTAGTTTTTTTATAATAAAATACTATATTTCACCTTTTTTAACTTTAAAATAAAAAAATTCAAGAATTGTTTAAACACTTTTTTAGCTTTTTTTAAAATAGTAAGTGTTGTTTGTAAACAAGAAAAAAAACTACATAAACATAAACAAAATTTGACATTAATACAACAAAATACCGTTACTCAGCTGTTTATCTGAGGCTACCTGATAAGTGTACCCTGTTTCTAATGCTTTGTATACGTCAAGGTGTATCTGGTATACGTGTAGTTAAGGTGTCCCTGGTATACGTGCAGTTAAGATAAAAGAAGGCATTTGCGCGGCGTTGAAGAATGCCCAACTGTGATCTATACCATAGGTCGGCGAAACCCTTATTTAATGAAATGCGTCTGTATTTGATAAGAGAATATTGCCCAGCAAACAAAAAACTAAGCATTGCATATGTGATGAATTTTACTTTTAAAAGCAAAATGGAAATGAAATTTAAAAAAAGTTAAGCTATATTTACACTACCTGAGTTGTCATCTGAGTTTCACCACTGAGACTTATTTTTATAGTGTAATAACATGTCTATTGTTATTTGTAAACATTTTTGTATAACCTCAGTTGAAAATATAACGTTTTCTATTTTCAAATTACACTGTGTGTAATTTTTTAAGTCATGGAAAAATAACCACTACGTGAAAGAAGACCAAAAAAAAGACCATCGTCTCCCAGTTTTGCCCAAAGTCATGCACTTTTTTTTATGGGCCCCCAAAGATTGGGGGCCTTGGTGTCATTTTTGCAAAAAATGATAATTTTCCCAGGCTTATATCTTGCAAACCGTTCGGAATTTTAATTTACTCTTTGAATCAAAGTTGTAGCCCTTTTTATAAAGAACAAAAATTGTGAACATAAAAAATTAAAAAAAGAGTCATTTCAGCTCAAAATCGCAAAAAACTTTAAAAAGTTCGAATTTTTTTTACCTTTTTCCCCCTGTTCAGGTCTATAGGTAGCAAACCGCTCAAAATTCAAGAAAACAATCAACTACAAAAATTTACCTTATATCTCAATAAACAACTTTTTAGAACATTTAAACTTCCTAGGAATGGTTCTTAACAACGTTTATGTAGCGCTTAGGTAGCCGCAAAAGTTAAAAATTTGCGAAAATGTATGCATGTACATACATGTAATTATGAATCTATCTCATCCTTACGTTTAATCATATTGCCCTAAATACATATATTGTATCTGTCTTTTGTGTAATAGAGAACTCTAATATGTGAATATGCATGTGTGATAGCCGCGAAAAGTCTTGCAACTTAAACAGGTAGGCAAACATTAAAATTGATTAAAACCCCAAACAACAAAATACATCATATGTTCTAAAAAGTTGTTAATTGGGATATTAGGTAAATTTTTGTGGTTGATTGTTTCCTTGAATTTTGAACGGTTTGCTACCTATGGACCTGAACTGGGGAAAAAAGTAAAAAAAATTTGAAGTTTTTAAAGCTTTTTGCGATTTTGATTTAAAATTATTCTATTTTTAATTTTTTATTTTAACAATTTTTGTATTTTATTAAAAGAGCTACAACTTTGCCTCAAAAAGTAAATTAAAATTCCGAACGGTTTTCAAGATATAAGCCTGAGAGGATACACGGGTCTTTTTTTTTTGGTCTTCTTTCACGTAGTGATGTCAGTATATGGTTATTTTTTTTCGTGTTGTACTGTGTTATTTAACGTCTGAGTTTTAAGTTTAAATGCTTAAAAGTTACCGGATTAAATGCTTGTTTTTGTATTGCTATACACTTTGTACCAGTTTAACAACTTTTAGAATTAGCGGACTTATTATAATTTTTCAGATGTAATGTAATACTAAAAATAAAAATTTCAAATTGTTTTTTGACAACTTGATTTTTGTATGTATTTAATTTTCAATAAAGTGGCTGTAAAATAAATTTCAAAAGAACCAAAGGCAAAATAATAATAATAAACTACTAAATAATTAAACGCCGTACTAAAACACAAAAATAACTTCTGTCGATTAAATTAACAACACCAAAATTATTGTTGTTATATTAACAAGTGATTGTGAACATCGTTTACTTAACAATAACGAATATATAACGAATATAAATAGCAAATATCGTTAAAAAACTTAACCGAATCGCAAAATCGTAATATTTCTTGTTAACCTATTTAAACGATGCGAATATCGTTAAAAAAGGTTACTGAACCGCAGTTCTGAATGCTGTATAATTAAATAACATTAGGCAAGTGATTTTATCAATACACCTTGAACTTGTACTTTTAACACGATCTTGTTGGACACATGAAGCTTTCCAAAATATAGCCAATATTCAGCACCACCGCTAGTTGTCACAATTTTCGTAAAACCTTTTGTTTGCGCTTGCTTCCTTAAGAGGTTCTGATAATATCTAATGTACTTTTGAGGGGACATTAAGCGAACCTGATCGTACTTTGCTTAATGTATCAGCTGTGTATACTTGAGTTGCGCGCACTTGCACTTTTATAGTGCGTTTCCATCTACGTGATTTGCGCCAAATCATTTAATATGCTCAAATTAAGTAATTTGCTACAGGATTTCCCATATATTTTTCATATGAGCAAATCATCTCAAATGACTTGATTTGCTCAAGATTATGTCGAATTTTTCTGTGCAACACTGCGCGGAGGGGATATCCATTATTGGTGACATACAATTTCGAAAAAATGACAGTAGGTTGCAAGGCACATGCATCAGGTGGAAGCAGTTCTACAAAAACAACTAAATTGTTTTAAGAATTACAAGACAGATAACGAAAACTCACAAATTATTTTTTTCTTCTTTTGAGCTTTTCTTAAATTACTACAGTTGTTACTTGTAAAAAAGAATCAAATACATAAACATAAACAACATTTTATATATAAATAACGAAATACCGCTACTCAGCTGACTAACCGAGGCCACCTGATATACGTTCGCCCTGGTAGGTTATTATTGTTGATCATAATATTTTGCATCATTTTGTGTAAAATGTTACAAAATCTTGCAAAATTTTGTCTGCATACTCCAAATCTCTTGCAGCGAGAGAGCCAAAAAGAGTAGTTTTTGACAATTGGATGTTAGAGAACTTGCAAAATGTTACTGGAGAAATTTCTTCTTGCAAGATTTTGCAACTAGTTTGAACAGCTGTTTTTATTTACTAATTGAATGAAACAATTTTTGTGAAACGAAAATAAAACTTGAAATTTAACAATAGTTAGAATTGTGTTGATTTTTAACGTTTATAAAAATTATAATAAACATAACATTTTACTTGATGCTAGAAATGTCCAAATATACAAATAATTTACCGCGTACACATATGATAAAATTCTTTTGCTCTGTTATTTGAATTGTTTACATACCGTTCAGCTGTTTTCTTGCAAGATTTTACTGGATACTGTCTGCGTACTTTTTGATATATTTTTAGCCGACAGAGTAAAATTGGTCTTACTCTCCCAAAAAAATTTACTGAGTATTTGCTACTGGAAAAGTACGCAGACAGACCTATTATAAACTCAATGTTATTTTCCATATTTATATGTTGTTATTTATTTTACTCTTGTAAATTGTTATTGAACAAAATTCCTGTTTGTTTTGTGGTAAAAAATATATAAAAAAAGAACAAGTGTCAAATTATATTCGAACACAAATCCACTTACAACGTAATGGAAACACTTCGACATGATTTCCTCAAAATTACTTAATTTGCTTATAATGGAAACGTACTATAATAGTACATTTTTATTTATGTGAAAATTTTTTGTATTTATTAACTTTTATAATATAATTTTATTTTTTATTTGCTAATGGTTTAATATTTTTAAGTTTACGATGTTAGTTAAATTACATTTTGCGAAAAAAATCCATATATTTGGAATATAAAAGTAAAACAGTTCTTGCAAAAGTACAAATATTTGCAGCTGAGTTCTGTAAGTATTTAAGTTCAAAAAGTATAATATAGCCACCGAAAAGTCTTCGATAAATTGATTAAGCATTTGACAGGCTTTTCGTTGATATTTGACATTAGCTTTAGTTTGTTTTAGCACAATATAGTTAGGCCTTTACATAAAAGAGTAGCAGCGGAGCTGATTTACTCGGCGGCTGTGCTTGCGCCGGCTCAGCTTTTGAGCCAATATAAATCGGCGGCGACGCGGCTATCGAAAAGAAACCGGCGGCGGCTTGCAGCCGGCTCTGAGCCGATCGGCTTGTTTCTCTGTTACAGAATTAGGCAAGGTCATAATCAGCGTTGCCGTTTGGTTACATTTGTAACATTTTATGTAACTTTTTGACCCTCTACGTAACATGTATAATTTTAACGGTTTTAGCCTACTTTCGTAACTTTTTGTACTAGTCGTACAATAAGGTTAAATTTTTGGTGTGGGAGATATTTTTATGTACACTATTGGTTATAAGGACATTACTAAATCATATAAAATTAGTTTTTGTCATAGAGCAATCTGAAGTGGGGAACTTTATTGAG
The DNA here is from genome assembly GCA_963583895.1 of Melanophora roralis. Lineage (NCBI taxonomy): Eukaryota > Metazoa > Arthropoda > Insecta > Diptera > Rhinophoridae > Melanophora > Melanophora roralis. The sequence goes on from OY757188.1 coordinate 50,625,689, forward strand.
ACGGGTGTGACCATTTAATTCACCTTTTTGGTAAAAAAAATAATTTTAAATTATAAAAAAGGCAACGATTTCATAGGATAGTAAAATAGCATATCCAAAAAATTTTCTTTTTCAGTCGTTTTGAGTCAGCTGCTTTATCTATAGGTTCAATTTTGACTTATCTACACAAAGTTGTTTATTTGTATCACTATTCCTTGAAAGCCCATTCAAATTCCATTTTTAAGTTGGGTTTCTGTACCAGCATTTTTAAGATAAGAGCTTTCAACTTCTAGCATTCTTAAATTATTAACATAGACACATCAACGTTATCTGCACTTTTACCTAAATGCGCAAAGTTTTTTTTTCGGTAATTGCTCGTTAAAGTAGTTTTTTAAGTGTACTTTGTAAGCCTGGACATTTACAATATTTGTTGGCAGTTATAATATAAACTTACATTAAAATAAATTATAGCTGTACAGGTTAAAAATTATAGTAGCCCTCTTTCGACGCATCGCGGCACGTTTGCTAGCACTCCTCCGATCTGTTCTTGCACCCAATACAGTAAACTTTTGATAATCTTTGAATAATGAGGCAAGTTTTGAGAAGAGACCCCACTTAAATTTTTAAAGAGTGTCTTTGTAAAACAAATATTTGAAAACATTTTTTAAAGTAAATTATCTAATTTAATACATTTTTTTAAATCTATTGTCTAAAATCAAAGCTATTATGATTTAACTTCTTTTCTTATACTCGTATGTAACTTTTTATGAAAAAATGTAACTTTTAAATCAATAAAACGTAACTTTTTGCTAGATATCCTGGCAACGCTGGTCATAATGCCTTTTAATTGAAAATGTTTTCTTTGTTTTAAATGTTTGGTACAGCGTTGCCAGTTGGTTACATTTGTTACATTTTATGTAATTTTTTGACCTTCTATGTAACATGTAAAATTTGAACGTGTTAGCCCCTATTTTCGTAACTTTTTGTTCTAGTCAGAGAACAACGCACAATAATTGGGAAAGGAGATATTTTGGGCTACTTAAAATGTACTTATATTGTTGATTACCTCTAAATTGTGAGTTATTATACATCAAATACAACCTTTTTGAAATCAAGTAGGCAGCTAGTGCTCACTAACTCATTTAATCTTAGAATTCATTTATAACATTAAAACTTATTCATAAGATTAAAACCATTTTGACGGGAATGACCATTTTAATTGCGTTTTAAAGGCAATTTTTCATAGGGATTTTAAAATTTTAAAAATATTCTTTAAACGATTGCTACGGGTATTATATTTAAACTTGAAATTTAAAGTAAATTATAAAAGTTAAAAAATAATTTTTTCCGTTTTAAGCTGCTTTAGGTGGAATTGGCCAAATCCGATTGAATCAATGATTTGTTTTGCATAATAAGGCCCTAAAAATGTTTATGTATATGTTAAAAACCTTTTACAACTTTATGCTGACCTTAATTTTCTTTTTTTTTCTGTAAATTTAACTTAAAAAAACTTATTTTCGTAAATGTAACATTTTAAGAAAAATCGTAACTTCTGGGGTGGCAAAATGTAACTTTTCGTAGCTTTCCCTGGCAACGCTGGTTTGGTAACATAAAATGCATTGCATGTTACCAAAAGCATTTTAATGACAAAACAAAAATATCTGTCTTTCATTATACTATTTTGTTTGCTGGTTAATTTTGAAATTAAAGACGGTGGCACATACAATACGTCATACGTCATACTTCGCCTTTTTTAACTGACATTAAGGTAACAATACAAGAGGTTAGCACATAGAATCCTTTATAAACGGATGTTAAATCCGCTGATTTTTAAAAATATAATGGGCGCGTGCAAAAACAACTAATCATGGCGCAATAATGTATCAGGTGGTGGTGATTCTACAACAACAAAATTTGGTAAATATAATTATTGTTTTTGTTGGCTCAGTTGTCAAAATAAGATATGTAAAAGTAAACAACTTTGACTACCCAGCCTCGATCTATGCATGAAAAAAGTAGATCAGTTGTGTTCGTAACACCACCTGGTACACATTATTTCACCATGCAACTAATCAAAATTAAGGTTATGAACCAGCTGGTAGTTGTCAAAGTACTTGACGTCAGTCGTAAAATGGCTCTGGTGAGGTAAAGAGCTCGCGCGTCGTTGGTCATTATTTTTTAAAGACAACCAGGCCGTCCCTTTTTATCGCACTTCGAGAATTTTGCGTCTCACTCTCGCATGTGGTGAAGTGTGCGGCGTCGCATAACTGTACCGCGATACAGTTATCAGAGTCTGCATTTTTTGACTGCATGCAAAAAAACATTTTGAATATGGCGGAGAACCACTAAACTCAAAAAAAACTAAGTATCCAGGCCGTAACAGCTTCCTATTCGAAGGCATAGGTCGACTGATTTCGTTTGTCTGGATCAACGTGAAATACGCTGGCACTTTGGTTATGTACCTCTGCCCAAAGTGACCGCTCGTTGACTAAAGTTGCATTTTGCAACCTTTTCAAGGGCCTGCGACTTCTTTATGCTGACACTATTTTGCCACTTTTTTAAATTTTTGCAACTTTTGCCCCTTTTTTGTTACGAAAGTTAAACAAATTCTAGCATATGCGCATACATAAACACATACCTTGCATATGTGGACATTTGTGTTATTCCCAAATATCGCATTCCATAGTTTTTTGAAATTAAACATGCTGAAAGCTTTTGGCATACAGAGTATTGTTTAAAAAATGATTTAAATAAGCCATTGTGACCAAATTTATATAAAATAGTTGCGTATATTTTTACATTACCCCAAGCCGCGCATGTGCTGAAAGAATTTTTCCTAAGTCAGGGCTGGTTAAAAATAAATAAAGTTACGACCTGTAATTCAAGGATGTCAGCTTTACATTTATTTAATACTGAACTAGAAGACTGTATTCCAGGTGATGAACTAAAACACAAGTACAGAAACGAATTTTCAAATAATATGAAAAAAATTAAATATATGAACTTGTGTATTATAACATTACATCCCTAGAGATAAAAAACCAGTGGGTAGTTTTAATGTGCTATATGTTTTTTACTTAGACTAGTTGTCTGTCTGTCCTTGTTTCAACCAAATTTAAAAAACGATATTCCGATTTTTAAAGAACAGTGCATTCGATTTTTCATAGTATTAAAACTATATAAAAATTAAATTCTTTTTTTGCAATTTCAAATTTATTACTTTTTAGGTGTCTTCGTAGAAAAATTCATTTTTAATGAATACATTTCTTATTTTTAATTTATTTTGGTCAAGTTTTTTTGTGTTGTTGAATTATTGATCTGTTTTTGTTTTTATTAGTTGTAAAAACATTAACAGAAAGTTGAATAACAGTGCAACTTTTTTTTCCAAAAGCGACCTTTTTATGCGACGTTTTTTTCCTAAAACGACTATTTTTCAAAATTCTCAGTGGTCACACTGCCTCTGCCATTAAATTTTAAAGTTAAAAAAAAAAGTACTTGACGTACGTTGAAAGTTTCCCAACTTTAGTACGTTGCGTTGAAGGAGACGTACTGAATGTGACATTGTTCATAATAAAACATGTTTTTCAACTTAGCTGTCAGTTAAAAAAGGCGAAGTATGAAGTATGACGGATTCTATGTGCCACCGCCTTAAATTAAAGCTGAAAAAACAACAAAGCTGAAAAAAAGCAGTAAGCATCCGCACATGTGCACTCGTAAACACTCAATTAACGACTGAAATAGAAGAGAACAAGCGTCGGTGTGAGTTTTTTTTATTGTTTTTGTAGCACAATTGTGCACTGAAAATGAAGTTTTGCCAACCTATGCTCTATACTAATATAATAAAGAGGAGAAGTTTTTTGTATGTCTTGATTTTTTCTCCGGAACTACCTAACCGATTTGGATGATTTTTTCACCAAAGTTATTTCTTTGCTTTCTGAACGGACATATGCTATGAACACATAGACACCAGCAGGCTACCGACAGCATTCTCTCAAAAATAAAACACATGCATTTAAATGTACACAATTATTTTGACGGCTACACAGCAACACGGCACCATAACTAAAATTGCAGCTGTGGCCAGATTAAACTAATTTCTATTTTAGTCGGCGGCAAATCAGAAAACTGAGAGAAAATATGTAAGAGTGTAAAACAGTGCTGCCAATCGAGTTTCTATTTTACTCAGCCGTAGCGACTTAAATCTTTTTAATCATTTTGTAACTACAAATTAAACAAAAAAAGGACATTTTTATTTAAAGTAGTACAGCTAAAAATGTTGTTAACCGCAGATTCGGCCCTGTATTATTTAAATCCACTTGTCTTGTATATATTTAAATTCTGCCACAATCGTAATTTTATTTTTGTTGCTTAAAATATTAACTGTAGTGCGTACATACATACATATTTACCTACATGCAAGCATACATATTTACGCTACAAACATACTTACATACATGCATAACTACGTTAATAATATTCCAGACAAATGGCATTGCATATATTTTTCAATGATAAAATAGCAAAAACACGAAATATTTTACTGTCTAAAAATTTAACGAATTTAAAATTGTACCATTATGAAAATTAACAACACTGGTGTATGTATGCAGCCGCCGCCTTCAATATAATTAAGTCGCTAACTGCATGGCAATAATTCAGCCAGCTGCATTTGAAGTCGTGTTGCTGTGTTGCTTGCTGTCGTCTATGTGTTCAAGGCAATAGGCTATAGTTTATTTTTTTACCTTAGGTGGGAGTAGTACTTCCCATACAAATTAAATGGACTTGATAGTATATCTCGAGAACTATAATCGCTATCTGCTTAAAACTTTGCGAAAGCTAATTACTTAAACATTTTTCTATTTGAGTCAAATATTTTTAGGATCGAAGCAGGGGAAGAGGTACCTCCAATACAAAATTATTTTTTTTTAACAGAGGGTAATACTTTCAAAATTTTGTGCAATAGCCTAAGTACTACTAAATGGACTAATAATGGGATAAAAACCAAGCAAAAAAGAAATTTACAAACATACACACACACGCTGTATGTGAATGCTTTCGCTTATCTATACTCTATACTAATATAATAAAGAAGAAACGTTTTTTTGTATGTCTTGATTTTTCTCCGGAACTACCTAACCGATTTGAATGATTTTTTCACCACAGTTATTTTTTTTCAATCTAAACGGACATAGGCTATAGTTTATTTTTTTTAACCTTAGGTGAGCTTAGTACTTCGCATACAAATTATATGGACTTGATGGTATATCTCGAGAACTATAATCGCTATCTGCTTAAAATTTTGTGAAAGTTATTTAATTAAACATTTTTCTGTTTGAATCAAATATTTTTAAGATCAAAGTAGGGGAAAAGGTACCTCCAATACAAAATTATTTTTTTTAAACAATAGCCTAAGTACTTTTAAATAGAGCTTATAATGGCATAAAACCCAAGCAAAAGAGCAATTTACAAACATACACACACGCGCTGTATGTGAATGCTTTTGTTTATCTATACTCCTTACTAATATATTAAAGAGGAAAAGTTTTTTTGTATGGCTTGATTTTTCTCCGGAACTACCTAACCAACTTGGATGATTTTTCCACCAATGTTATTTTTTTGCTTCCTAAACGGACATAGGCTATAATTTATTTTTTTACCTTATGTACCTCCTATACAAACAGGGCCGGTGCTTTCATATGCACAGTTGGCACAATAAAACCGGGCGCCGAAATTATAGGGCGGCAATTTAATTTTTGATGATCTTTATAAATTTAAATTTTCAAAAAAAAATATTAACGTAAAATGTTATCTATTAGCAAAGGTATGAACAAAATTGTTTAAATGTTAGCAATAAAAACAAATAACCAAAACACAAAATACACACAACCCCACGTACCAACAAACAGTGATATTTTAATGTTCTTAACCTTATAATTAAAACACATCATATGCACACACACATATTCATAATATCCTTTCATTTCGTATGAACAGTATATTTGAAGTGGTTATACTATCGTAAACAACAATTGAATAAAATACAAAATCTGCACACACACGCACGCACGCCACACATTTTTCATGACAACTTCTCTTTCCATATGAACAGTATATTTTTAGTGGGCTTTATTCTACCGTAAGCAACAACAAAAGAACTTAACTAGATAATGATACACTTTTGATAATAGCCATATGAATGTCAGTTGTTTTTTGAAAAATAGAAATAAAAAAATTCTCAACTAATATTTTATCCTCTTGCAAAGATTTCTTAAATAAACTTCGAAGCGATTAGAGTTTTGAACTTTTTATTAATGAAGCAAAGGAAATTGGTTTAAAACTAGAGGTCACACTATCTTTTCCAACATTTTCAACACTAAGAAGCCGCAAAAAACCGTCCCATTTTTCCTATGAAAAATTTTAATTTTTAAAATATGTATATGTATTTACATACATCAGCAAGCCTATATTTACTTATGTATTTACTTATTATGATTTCTTTTATTTATTATTAGCATTATACCAAAGAGTATGAATATATAAATTGTTTGCAAGATCAATTAATGATGCGGAAGTAAAAATGGAAAGTAGATATGAACAAATCAGTTTAATTATAGTATTTTAAGTATGAAAACATTCGGCTAGATCATATTATTTTTTTTTTTTCATATATTTATTATTGAATCTTCGCCTGTGGCGAACTAACAATAAGTGTTCAAATCTTAAAACTAGGTAGTTAATATAAGTCCAGCCAGTGCCAGACTAAAATTTAAGTTCTCATATTAATTATCAAGCTTCATATAAGCGCAATAGTATCCCTCCTTTTCAGGCGGGTGTGCCCACTATGTTGCAGGATGTTTCGGGCGAGCGGATTTGGGTGAGCTTCCAGCTTATTTAAATACTTGTCCACATAGTTCAGGATTTCGCATTTAACTAGTGGAACTTGTAGATCCTTGTGGATGTTGCTGTTTTTAACATACCAAGGAGCACCAGTTATCATTCTTAGGATTTTGTTTTGCCTGCGTTGAATTTTTTCTATGTTGGATGCGGAAGCAGTGCCCCATAATTGTATACCGTAGCACCAAATTGGTTTCAAAATCGATTTGTAGAGTAGAAGTTTACAATCAAGACGAAGCACAGAGTTTCTGCCGATTAGCCAATGAATTTGTGTAGCTTTAAGTTTCATTTGCGTCAACTTCGCATCTATATGAGGCTTCCATGTGAGGCGGCGGTTTAGGTGAAGACCAAGATATTTTGCCTCGGTTCGTTGAGGCACCATATGGTTGTTAATAAGAATTGGAGAGCACGTTTCTTTGCGTAAAGTAAAAGTTACGTGGGTACATTTTTGTTCATTTATTTTTATTCCCCATAACTTTGCCCATTTTTCAACTTGGGTTACGTGTTGCTGCAATTGGTTTGAAGCCTCTTTAGGGTCTTTATGAATACTAAGAAAAGCAGTATCATCAGCAAATGTCGACGTGTGTGTAATACTATTGGTTGGCATATCTGCTGTGTAAAGCAAGAACAGAACTGGACCTAGTATACTCTCTTGAGGTACACCAGCCCCTATTGTTTGAGAAGAACTTATTTGGTTTCTCTCTTTGATTTTAAACTGTCGACCGGTTATGTACTTTTCTAGTAGGTTGAAAAAATTAGCTGGAAGGTTTAGCTTTAGTTTGTTTAACAGGCCTTCGTGCCATACTTTATCGAAAGCTTGAGAGACATCTATAAAAAGCGCGGAGCAGTACTTTTTTTCCTCGAAAGTTTTTCTTATAACCTGCACCAGTCTGTGAGTTTGTTCTATTGTGCTATGTTGACTTCTAAAGCCAAATTGGTGATCTGGAATGCAGTTATTTTCATTCAGGATCGGAGTAAGCTTGTTTTTAAGCAGCTTTTCAAACAGTTTTGACAAAGTTGGTAACAAACTTATAGGCCTATAAGACTCCACCTTAGAAGGATCTTTACCAGGCTTAGGAATCATCTTAACTAAGGCAACTTTCCATATTGGTGGAAAATGTTCAAGCCGTATTATGGCATTAAAAATAAAAAGAATTATTCTTTTTGCTGTAAAAGGTAGCTCAATGAGCATTTTGTTGCTTATTTTATCAACGCCAGGACCTTTTTTATCATTAAGGTTAGAAATAGCTTCTACCACATCTGAATATCGGAAACGTATTTCTATAGGACGTCTAGAAACAACAGGCGGTAATTCCCTCACGTCAGTGCATGTATTAGGAGTGAACACGTTTCTTAAATGGCTTGCGAGCAGATCGCATTTTTCTTCATCATTTCTAGCCCAGGATCCTCTTAGATTGCGCAGTGGTAGTTTTGCGATTACGGGTCTTTTGAGACGACTGGCTGATCGCCATAGAGAATAATTTGTTTGAGGGGTTGCGTCTAGACCTTCCAAATACTTCTTAATTGATGCAATTCTGTGTACCTTCAGCAAGTTTTTTAAGCGATTTGTACACTCTTTTAGCTTCGTTTTAAGTTGGGGCGATCTATGCTGTTGCCATTCTCTTCGCGCTCTCTTTTTTTCAGATAAAAGCTCCTCAACATCGACAGAAAAAATTTTGTTGTATTTGACCTGACGGTATGTTGAAGAAGCATGTTCAACGGCTTCTTTAATGTTTTCATTTAGGATATTTAGGCAATCATCGATTTCTTAGGGAGTTTTTAGTGGTATGTGTTCCGAGCAGTGAGAGCTGATATATTTTTTATATTTTAACCAATTTACTCTTTTTGATGAAAAAAAATCACTAGTTGCCATTTGGTGAGGACTGCAAATAGTGATAATTGTGGGTGAGTGGTCAGAAGATAAATCCAAGGAGGCTACAGCCTCAATAAGGTCCGGGGATATACCTTTTGCCACGCCAAAATCTATTACGTCTGGAATTTTATTATTGTCCGTTGGCCAATAGGTTGGTTGTCCAGTTGAAATAACGAAAAGTCCTATTTCCGACACTGAGTCATACAAGACACGACCTCTGGGACTAATTAGGCGGGAGCCCCAGTATGTGTGCTTAGCGTTATAGTCTCCAGCAGCTATGAAGCGGGGACCTAATGATTTGTAGAAACTGTTGTACTGATTCTTCGTTATGGAGAATCTGGGTGGACAGTAAACTGATGAAATAACAAGGTTATGGAAAAATTCATCAATGCAGACGTTCGTAGCTTGGATATAACATTCCGAGAGGCCACCCAACCATTGGTGTTTAATTCTTGATTTGATTAGAATAGCCGAGCCACCACATGATCTATCCCTAGGATCCTTTGAATCGTAAAAAGAATAACCACTAATTTTAAAAGTGCTTCTAGATGTCATATGAGTCTCAGAAATACACATAACATCGATTTTTTGGTTCATCAAGAAATATTCGAGCTCGTTTTTGTGTTGGCGGATGCCGTTTGCGTTCCAGAAACAAGCCCTGAGGCAGTTCATGGTCTTTTAAGCATAGCCTGCAGAAAAGCAGACTGCATTTTTTGCATTTCTTGCATCATGTTGGCCATTTGCGCCATAATCTGCGTAAATTGTGTGACCATATTGTCAATTACGGCTTCCAGGCGGCTAAAATTAGGCCCGGTTGGTTCGCTAGTTGGCACTTCTTGTTGTGTTGTAGGCTGGGTAGACTTACGTGAATTAGGCTGGTTAGACTTTAATGCGGCGGCGTAAGAAACTTGATTTGTAGTTGGTTGTGCCAATGGAGGCATATTTGTAGTTGGTATATTTAAAGGCTGGGGAGGGGCAGGAACTATTTTCGGCTTAGTTGATCGCTTAACTGAATTAAAAACAGGACAACCTCTATAGTTGGCAGTGTGGTTTCCCCCGCAGTTGCTGCATTTCTTTATCCTAGGATCATCTTTTGGCTTGTCGCACTTGGTCGTATCGTGCAGATCCCCACACACAACACAAACAGTAGGCAACTTACAATAAGTTTTAGTGTGGCCATATTCCTGGCAGTTTAAGCACTGTACGGGCCCAGATCGCTTATGTGGCACTTCCACAGTGACTCGTCGGTGCATAATATATTTTAAATCGTAAATGGGGTGAGTTTCACGTTTTTTCAATTTGATATCACCAGGCTCAAGCTCCACTCGGAATAATGGTTGGGGGTGTTTTTCCCTATTTCTCATATTCGATACCGTCCTAACCATAAACCCTTTGTTTAGCAAACTGGTCTTGATCTCTTCTGGGTCAACGTTAGAATCAATGCCTTTAATAACTACCTGAAGGCCTTTTGCGGTCTTGAGTTGGTAGGTATAGAAGTTTTTTCTGAGTTTTTCGAGCTCCGAAACTGTGGCGCGGTAGGCGTTTTCATGGTTCACTTGAATTTTTGTCTCAAATATGTTACCGCGTTTAACGTTTGAAACATAAAAGTTATTTTCCCCAATCAAACCGACCAAAAACTTGACGAGATCATTTGAGTTTTTTTCCCTCAAATAAATGGGAGGTGGCTTAAAGGACTTTTTTTCACTAACAGGGGCCTCATTATCCTCTTG